>CAOLHI010000061.1:600000-1062751 GCA_948474755.1 Ctenosaura bakeri
GAGGGGCCAGGTGGCCCCTCCCGAAACTGCAAACCCCAGGATTCCATAGGAGGTTGAAAGTGGAATCATCGCGCTATAACAGACTCATGCAGAAATGGCCTATGAAATTTTACACTGCACAGTCCCCTGTGAAACACCATCATACCCTGAAAACATTCTGTCTTAGTAACTATAGGCCCAATTAATCCTCTGCCATCCTATTTTTTAGGAGCTTTTAAAATGTCCCAGTTTTTCTTTCCTCTCACTTCCCTCCTTTTTTCTCAGTTTACTCAAATTGCTACAAACTAAGTCAAAAATGTAAAAGTAGTTTCCACTCAATTAACCAGCACATAGGAGAGGAAAGGGTGGGTGGGATCTTACCATTCCCATTGGGCTCAGACAAAAGCAAATTGCTTCAGCCTCTCCTAGCTTGTATGTTCCTCCTCAACACCTAGACATAGTGAGGCAAAATGCTATGTTCACCATCTCCAGTCACTCCTTTCCCCACTGGGACTGGGCCACAATTGGTCTATTCATCTAATTGGTGGCAGGAGTTGGGAATCTGAGTGATTCTCAGGATCTTATCACACTACACTGTTATAATGCTATTATTCCACTTTAACTGCCACGACCTCATTCTGTGGAATTCTGGGTTTTGTAGTTTGGGGAGGCACTGGAGTGCTCTGACTGAGAATTCTAAATGCTCCTTCCTAAACTGCAAATCCCATGATTCCATGTGATATTGCCATGGCAGTTAAAGTGGAATAATAGTGCTATAACAGTTTAGTGTGATAGGTCCCTAAGTGCCTTTCTGCACTACACTGTTATAGTGCTGTTATTCCACTTTCAACCTCCTGTGGAATTCTAGGGATTGTAGTTTACAGAGGCCAAAGAATTCTCTGGTTGAGAATTCTAACTGCCCTTTCCGTAAACTGCAAATCCCAGGATTCCATTGGATGTTGAAAGTGGAATGATAGCACTATAACAGTGTAGTGTGGAAAGGCCTTAAGTCTTGTTTGCCTTGATGGAAATGACAATAAGCTGACAAACAAGACATTGGAAGAGTGAGGTCCCATCTTGTAAAGCCAATTAATTTGGTTTGCATTACAGCCACTTCCAGGAAGATTGGGTCACTGGACTATTTCTTAAGAGTCCAGTGTAGACTGTTTTGTACTATGAGTGCAACAAGAGAAGAAAAAAGGGAGTATAGAATCTGACTCTCAAAAATGATAATAACAAACCAACAGTCAAGTAATACAATTATATATATATTATTATACATAAACTTAAAAAGTCAATTTCGTGTAAATCTACACAGTCAATGATCCATGTGTAATAAATACATAGTCCATGCAGTTTTGTAGCACTAAAGGTACAATAGATGTGGAGGTCCTTTGGCATGGTTTTCCCCCCACTGGAAGAAGATTAATGACCATAAGTGTAAACAAATCAAAAATATAATGAAGGTCGGGCTGATTTTAACTCTACTGTCTTCATTGGTGGCCAATGGATGGTAAAAATAAGAAGCAGTTCTGTTCTCGCTATGTGAGAAATTCTATGCTGATCTGTTTGGCTCTGACTGTTGGGAAAAAATAGAAGATAAAAAGGAATGGACTATAGTACTGTCCACTAATAAAGACAGTAGTATCAAAACATGGCTTGTCTTTGTAACAGTGTTGGTTTTATACTACAAAATTGTACAGATTATGTATTTTTTTGGGGGGGGTATCTTGATCATTGACTTTCTGAAAATTTACTGCAAATTGATTTTTTACATTTCTGTATAATATGCACATGCATAATTTTATTTATTTATTTATTGACTCTCTCAGTTTGCTACTGGACTAGCAACCTATTTCCATCTCAGCAGGTTGTTATACAAACTTCGTTAACATAAAATAATTACCTGCGTTTGCCTCCCTTCCCATTCCATTCCATTCCATTTTACCTTTCTATTGTATCTTTTAGATTACAAGCCCAGTCTTTTTTCTAAAAAATGATCTGAGAGTTGTTCTGGGAGCCTTTTCAGCTGAAAAGCAAGATAAAAATGTTTTAAATAAAATGCTGGTAATATGGCACAGCCATGCTTCCACAAAATGCTAGATGCTTATGGTGAGGCAAAGACACGTTGTTAGAATTGTATAGCATATGCCATCTTTGTCTTGCCTGCTATGTTTTTTCTGATATAGAATGTGTGTATGCACAGTAGCTTACCATTCTGATTTAGCAGTCATTTCATTATGAAGATAAGAGGACTTTGGCTTATTAATTGCACTGTGAGACAGAGCCTCAAGGTCCTTGCTCTCCAAGATTGTGAGCCATTCATTCATGGACATTGTGCCATGGAAACAGGCAGAAGTTGGGTTCTTGCTAGATCATGTTCGGATTTATATATCCATGTTGAGAGGTTAAGATTGGGAATCATCTTCTCAGTGCTCAAGGACTTCATCATGCCTGTTCTTCTCACATGGGCCCTTGTTCTTTGATCTGCTTTAATTCTTTCATAGATCTTGTGGGCAAAATGTGGCCCTAAACTTGTTTTCATGCCCTAGTCTCTTTCTGTGACCTTTCAGCCCTCCAGATTCCACAGACCTTTTTCCTAACCCCACCCAAAACGTGAACTGTCTCTACTGGAAGCTTCCAGGTTTAAGAATCCCTCGCCCCACCAAAAAAAAAAAAAAGAAAAGAAAAGAATAACCCTCTTCAACATCAAAAATTACCCTTTTTTTGCATTGAAAATCAGCCTCTGGATCTAGGGCAGTTTCCTTCTACATGCTTTACCTAGATGGATATTCTCAGGATGTCTTAACTCTAGAACTCTTTTTTTCCTGTTTATTTAGTACCTCAATGTTGTCATCTTCAGATATTGTACATATTATAAACATCATTCCTTTTAAACAAGAAGATCTTCAACACTTGGTCCAAGCATACACTTCCTCACATATTCAGCCACAAAGACCACCAAGAACAGTTCCTAATTAGTCATCACTGAAACTTTGCCTTAAATCCCAAAATGGATTTGACCTTTTCTTCTTAAATAAAATAGAGAACTTCCAAGGGAGGCCCAGCGCTCAGTTTCACCCAGTGTTCATTCATTTCTTTTGCCAAGAAGATTGCTAAACACAATGTTTAGTGGACTTTGCATTCTTCATCTGTTGTGTGGATCAGACAAAACTACAACAATTCTAATTTTTTTCTGTGTATAGGCATGTGAAGGCATTCCTCCTTCATGCAATCACATTAATGTGAGAAGAGAGCATACTATCACATTCTCAGTCATCCCAAATTGTGGTTAGTGCATTTGTTGCTACAGGAACAGCAAATCCACAGTCATTTTTATTGTAATTAATGACACAGTTTTCCAGGCAGTATGGGAGCTACCCAAGTTCTCAGAGCTATTCCTGACAGAGGTTTGGCACAGGAAGAGGTTCTGTACAGGAAGAGATCCTGAAGCCATTGCAGAAGGACTTTAAAACCAAGTGTTGATTTGATTCCCAAACAGCAGTAGATCTAATAGCTACCTCTGGTGATCTCCTGTCATTCACATATTTTGGTGGGATTGGGTGGGTAGTTCATCTTTGGGCTCACTAAGAAATTTTGAATCTGGAACATTCAAGTTTCTAAATCATGAAGAGTTGAGACACATAGACCCAACATGTGGATAGTAGGGGCCAGAATGGCAAAAGGAAGGTCATTGCACACTGGACAACTCTCTCTCTTCAGGTAGCTATAATATCATGTGGTATATCTCCTCAACAACTCTTGTAATAAGTTAATTCCTCATTATTCTTAATTCTGTGGAGTCGTCTAGATCACAGAAATCAAGTTTAAAATGGATAAGAAAGGCTGCTGCCTTGGCTTGGTAAGTGTGTCAATTTGTTTGTGTACACAGTTATGGAAGATGCCATGTTATTAATTTTTCAGATGCTCTTGCGTAAGCCTGTGTGCCTTAAGCTGACAAACAACCTGCTGCCTCCTAACAATGCAGATTTTCCTTTATTGCCAGAGGTTAATGTGTGATAAACTCACATTTATTCCTTGCTGATGCACACAATGAACCATGTTAATAGAGTTGTTCATTTCTATAGTGCTTTCAAAGTATAAAATACTTTGCAGTTATCATCTTAATTATCACTGCAACACTACTGTGACTTCTCCAAGGCCATGAGGTAAAGTTTGTAGCTGAACAGGGATTTTTCTTTATAAAAGAAGTTTAGTTCTCCTATATTGCTTGCTGCTTGTGATGAGTTAGCTGCCTGTTTATCACATGTGGCTCCCAAGGAGTTTGGTACAGCAAACATATGTTTCACAGTATGTCATGGAAGGAATAGAGACAAACTTTAGTGTGAAGTATCAGTAAGTAATTTTGGGGTGGTTAAATCTATCTATAAATTGTGTCATCTAAGTATTTTTTTAAAAAAACAAACTATAATATGCATTAAAATATGTTTAAATCAGTGGTGTGCATCATGAAGCTCCTAGCATTCTTTACTATTGGTTGTGCTGGCTAAGACTGCTGGGACATGCAGACTGGCAATATTGGGAGGGCCACATTATTTTCACTTCAATGTGAATGTTCTTCTTACATAGACATGTTGATTAGTATGGCCAACTTTCCTCCAGAGAAACTGGAATTTGCTCATCAAGTTGCTGATTCCTCTGCCAACTCTCAGACTTATCTTCTGCTTCATTTCAAGATCTCACTGTTCATATACAGATTGTTGTGCATGCACATGAGTAAGGTGCAGCTTGTGTACTGTAGTATGGTTTGAGGACATCTATTATGAAGTCCATATAGTGCTTTATTTTCCCTCCTGCATGGCCAGAGAACATAAAAAGAAATTTGTAATCAATTTGAGTTTAAATGCTAAAAATAGTTTCTTGGAAGGCTATATAATAAAGTTTGTTGGAAAGCTATGCAGGCAGACTACACAAGTACAGAAGTTCGATATTACAAATATAATCGATTTTCCCAATAAACCAGCTCATTTTGAATTTTGGCAGCATCTCTTATTTTGATACATTTAAGCTCCTAACTGTACCAGAACATTCAGAAAAGTAAGACAGCCGGTGGATAGCTAATTTCCACTCACATATTGGTTCCAAAAAGATTCAGATCCTGTCATTTTTATAAGAATTTATAAAGATCACATTCCTCAAGCATTCCTGTCTAGGCCATATTGCTCACATTCAAATACTGCTCAGCAAAGCTGACATGAAGTAATATAGAGCAAGGTTTCTGTGGCAATAGATTTATTTGTTGCACTGTATCATATTCCTTCAGACCATTCTTGGTGTAAAGGAAAGAAATGTATTCAATTTGCATTTCTTTCCTCCTAAGCCTTCCAACAGAATGGAACTCATCTTAGCTCTGAAATCCATACATTTGTGAGGCTTCCGATACATTCTGGAAAGGAAAATGTAGCACATAACTGCATCTAGCTTTAACAAATGTGCATAACTCAAACTGCACGTGCTTAAAGAATGTGCACAGGCTTAATTTAATCAATGCAAAAAAAAAATCTATTCAAATGGATCATGTCAATTCAAATATCCCCCAAAATCCATGTGGGGTGTCACATAGCATCACTGCCTGCTATAGAAATGGAAGACATGCCAATTAAAATAAAATAATTAAAATAAAATAAAATAAAATAAAATAAAATAAAATAAAATAAAATAAGAAATGGGGTCCAAGTGTCATGTTAACCACTCACTGACAGCCAAGCAGCATACTGTTTGCCCCTGCCTTCCCTCCTTCATAGATTGACTTAATATTGCTACTTCTGCATCCTCCTTTACTCTTAGGGCCTTTCCACACTACAGTGGTATAGTGCTATTATTCCACTTTCAACATCCTGTGGAATTCTGGGGGCTGTAGTTTCCTGAGGCAAAAGAGCTCTCTTACTGAGAATCCTAAAGGCCCTCCCTAAAATGCAAAGCCCAGGATTCCATAGGATTTTGAAAGTGGAATAATAGCACTATGACACTGTAGTGTGGAAAAGCCCTTAGTGTTTCCTCCTCTCTTTTGACTTTTCATGGTAGCATCTCACTCAGCCTGCAGTCCACCTATAGTGTGTAGGCAGGGTTTGGGAAGTTACTTTTTAGAAGTAATTCATTCCCATTACTCGTTTAAAACAGAACTCATTATAGTGTGAATTGCTGCTGATGGCTGAAGGCAGAATAAGGTGCATAATAAGGTGCATAGCTTATTTGGGGGGTAGGGCTCAGCACCTCGGGAGACTCCTTTGAATTTTGGACTGAAAACACAATGGATTGACTGCTCTACTCACACAGTAGACATCACTCAGAATGAGCAACTACAATAAAGCAACCAACTTGTTACATTGTTTGACACTTTTCTATTAAACAACACCCCAAAAAAGATTGATAAGAACACTACAATGTTTTTCCATTATAGTGCACAATATCCAAAAAGTTCCTGTCACATTGCATCTACAAATTCATTAAATATTCCTTTTTAAAGTACTTTTTCCAAAGAAACAGAACGGTGTTACTCATTATAGCTACAGAATAATATGGTTCCTACTTGTTATATTACATTTCAACATAACGTTGTTACACTCTCATTATAAACACACACAGATACAAACATGCAGACATTATGTTACTTGTAACTGACGACTTCCATGTTTTGGGTGTCTGGACAGAAATATGAGAGAGGGGCCTGGGTCAGTTTGTTGCCAGTAGAATCAAAGAATCTTAGAGTTGTAACAAAACACCAGGTGCTCATCCAACCTCTTTTTTAAGATGGACAATCAAACATCTTCCAAGGCAATATTTTTACTGTCAAATTTCTCTTACAGTAAAAAAGTTCTTCCTAATGGTTGTAATTTGAACCCACTCAACCATGTTCTAGTCTCTGAAGTGGCAGTGTCATCTTCTGTATGACATCTCTTCAGATTTTTATAGACAGCTATCATGTCACCTCTCAGACTTCTCTTCTCCAAGCAATACCAGTTCCCTGAATCATTCTTTGTAAGACTTGGATAGTATGACAGGTGGCCATCCATAGAAGACCAAAGAACATATCAGTAACATACCTACAAGAGGTGCAGTATTTGTTAATGGTGTTATTAATTTAATGTAATGTTAATATTACAAATATTTTAAGATGAGATTCATCCAAGAATATCTGGGCATATTTTAAGTGTTTTATGATTTTATATCCTTCCAATGTTTTTAACTGTTTTAAATATTTTAAATGTGTTTATATATTGTTGGAAGCTGCCTTTGGTCGCACTCTGGGAGAAAGGTGGCCTACAAGTAAAATAAATAAATAAATGAAACAAGAGGCAGAGAAACAAATAAGCAAACAAAACAGCACAGAAAAAACATACACACAAACAAGACAGTACCCTACTGAAAACAAATCAGAGGTATAAATTTGTTGCCCCCTTGATAAACCCAGTCCCAGGGTCTACAACTTTGATATAAAATTAATCTAACCTACCAGAGAGGTCACTTGAATGTGCACATAGGCAATAAGAGTCGTATGATCAAATGAACCAGATCAGGCCAATAAAATCCCCAGTCACGTAGCAACAGGAGACCTCATGTTGTGATAATTCATGGTGGACAAAAGGTCCTTAACCTTTAAGGAGCCCACTTGAAGAGAGTAAAAGTGTTCCTGGAAAATTGGGCACTGGAAGCAATAAAACCTTATCAACTCCATCTCCAGAAACTCACACCACAGCCTCAAAGCTTAGGAAGATCCTGTTATTTAGATGACACTTTGTTATCTTCTGAGAAATGCCAGGTGTGGAGTTGTTTTTCTTATTCTGTCCCTGTTTGTTTTTCCCAGGAAAGGATTTGCCTTCAAAGTAAATTTTTCCTACAAATAGTCCCTGTTTTTGGGCTAGTTAGGCAAGAGGGGCAGAAGAGGAAGGCGATGCAATGAGTATGATGCCTCCTTGTCTTACCAACTGACCGGTCCCCCTCCCTCCTCTTCGCTGAGCTGATGTTCGATTGCTGCTTCCTGGACCAAAGGACTTCAGGAGGAGGTGCAATATTACCCAAGCTGCGAATCCCTCAACAATCCCTCTATCTTATTTCCACTCTTTATTTCTATTAACCTTTGTATGTGTGCATGCATGTGTGCATTAGTGTGAACTATTACTATTCAATAAAATCATTCATTGGACCTTTTTGTGTGATTTCTGACCGAGCCTGACCCTGTAAACATTGGGTAAAAGATCCTTAATTACCCTGCCCTCTTTGCATTGCTAAAGCAGTGCTCATAGCTAATTTTCCCCACAAGTGATAATTTTGACAGGTGTTGGGAACCCCCCTAAGAGACCCCCAGCAAGCAGGGTAACAAATTAGCAACACAGAGTAAATGTAAACTCGGCATGACACTTAAAAATGCATCAATAAATAAGTAAGTTTTAACCTTGTGCTGAAATTAAGCCAATGATAAATATTAACTAGTAATACCTTAGCATGATGTAGTTTAAGCATTGGACTACAGTTCTGAAGACCAGGGTTCAAATCCCCACCTGGCCAAGGAAAGCCACTGGGTGACCTTGGGCAAATCACATTTTCTTAGCCTGAGAGGAAGACGATGGCAAACACCCTTTGAACAAATCTTGCCTAGAAAAACCCATGATAGACTTGCCTTAGGGTCACCATAAGCTGGAGACAGCTTGAAAGCACACAACAACAATAATATCCAAACAACATTTAGTGCCTTAAGTCACTAAGATGAACAAGCATCATTACCAGTTAAATATGTACAGTAAAACCATTATAAGTTTAATTCAAAGAGTCCTGGTAAAGATGCAAAATCTGTCAGTGAACTAACTCTGTCAGTGAACTTTCCTCCCTTATAGAACTGCAAAAATAGGAAAAATTCTTGTCAGATGACTGCACAAATCATAAATAGGAATAAATTCTGCCCATGTTGGAATATTGCCACAATGCTAAATGAGATTAGACTGGTTCTTGAGGTGCCATGAATATTTGTTAGTTTGCACTTATATGTAGAAGCAAAAATGCACGTTCACTGTCAGAGATAAAAGTAGCTGGTTCGAAAATATTATGGCTAGATAAGAGGATTTTTTTAAAAATGCAGCCACCAGTTAAACCAACTACTGGAAATAATGCACATGTAGTATGTATGGATATGAAGATTATTTTGAAATTTTCTAGTCATCAACAAGAAATAGGATCAGAACAAATCAAGAAACATCACTGAAAATAACACTAAGTGCCATGAGATTTTCATCACTGCATGAGAACAAAAAGGCCCATTTTTTTTTTGTCAGGAGCAGTACTCACCCCCCCAAAAAAATGTATTCAGCAGATAACAATATATTTTACCCCAAACTGAATGTCATGCAGAAAGAAGGAAGGAAGAAGCCATCACTCATGATATTTAAACAAACATAAAATGTTTCTTTGAATACAATATCCCAAAATGTGATAAAAAGGGAAGACAAGACAACCAAAAAGTGGGGGGAAACCCCTCTTGTAATCTTGCTGTCCTGTAGAAAACTTTTGTAGTTCTGTTTTCCAATATGTGAGAATGAAATAACTGAACATTTACATCCCTAATAATATGCAACAAAATTCTTGATTACCGTTATTCTGCTTGAGAGTTTTAGGCCATTTCCACACTAGACTTTATAGCGCTACTATTTCACTTTCAACATCCTATGGAATCCTGGGGTTTGCAGTTTCCCTCCCGAAACTGCAAACTCCAGGATTCCATATGACGTTGAAAGTGGAATAATAGCGCCATAACAGTCTAGTGCGGAAATGGCTTTAGAAAGTAGAAAGTTACCTTTAAGAAAAATGAGTAATGTCCTGCCAGAGCTATCCATAATTAGGCAGTAATAGGAAGATGCACAGTATCTAGAGCACTATCCTGTCATTGCACACTTATGGATGATTTCCACATTTCCTTATAGTTATTCTTTTCAAGAGTAACTTCCCGAATCCTGGAGAATTGCCCATGCTTCTCAAAAGAGAATATATAATTAAACCAATCACAGAAAATAATATGCTTGAGATATATACATCTGCAGTGCCAAAACTGCACATCTGCATTTGTAGGTTAGAATGGAACATACAAAACCAGTCTAGGAAAAACTATTACTGTTTAGATTTCTCAGAGTTTGCATCTTGCTCCGTTACAATATATGGCAGCGTTATATTATGATACAATTCATACTTAAGCATTCATACAGTAACACAACACCAAAGTGTTGCTGTTTTTGTTTGTAAAGAAAGGGATGCGCTTTTATAAGTGCATACTAATAGGCAGAAATCAACAACTGAGGTTTTCTGTTTTCTGTCATGGAATACTACCTGTTGTGGTGTTGGGGATCTGTGTTATCCTGTATGTAGGTTCTGGCTTTTATAAAGGTAGGCAATCAAACTGGCCAACCAGACTTGGGCCCTTTTCACATTGAGGCTTCTCGCGCGAGCGGGGAGGGTGGCTCGCGCGAGAAGGCTCCTCCGGGAGGCTGCCGTATTCCCCTCCTTCCTTCCGCAAGCGGAGGAACGAGGGGGAAGCAGCAGCCTTGCGCGAGCCACCCTCCCCCCGGGCAAAGCAGGAGGCTGTCGCGTCCGTCCCCCCCCGCTCGCGCGAAGCAGGAGGCTTTTGCGTCCGTCCCCCCCGCTCACACGAAGCAGGAGGCTGTCGCGTCCGTCGCGCTAGCACCCCGCCCCGCCCCTTCCTTCCGCAGGGGCGGAGGGAAGGAAGCGTGACCCAGCCGCCTCCCCGACGCTCTGCACAGGAGGTAAGTGCACGTGGGCGCCGGGAGCATTGCGCGAGCGCGGGTGATTTTCGCTTTGAGGCAAAAATCAAAAAACCTGCGATCGCGCCGCTGCAGCCCCGTGAGCGCGGCGGAAGTGGGAGTGCGTCGTGCAGAGCAACGCTCCCACTCCCGCGAGGCTCACGGGGCTGTCGTGCGACAGAAAGCCCGTGCGAAAAGGGCCTTAGTCTCCGAAGTTCACCCATCTTCCATCAAGTTTTAGATCTTTAGATGAAACTCCAAAATAAGTGATTATATGCTGCCATGGGAGCCAATTCAGAAATGAAACGCGGGTTTAAAATAGAAATATACAAGCCTACACAAACCATACTATATTCTGATCTATCTACAGATATTCTAAATGGCTGTGCATGAGAGACATATCACTTATGTTAAGTACTGAAAAGCTGGAACGTTTCTGATTTTCCATCACAGACCAGAGAACAGTCAATTTATCCAGATACTAATTTGAAGAGATTTTTAAACATTTTATTTCCTAAACTCCTCTTAACTGTGAACTGTTACATAGCTAAATTGTCCTTAGATGACAAAATGGGCTCCATTTCCCCGTAGATTAACAGATGTGGTACTGAATGGATTAACAGGCAAGAGAAACATACCCCCCACCCTGGTAAATCATTCAACAGTTTTCTTCTCTTTTGGTACTAGGTTGGGGAGGGGGAGACACTGAAATGATTTTCTGATACAGTTCACTAAGAACCTCACTTACAATTGTTACTCTTGCTTGCTTTTAAACAATATAACAGTAGTCATTTGCTGCCATGGAAACTCCAGTGAAATGCAATTGCTCTATTTGCTTCCAAAAACCTCAGCCAGTGGCATTCATTGAGAGCACTGTCATTTGGTTGAACAGCGTTCTGACTCCCCTCCCCAACACATCTTTTGGGGTAATGAGTTAGAACCTAACTCCTCTGGGAACCAGTTTGACCTTCCAGTGGTACAATCTCAGTGTAAAGCCAATTCATAACCTTAGGCAGACTGCAAAGTTCAACATAATTTATGAATAGTTTTGACACTAGACCTCAGCACAATATCTAAAAGGCCAAAAGTTTGGACCAAAGAGGTTTCAGCTGGGAAGTAGAGTTGGGAAACTGCATCCTCCCTGTAGTGTTTTCAAGGAGCTGGAGCCAGGGTTGGAGTCAGGAAAAGAACTGATCAGAATTCATGGCTTTGTAAATATACTGGTTTCCCGGAAATCCATTTCAGGGAGAACTACAATACACCACAGAAAAAATAGTGGAGGCTGCCTTCCTCAACCAGTTATTTGTGGTATTTCAGGAAATCTAATATCATTGAATTATAGAGTTACAGAATCATAGTATTAGACTAGACCACAGAGGCCATCCAGTCCAACCTCCTCCCATGCAAAAAATACACAAATAAAGCACTCCTGGCAGATGGTCATCTAGCCTCTGTTTAAAAACCTCCAAAGAAAGAGATTCCACCACACTTAATCTCTTCCCTCACTGCTGTCCCCTTTCCCTTCTATGTCATATCTTATTTAGGATTATTTTGGATTGTAAGCCTGAAGACAGAGAACTGTCAAATTAACAACTTGTAAGCAACTCTGGAAGACTTTCTGGCTGAAGGACAATGAACAAATACTAGAAAGACAGACAGACACACAGAAAGGAAGGAAGGAGGACAGAAAGACAGACAGACAGAAAGAAAAGCTAGTCAACCCATGAAAATCTTCCCTCCCTGTGGTTAGCCTATGTGCCAGAGAGCTAGGATAGCATCCAGTATAGAAGGCTATATAGAGAGAAAAAGGGAATTCAGTAAACTCAGTATTCAGTAAATTCAGTAAACTCAGTAAACAGAGGATTCAGCTCCATACTTTTAGATTGTGTACACCAACTCAACAACATGCATATGGAACAACTGATGAGGACAGAGGGGAAATATTATCCATGACAAATAGAATCAAAGGTTGAGTCTTTATGCAATTGAATTAAACTCTGGATTTAAGGACTGAGTTCCATCTGCATTTAGTCCCACCTACTGAACTCTGAAACACCCCTTTCTTTTCTACCATGGCCAGAAAGCATGGAGGAAGAGTGCTGCCATTTTGATAGTAATACTAAGAACATTTTCTTTTCTTTTTGATTGCTTGAATGGATCGGGTTGTGTACATGAAAAATTCTTTGGGCAAATACTTGCCAGAATCCTATCTGACCTGTTACCCAATGTAACTTTATGTATAATTAGATACATAGGAGAAGTGCTAAGAAACTTGGTTACCAAATTGCAAAGATGTGTAATAGGAAACTGACAAGATTGCCCTAGGGATATTGGTGCAAAATAAAATAAAATAGACTGATATGATATGCATTGGGACCAATGGGCATGAGTTCTGTTTTGCATCAGTCCCATTGTGCATTGGGCACTAATGTGCTTTGGATTCTTTGCTGTCTCCACCATGTAGTAACCTAACAGCAGCTCTCCATGAGATACAGGATACATTACGCAACCGCAGAATTCTAATTCCCACAGACACGTCCACTTACGAAGATGCCCCAACAGGTTTTTGACCACTGTTTTTATGTTTTTTATGTAGTAAGTCTGAAAGGAATTTCCTTCCTTCCTTCTTAAATGTTCACTTTCTTCAGTGCTGGAAGTAATTAACTTCCAATGGCAGCTAATTATAAGTGAAAAGAAATTGTAATCCATGTGGTTGTTTGTTTGGTAGAAGCTCAGCAAAGTGTTTTTTAATTGGAAACCCCTCTTTGCCGCATTGCATTTCAATCCATTTTCCACTGTATTTATTGTTCCTGATTCGTATTATAACTGTGACTCTTCATCTAATGACAGAAGCTCTTACAGAGGGGAAAAATATTTATTTTCTTACAAATATACATTACAGCTAAGAGATAAGAAAGAATGAAATTTGGAGTGAGGGAATAGCAGGGTGTGTGTGTGTGTATGCACACGTGTATATATGAGTGGGATGGAGCCAGAGGACTGATAAAGATTTCTGTTTTCACATGTCATGTTTCTGAGAATGTATGACAATGTGAAAGACTAAGCAGCAGCAACAACAAAAATCACACTGGGATGCTAATTTGCTACATAGCACAACTGTGTTGGTACACCACACCCAAATCTGAGAGTACTAGGGTTGGAAGTTAAATTTGGTAGTTGCACATTTAAATACAGAAATTCCATTCTGGTTTCCTGAGGCAGTCAATGAAATAGGTTGAATTTTCTTGGGAAAATCCATACATTTTTGAGACTTGTGGTTCATTTCAGAGAAAATAGTTAACCACAGACCAGTTTCAAAAAAGCTGCATCAGTAAAATGTGTAGATATGAAGAAATGCGCACTAACATACTTTAGTCAATAGAAAAATGTTTAAAATCCAGATATCCAAAAAGGCTACAAAAAAAAAAAGTGGCTGTATTGAAAAATTGTACAAAAAAATGCACATACATTTTTAAGCAGGAAAGAAAAAACATTTCACCAACTGATATGGAACCAGAATAGAATGCCAGTGGAATTCTAGAAAACATAACCAGAAAAATGATAAGCTTTAATATCAGGGCTGGCAGGAAACATGGTGCAAAATCAGATTGCAGCCCTGAAAACAATGTATTGATGATGATGATGATGATGATGATGATGATGATGTATGATCAAATGTGATAATTTATATAGCACCACAGCCAATCACTTTAAATTATAGTGTAGATGAGAAGAGAGGTTCCTGCCCTAATGGCCTGGGGAAATTCATAAGAGTATTATATAATAAAACAGTAAATAATGTAGAAATCTAGCAAATAATAGCCACTCAGTCTGTAGAGTAAAAGTTAAGCAGGAAGGACACATTCATCCCAGTCATACTTTGGTTTCCAGGCTTTATGGTGATGTAGGGGGAAGATTAGCAAAGATGTAATCTCATTCCAAGTAACAATGTACCAAGTGCCCCAACTTCCATTTTAGGCAAAATGCATCTTCATCTCTTGCGCTTTTGCTGAAATAGGAATGACTCCACCCAATATGAATCAGGACCATAGAAGTGTTATCGTCTCTCCTGAACAACATGATTATGACCAAGATCACCACTTGGCTCCCACAAAAGCATGGCTGCTTTTAAAAACGAAGGAGCTTCAGTCATTGTTCTCCATTGTCCCAGATAGTGTGCTTCTGAATGGCTTTTAGAGGAGTGCTAGAGGCAATGACAGATACCCTAAAGGCACCAGATCCTGTCTGATCTTGGAAGCTAAGTGGGCTCACTCTGGTTAGTACTTGAATGGGAGACATCCAATGAATAGCAGGTGCTGTGGGCTGTTATTTCAGAGAAAGGAATTGGCAAAACCAGCTCTGTGTATTCCTTGCCTGAGATCTATGAAATTCTTGATATCATCATAAGTCAACAAATGACTTGAAGGAACATGCACAAATAGTTCCTAATGCACATCTTTAAGAAAATCTCTGTTAGTCATAAGACAGATTTTAAGTAAAGTTTGAGAAACATAGCATGCCTGAAAAAGGTTACTCTTGTTGGAAAAAAATATCTCTCAAACACACATAAACTGTCTCTCAAATCTGAACCCACTTAACAATGTGACTAGAATCTAAATGATCTGGGAACAATGAGGAAGACAGATAAAACTCAGGTAAGAAAAAAAATCCTAAAAGCTCTACTAAATTTTTGCTGGAAAATCTTCATTTTTTAAGACTCACATACCTATATATTTGTGTGCGTTCATGAGTGTGCATGCACACACATCTACACTTCTGGATACTGAGAAAGGGAGCAAAGTGATAAATATTTCCTTTGTGCATGCCTCCTTAGAAATCTTAGACTGAAGTCTTTAAAATCAAACATGGCAATGAAATCATGAACATCAGCCTCTGTCAGGGCAGAGGTTACTGCTTCTGGGAGCTCCTTAGGTCTTTGGATGCCCACTGAGTTCTGGATGGTTTAGTTGAACTGGCAAGTTCTGTCTTCTAATGAGCCATTGTTTTGCTCATTAGTGTAGCTGCCCACATGGCTTCAGGAAGAAAAAAAAATCCTAACTGATATCAGAGCAGGTTTGGCAAAGGACACAGCAGATCAACTGCAATGAAGATGTGGATGTATCAAATGGAGTACCACATGCTTACTTTAAATCTCCAACCATGACCTGGGTTACTGCGCAATGCATCTAGCATCTTTTCTCTGCCAGATTCAAACCCAACTACCCATCATTCCATAAACGTAAGAGCATACTCTACATGCAAGAAAGCCACATGATAATTAGGAGTGTTATTTTTAGTGTTTCATAATAACAAATTAACACATGACAATGCTATTTTAGGTTAGAGGTTGCCATTGTTGTATATGGAGTTCACAACCTCTTTTCAGGTAGGCCATGGAAAAATTGTTAACAATCAAATCTCTGAATGGTTCTGCCTTCTGCCACTTCCATCTCTCTCTCCCTCTTTCTTTCTCTTTTTATGGGTTTGTGGTATGGCTAGAATATCAAACACAGGGCTGTGCAACTGAATCCTGAAATGGATCAGACTGATTTAGATCAATTTGTACTCCAGACTAGAACAGATTGGCTCAATTTAGTTCTGGAACAATAGAACACAGTTCAAAGCAATTTCATGCCACAGCCCCAGGACTCAGGTAAAAACACAGATAGGATCCTCCCCAATAGCCACAACACAGAGACATGAACAGCACAGTACTTACTGCAGCCCAGTGTACATGAGAAAGGGAGAGCCTACACAACTCAAGGCATTTATATAGTGAAGACACATTAATTAGGCAAATAGCTGGGGAGACTGCTGGCTAATAAATACAAAAATGGGATGGGGAGAAGTCCATTGCAGACAACTGGTATTCCCATTGGAAGCAACACATTGTTCTTTTGATCCTTGCCTCATGTTCCTGGAAAACCTAGACCCTTGCTTTGTGTGCTGACTACACTGCTGAATACTCCGTCAAATTGACACTCTGGATTTATCACCACTTGGACTGCTGAAACAAAACAGTAACTGAGTAATGAGCTTTTGTAAACCTTGTCTGTGGTTGCTACTATAGACTCTGTTGGAGGCCTGTGAATCATGGCTGACTTTCTGGACAGGACAAGCAATTTGAATGAATCCAGAGTATCAAAAATTGGGAGGGGGGAGCTAGACTGTGTGGTTTGGACATGACCACACAATATAAGGAAAAAGGTGAGTTGGGCTCTGCATACTGACAGCTCACAAGTGAAATGTGGGATGAGAATCTCACCAGCATTTTTCAATCACAGTGCTCATAAGGAAAGGCTTGTGTGAGGTCAGTAAAGGTATATGGTTAGATACATCCTTCATTTGTTTGCTCATTTGCTAGGTTTAGCTTTTAGTAGTAGATCACTGAAGGAACTGTGTGAAGGTTTGGTTGGTTTTTGATAGTTACCTGAATTTAATTTCTGAGTCTTGCTATTTCAACTTGGCAGACTTATGCATCTGTCTAGGGCCCTTTCTGCACCGGCCTATTAAAACGGTGCAGAGCGACCTCCAACGGAGGTCTTCTGCACCGTGGAGTGGACTGGGGTGGATTACTTTTCGTAGTTCCGCACCTTAGTCTGCTCCGGAGCGACCAGAACTGGTCACACAGCGTGCTTTTTATAAACCTCTTTTAAGAGGTTTTTAAAAAGTACGGAGTGAGCGACCCCATGTCGCTCCATCGCCGTGCTCCAGTGCAGATTTGCAGGCGCGCATTAGTGTATGCCTGCAGATCTGCCGGGGGCGGGCTTTAGGCTGGCGAGCTTCTCCGGTTGGCAGCTTCCAGTTGGTTGGCGGAGAGCCTCCACCAACTGGAAGCTGCCATTTTGGACACTGGAGCAGTGCGGAGCGATGAGCTTGCACTGCTTCTTGTCAGGACGGACCCAAACGGACCCACCAAAAAGTCGGTGAATAGAGGCAGGGAGCTTTTCCCTCGCCGAGTGCAGAAACGGCCTAGGTTAATCCTCTGATTGCTGGTTTGTTTTGTTTTTCGTTTTGTTGTTGTTAAACTGTTAATTTGAGTATTCTATGCATTTTTTAGATACTGAAACTTATCTCTCTCTCAGCCCCAGTTGGCCCCAGATGATACTACATTTGAAGTGCTTTGTCTGTGTGATTCATTTTTTAGAACCATCTTTCTAGTTCTTCTGCTGCCTCACTTTTTTGTGTTCTCTTTTGCATTTGTCCAGTATGCTAGTAGGTACATTTATTTTATTCACAAAACGTATATTGTTATTTTGCACATTTAATTAATATTGTGAAGCAAAGAGAACATAATTATTGTACTGCTGATTTCATTTATTCTGATTGAACAATCAGACCACTAAATTTAATTTCTGTTAGATCGCCTCAGTAGTTAAACCTATATGTAAATTAGAGTTTTAATAATTATTATTGTTATTTTTATATCTGATCATTATTTAATTTAATTAGATCATTAAGCATCTTCACAATGGTAATACAAATCCACATGATATCACTAGGAACAAAGGGAGGGAGGCCAACTTGACTTCACCTCCACTCAGTCTTGAAAAGGGGCAGTAGATTTGTAAAGGATGGTCGTGGCAGTAACTCCAGTCCATCCCCAAAATACTTTCAAGGGCTCAAAATAGTGGAAGCCCTCAGGGTCAGAGAGAGAGAGAAGGAAGCAACATAAGGAGGTGACTAATGATGAGCAAAGATTTGGAATCCTCATTCTTATTTTTCTGATATATTAATTTGCCAGTATTTTGCACTGGCTCCTTAGTTATGTCTACATAACAAATTAATATGGTCCAAAGACCCAACAATACGGCAAACATACAAACATATAAAATACATACGAGATGTATAAATCAAATAAAAGTACAACAAATATTTAGGCAGAATGTAGATACAAATGTAAAAACCAATCAAAAGATTTCAAATACAAAACAAATTTCAGAAGGCTTATTTCAAACCTTTATCTGATACCAATTGTTCTCTAACCCTGACTGCCTCAGAGAGAAACTTGGCAGGAGCCAATGTCACATGGGGTGATTTGTCTTCTAACAAGAACTTGACATAGAATTGAGCAGATTTTCCTGGTAGGTTACTCAATAATGGGTTAATTGTCTCGTGACATAACAAAGTAATGTCTCATGGCCCAATCCTCCTCAGCCCATCTTAAGCAGATGCCAGATGGGGAGAGGAGATCCTTTTAGTTTCCAGTTGGGGTACAAAGAGGCAAATATTTCCACCCCCTCCTGACAGCAAGCAAGGGTGAGACTGGTACCACTCTACTCTGCTTTGGTTAGACCCCATCTTGAATACTGTGTCCAGTTCTGGGCACCCCAATTCAAGAAGGATATTGACAAGCTGGAGCAAGTCCAGAGGAGGGCGACCAAAATGGTGAGAGGCCTGGAAGCCAAGCCCTATGAGGATAGACTTAGAGAGCTGGGTATGTTTAGTCTGCAGAAGAGGAGGTTAAGAGGGGACATGATAGCCATGTTTAAATATTTGAAGGGATGCCACGTAGAGGAAGGAGGGGACTTGTTTTCTGCTGCTCCAGAGACCAGAACAAGGAGCAATGGATTCAAGCTGCAGGAAAGGAGATTCCACCTGAACCTCAGGAAGAACTTCCTGACAGTCAGGGCTGTCCGGCAGTGGAATCTGCTGCCTCGGAGTGTAGTGGAGTCTCCTTCCTTGGAGGTTTTTAAGCAGAGGCTTGATAGCCATCTGTCGGGATTGATTTGACGGTGTTCCTGCATGGCAGGGGGTTGGACTGGATGGCCTGTGTGGTCTCTTCCAACTCTGAATTTCTGTGATTCTATGATTCTATGATTCTATGGTAAAGGGTCCTGTTTCTGACTGTTGCAACTTTGCTCCCTAGAGAACAGCTGGCAGGGAGCTGACCTAAGTGGGCCAACATTATTATCTTTCTTAGACAATGGCGTAACACAACCTAGAGCTGTGGGCCCCTCCCTAAACTGCAAACCCTAGGATTCCATAGGCTGTTGAAAGTAGAATAATAGCACTATAACAGCCTAGTGTGGAAATGGCCAAAGGGTACAAAAAGGGGGGAAGAAAAGAGGGTGTTAATATGGAAGTTTAGTAGAACGTGGCTTTCGTTAATGTACCTAAATGGTTTCCCAAGAACAACTACTATGGTTTTTATCCAGTAGCCATACACCGAGAGAAGAGGCATGGTGTAGTGGTTTCATTGTTGAACTTGGACTCAGGGACTCCAGGGCTGAATGCTTACTCCGTCATGAAAGCCAACTGGGTGACTTGGGCAAATGAGTCTTACAGGAAGATAATAGCAAACCTTCTCTGAATACATCTTGCCAAGAAAACTCTGCAATACAGTAACCATAATACAGAAAGGACTTGAAAGCACCTAACAATAACACTGACACTGGCCAGCTATGAAATTCCTTCCTGCTTCCTGTCCAAACAGCCATTTTAACTTATTTTCCAGCGAAATCTTCCCATGTCAAGTGTGCTATAGAGTCAGATTATTGCATTTGGGTATAGGAAACTCAAGCTCCAAGCACTCTTGAGATAGCCTTTGGCATGCCACTTTAGCTTATCTTATTCTACTTTCTCATGTCATGATCTATCTCCTTGGAGATACCTAAGTAAACTGTATTTAAAGATACTAGGCAAAATAATCTATAATAACTGAGAAAAGAAACACATGAAACAGCTGTTTTCTTTCTTTCAAAACCCATTTTTCATTTTTTTTCCTGCAAGATTCTCATTCCGCCATCATTCATTTTCTTCTAAAATTATTTTCTTCCTTTGTGATGGCTTTGCCACATCGTTCTGCTTGTAATACTGAGTAAATCATCCTCATCATCATGACAATCCATTTAGACGTCACCTCTAATCTGGGTAACACTTATTATTCCCTTTGTCTTTATAACACTGGGAGGCTCAATTATTTCCACAGGGAATTGACATTAGAAGATTTGCAATGTACAACATGCTAAGTGATATGCTGGGAGGTCATAGATGATAGAGGGAACCAGCTTTCCATTTGCAAACAGACCAGACAAATAATGTCACTTATGCATAGAAATGTTTCTGGTGTGATTAAATAAACAACACAATTGAATAAAAACTTCTTCTGAAGAAACAGAAACTAAAATACAGAAGTGAGAACTATTTTGTGTGAACCTAATAAATTTACAGTCTTCTACCAGCTCCCCAACAAAATGTGGTGTTGTAAAATCAGAATAAGCAAGTACTGCTATTTAAATTTATCATACATTTTCAAGGACCTTTTTACACTCCAAATCACAGTACTGATTCCACATTAATTGCAATGGCAGCATTCTATGGAATCTTGGTGTTTGGTGACCACAAGAATTCTCTCTGGCTGAGAGTATTATACTCCTCCCTAAACCACAAACCCCAGAATTCCACAGGATAGAACCATGGCAGTTAAAATGGAATCACAGTTCTTTACCTATGTAGTGTGAAAGAGGCCCAGGAGAAGAACATTGGGCCTGTTCACCTAATCCAGTCCACAGATCAATCCAGCCTATGAATTATCTAGAAGAGAGATGTACAACTGTAATGGGTCTGAAAGCCTGTTTTCTGTTCCTGAAACCCTCTGAGGGCTTCAAAGACTGCTAAAAATGCCCCCCAACCAAAACAATTTGAATGTGACTAGAAGTCTACTTTTGGTTTGAAAAACAGGTATTATACAAAGAAAAAGAAATAGTACAGAGAAGTCCAGTGAGTTATTCAAGAGGTGAATTAATACTCCTGTAGGTTTCTGGGGAAACAGTCATTTTTATTTTTGACCTGAAAAAAAAATGGTCCAGACTGGAGTCTAAAGGAATCAAAGCCTGCAAAAACCACCCTGGAGAGATGCATGCTGTGCTTTGCCTGCCCCGAATATGGAGGGTGATTTCTACTCCCCAAAGCTTCACACCTCCCCATATCACCACCTCCTGGAGTGGCCGTGTGCCTCTAGCCTTCAGATCTGGGAGATGATCAGCAGAGCATTCACAACTGGAAGTTACTCTGAGGAGTTAGAAGGAAGCAACAGTCAGTCAACACTTAACCCTTTGACACAAAGCAGTATCAGCCACATGCCATCACCATCAGAATCATCCAACCAAGCAGGACCAACAGCAACATATGCTTAGAGCATTCCCCCCCCCAAAAAAAAAGTCATGAAGGCAGAATTTCTTCTGACAAACTGAACACAGCCAACCAAACACATCCTATATGGCCTCTCCACGGCCTATAAGAAGCTTTTTCCCTCTCATTTGTCCCTTGTCCTTCCTTCCTTCCTATATATTCTAACAGACAAGTAAATACGATTTTAAAAAGCAGGATTGTTGGTGAATGCATTTAATTTGGTTACTCATTGATAGCATAAGCAGGCATCCTTTGGAGAAACTTATTCCAATATTATGTTATACAGCATATCATAATGCCCTCAAAGAAGCAGCCATTTGAGTGCTGTAGCAAAACGGTAAAAAAACAAAAATCACCACAATGATTTCCCAAGTTTCTACTTTCAGAAAATATTTTAAAGGTGTAAAGCTCCTTTGAAAGAATGCCAGTAAAGTAACACTAAGCAACAGCGACATGTCTAATTACATTTCTACTTTCATCACCCAGAATCTAAGTAAACACAATATCTTAAGGCAAACAGCATGTATCATTTTGTTGTTGTTGTTTTTGTTTTTTTGGAGTCAAGTACCCATGGCATTTAAACCCTTAACCACTTCAATACATCATCTGAATACAAATGAAACTATGAGACAACTTTCACAACTCTGAGCATGATTAGTAAGGTTTGAGAAAAGAGTCCTCTTCTTGGGTTAAAAGCTGCATAAAGCTTCATAAATAATATTGTGCCCACCAGCAATACTAACTCTTCCATGCAACTGGGTTTCCCATAGAGATAGGAAACAGAGCAACATTGTTGAAAAGGTTGAGGTAATCTGGCAATGAGCAATAAACTTGATTTGAGCTCTGCTATTAGGGCAGTTGATTTGCAGATAGATTGGGAGGATGTGAACAGGAAATTGAACAGGAGGGAGAAGAAAATGAATGGGCAGGTCGGGATTCAACAGGGATGGAAAGAAGGTGCTGGATAAGAAGAAGAAAGGATGTGTAAAGGGATGCTGGGTACCCAAGCTGACACACACAACTAATATCTTCAAGTAATGGGGCAGTTCTCCTCACAGCTTAAAATATTTGGTGGTACAAGAATAGAAAGTACAAGCAAATTTACATTTTCCCAAATGGTGACAGTACAGCTTTTTCTTCTTTTGGAAAGCACAAAAACATGGGAGTTTAATTGCCTTTAGATCACATAATCAACCCAACTTGTTATTCATTTATCAAGCCAGAAAAACTGCAGCCCAGTGGTACTTAAGGAACCAACGAAGGTGAACAGGAGATATTCAGACTCATCTTTATCCCACCCACTTACAATCACTACAATCACTGTGTGACTGGCACATAGCAACTGTATGATCTCCAACCAAGTAGAAAGGCAGCTGTGGCAGAAGAACAACTCTGTGCCATTTCTCTCCACATGTCTGTCCCATACAGCTGAATTTGGTTGCAATCCTAAACCCTAGTAATGATTACTAAATGGGTTTAGAACCACAGCATAATTTTTTATTTCTGATCTAGTCAAACTTCTATGACAAAAGAATATTCTGTACTGAAGTACTTGTTGTCCAAATTCATCTGCCAATATCCAAGATAAGCCCTTTCCACGTGTGGTTATTAAGGCAGGCCAATGCGTCTTGCCATGGAGGTCTTCTGTACGTTGAAGCGGACTAGGTTTGGTTTATTTACCTTCATTCCACACGTAATTCCGACTACATGCACCCCCATAAATGCTATTTGAAAACCGGAAGAAATCGACTTTCCAATTTTCCAGATTGATCTGATTCGTACTTTCACAGTGGTGCAGACACGTACATTCGTGCCAATGCGAATTGGTGGTCACGGGAAGGCTCATGGGAGGGGCCAGGGGGTAGTGTGGACTTACGCACATACGCATGTATGCAATGACGTACTAAACCATGCAAAAAAAGGAGGGCCAACCACAGCTGATGGGGCGGGGTGAGGAGAGTAGCAGGAGTGGCCATGGTGGAGGCTGTGTGGATTCATGAACTCGCACTCCTCTGAATCAGAATGGAACCTATGCAGTAGCTGTGCGGAAGGAAATGAGGGAAAGTCCACCTTGTTTCGAGCCCAGAAAATCCGGTAAGAAATGGCATAAACTGATTCACCAGCCTCATGTGGAAACGGCAATATTCTTTTAGAAAGATAATGATCTTTCAGAGCATCTTAACCCAATAAAATAGATTTTCTAGACAAACGGCAAAATGACAGGGAAACAGAACAACTTCTTAGATTAACGTAGAGGTCACCTAAATTCCCAAACGGATGATCTTTACATGGTTACATAAGCCAGAACATCCCACCTAATTCTTCTCCAGACACTTCTAAGATCTCATTTCTCTCCCTGCTGACATTTTGCAGCCTCAGGTTTCCTGGTCCAAACTATCTCATCTTGGGACATCAAAACTGGAACTTTTGCTGCTGCTGCTACCACCTCCTTTTTCCAACTGGGTTCCCTGTTGCTCTGTCCTAGGCAATCTTACTTAAACCTAGCATATGATTGGCTGAGTAGAAGGGGCAAAATGCCTTCATCTGCCTTTTTCTCAAACTACTTGGGAGCCATATGTGGCCTTCAAATACAGTTCTTGTCTAAAGTATATAAGGATTTTTTTTCCTACACCAGGGGTTCTCATCTTTTGGTCCTTAAGATATTTTGGATTTTAGACCCTAGAATCCCTGATCATTGACCCCATTGACTGGGTAGTCTAAGAGCTGAAGTCCAAAACGTTTGGAGGACCAAAGGCTAAGAACCATTTTGCACTTCCTGTAAATGACAGTTTAGGATATAATAAGTGAAGGGTTTTTGCACAAGATATGCAGATTCTAAAGACAGTAGCAAAGAAAAAGGATGATAAAGCTGCCCTACCATTTATTAGACTAATGCAAATCAACATCCCCTTCACTGCTGCTATCAGTGTTAACAACAGGCTGCTTACATCAACATTTCCCAGAGGAGTATGGAGACATCCTGTGCACTTAAGAGTATCATGAAGGCTCACCCGTCCTACCTGCTGTGCATGCAACCATATCATTACAAGACACATCTTGCCATTATGACAGATGACAGGTCTGCTACAAGGCACACTCTGCAGAAATGGTACGGCAGTAATGTGATCAAGCAAGAGTGACTTACCGCTATGTTAAAAGGACAATCACTCAAGGAAAGTTTAGGAAGCAGCAGGACTTACCTATGAGAGAAAAGAGAAAAAGTAGAAAAAGAAAGGATGAAACAAACAATTGACACTCATTTTACACAGATAGAATACAGCATCACTTTTTCTTTGGTATTGCATAAAGATCCTGAGCAGCAAGAACTGGTCCTCTGGAGTGCTACAAATCCTCTACATCCCTTTAATTTAATCAGCACACAGATAGGAGATGGAAGAAAGGGCAGTGATAAGGATGGCATTTCTCAGTTAGGAGAAGGCTAGTGTGACCTTTTAGAATAAAAGGAGTATAGAAAATCTGAGACCAAGATGCCTTACCGCCCAATGCAGGACTAAGTCAGAGTTAACTTTAGCTTTTTGAAACAAAGCATGAATGCACAACAAGAGACCCATAAGTGGCCAGTGGTTAAAATTGTCATCCATATCACTTTGAGATTTGTGCTATTTATTATTTGTCAAATGCTACACAAAATGACCAAGTCTCAAAATCTTTTTTTTCTCCACATAGTCAGGACAAATTTGAAGGTGGCAATTATTTTGTCTGATAGATCAGATCTTAAGATTTCACTGTTAAGAAAATGCTGAAAGGGTCATTCTGGACTAATGGCTAGATTGTTGGATGAGAGAATTTGGAGTCGCTCTCTCTCTCTCTCTCTCTCCATCACCTACCATACACACTCACTCTCCTTCTGTCTCTCTTTTCCTCTGCCTTTCCTCATTCACAGGGTTGTTAGCAGGATAAAATGTGTGAAGACAACCAATATATCTTCCGTAGCATCTTAGATCAGGGAAAAGTAAGAATATTATTACAAAGCCAATAAAGAATTAGAGATTTGGCTGGAATTTCAAAATGAGTAGGGAAAAATTCAGGATCAGATGGCTTATAAAGACTTCCTGATCAGCAAGGAAGTGAAATCCAAGCAGCTAGAGAACCTGGATCATCCCACAGAATCTGATATTTCACACTAACATTAAATGTGCAGGCATTGGAGGGAGGGGAGATGGTTAGTGGCTTGTACTAAATTCAGACGACATACTAATATGTAGAAATCCCAAAAGAAAAACTATGTTAATCTGAGCAAAATCAATCAATCAATCACTTTATTTGCACCACACTTTGCTCCCTAGACTGGGGCTCAATGTAACTTACAGAATAAACACAGAGGAGAAAATCATAGCGCTAAAGACAGACAAAAAGTAATATTAGTAATAAAGGATGTATAGAGTTAAAACTATTTAAACAATAACTTAAACGTATGAAATGCTTTTACAGTGGGTGCAATTTTAAGTGAACACGACTGTCACACCCTATACCTAAAATGGTGGCAATGTACATGCAGATGGTGCCAAAGTGCACACATCACCACCATTAGGTATTATGGGACATGAGCATTAGGTATTATGGGACATTTTGTGTGTGATTCCTGAAATGGACCCCCCACATATAAGGAGACCCCACTGTATACTAAATGAAAAGCCTTTAAGTATAAAACCATCAGTTTCCAAAGCCAGCTGGAAAAGTCCTCACACAGTGAAAAAAGGACACCTAGAACAGAACCAACCTAGGCTCCTTAGGATAGGAATTCCAGGATGTAGGAGCAGCCATGGAGAAAGTCATAACCTGTTTTTCCACTAAGCATGCTTCAGAAGATGGTGAGATCAAGAGAAGTATCTCCCCCAAAGATCTTAAAACTCAAGCAGGCTCATATGGGGAAGACAAAGTCCTTCAGATAACCCAGACCCGTGCCATATGGAAATAAACCAGCAGCCAGGGGAGCTGCTATAACAAAGGGGTGATATGTTCCTTATGAATTAAGAAAGAGTTGTCTGACATCTTATAGACTAGAACAATATATCAGTATCCCTACCCCTGAAAGGAACTTTCATGGGCTACAATCCACTGGATACAGTTTTAGGAATTGCTGCTGAATGGATCCTGCCCAGTGGAGTGACTGTCTGAAAGGATGGGGAGGAAAGGATGACTAATGCTGCACAGAATAAGGCCTTCTTCCAAGTAGAAGAAAGAGGCAAATTATTGTCCTCTTTGAATCCCTAGGCTGCCTTAGTAGCAGAACAGGTAAGAGTGTTCCATCTTCTTTGCAAAGCTACACAACAGCCAGCAACAAATTGCTTTGAGTATCCTGCTAATATACTTCTAAGTCAAGAACTACTTGCTTTGCTACCCTCTCTGTTTTCCCCTTCTTGCCACATCTTATGCGTCTCATATCCAGGCTTCTTAGATGCCATGATCTGCTGTAGTTTTATAGCCCACCTTTATTTAAAAAAAAAAACAAAAAAACTTGCCCAGTTTATTTTCTTTGTGTGAAAAATGTTCACTGAAAAAAAGATTTCACAATTGGCAATTGGCAATTTTACTCTGTTGACCATCTGCTCTTTGAGACTGAATCACCCCTCCCACTTTAATGTTCCCCTTAAATCAAGTTTCCTACATGTTAAGCCTCTTGTTTCACATCCTACTCTTGGGTGCAAGTCAGCACTATTATTATCCATCTTCTTTACAACAGGTTTTTAAATATTTAAAGACTGTTATCATGTCTCCCCATAATCTTCTCTCTCTCTTTCCTTGGTGCATGGACACAGCCAGAGTTTTCAATCATTCCTCCAATTCCAAATGCTCTGTGATCTATTCTGCCTTTCTTTTGCAATTCCCTCTATTTTTAGGGTTGCCAGGTCAAAAGCATCCAAGGCTCTGAGATGTCAAGGTCCAAACCATAGATCTCAGGAAGTCCTTAGGGATGTCAGAAAGGCCCTGGCAATATCATTAAGCAAGATACATTAAGCATCAATCACAGTTGCTCAGATCATGTCATTCGACTAAAAGAAACAAATGAGACTCCAACAAATGAGAAAATATTTCTCTGGTTGGAAATTATGTTTTCTAAGCTGTGCATTATACAGAACGTCTCTAATTCCCAGCTTTTCATATCTCCGTTTTTAACATTATTAGAGGCACTGCATTTAGGAACTGTAGGATAACCAAAGAAAGTTTCCCAAACTCTGCATAGAAATCCTTCCCTCCAAGCTTTTCCCACTTCTTGTTTTTATCATTTTCTTGCAAACAGAACTTTTGGACATGGAATCAACAATCAAGCCCAAGGAAATTTGCACAGCCTCTGCTACATACAAGGAGCTGTGGGGGGGAGACCTTTCCCCATCTCTGCTTTGAACATTTTTGAAGGGCTGCTTTTAAAAAAACAGATGGATTTTCAGTCCAAGCAAATAAAGTTTTCAAAATTCTACTTTGAAAAGAAAAGTCCAAAGTTTCTCCAGCTCAGTTTTTAACACTTTTGTAAGGACTGTTTTAATACTTTTTAAAAGCATTTTAATACATAGGATTTTCACTCCAATAAACAAAAAGAAAGTTTTCAAAATTCTGCTTTTAATGATTCACTCTTGTTAACCATAGTTTTACTGTTTTTAATGGTTCACTGGCCCTCTTTCTCTCCTCCCCTCACCATCCAATTCTGTTTTTCATCCCCTCTTCTACTTTCTTCAGTGGATCATGTAATTTAGAGAGGTTGGTGAGGTTGTTATGTGGAACCAAAATAGACTGTTAAATTTACCTAAACAGTTCAATTCACATCCTATTTCTTTATAAACAGACACAACATTTAAACAACAACAAAAAAAAATCTTTTAAAAATCTATTAAGAAGTATGTCTCATTTAATTTGAGCAAAACACATGGTGCATGTCAGTGACAAAGCATAGGTTAACACAATTTAAGGTGAGATCCCATACTTTAGGCCAACTTTACCAACCTGACAGTTTCCAGACATGTTGAAGTGCAATTCAAAAACAACAGTTTTAGTATGAGTTTTGTAGTCCACTTGAACAGTAAATTCCAGGTTGAGGAAGGCAACTATAAAATGACCAAGGGCCTTTCTGCACTATACCATAATAGTGCCATTATTCTATTTTCAACTTCCCGTGGAATTCTGGGCTTTGCAGTTTAGGGAGGGGCCTTTAGAATTTTCAGCCAGAGAGCTCCTTGGCCTCAGTAAACGACAAACCCCAGAATTCCACAGGATGTTGAAAGTGGAATAATAGCACTATAGTGGTATAGTGCAGAAAGGCCTCAAGAGGGCACTGTTGAAGGGGCCAATAACAAAATGTGTCCCTTAGATCAATGGTGCTCTCTCAGTGCCATTCTCTGCAAATCTTCTTCCTTGAACCAAAACAAGCATCTTTCATATCAAGTTAATTCACAATAATATGACTAATTAAATGACTTCAATTAGTAGCGTTGGTGGTAAAGAATTAACTTCTTAGTTTCTAACGTTTACTATTCCTAAATTAATTTTCAAACCTAACCTTCCAAGATCCGGCCTAATTGAAAGAGCAATACATTATTTTCCTTAATTGCTGACCTCTGGAACCTTGTGACAGAAAAGACACACTTTGTAACTACATCTGGCTTGGTAGAACTGATGTTTACAATAACACTCTTTAAATGTGGAAACCATAATGGTAAATTTTATAGCAGCACAATGTTATCCAACTTTCCCTCTAAAGAGGTGAGATGACCTCTGTGGCTTATTATTCTGTTTTATCTTCATAGGTTAGACTGAGAGCCAATGATTTCCATAAGACTGCCCAGTAGGCTTAATTGATTGTGGGAATTTGTACCAGCTTCACTGCATCATTCAATACATCACACTGACTTTCTATTAAGGCAAAAATAGCTTGTCTTAATACTTATTCCTCACAGTACTTCCAAATGTTGTTCATACAGCCTGGTTCTCTTCAACAACATCCTATAACATCGCATATATTCACAATCTGATCCACCAATGTTTTCTCCTAGACCTATAGCCTATGCTGCAGTTCCTCATTTTATCCAATATCACAACTTTGTCAAAAGTTTTAAGTAATCTAATCAGGAAACCACCATGTAACATAAGTGATTCATCACACAGCATGGATAATGAGTAGTGAATATTCAGAGAAGCTAGAATTCCGGCCATTGTTCCAAGAGTAACATTTGTTCACACAAATGATTCATCTAACAATTGAGAATAATGAACAAATTAGTAAAAATCATGATCTGTTCTATGATAATTTGCCAAGTGAAAAAAAAGGGGGGGGATTACTCAACACTTTTCCTACCAAAAAAAAAAAAAATACATCATACAATTCTAGCTTGGTAAAAAGATAAGAGACTGACAAAAAGACAAGGAGATTAAATTCCAGTAGAATATTCCTCTCAGCATATTCTAGACTAAACTCTACTTCCAATGATTTAATATGGGATTCCACAGACTTTTGCTATTAATCTGACACTTATCATACCATATGGAGGGGAGAGAAGCCATACTTGCTTTCTAAGCCCCCTTGCTCTCCAAACTCCACTGGTCTTCATTGTGTATACACCATTTCTCTGACTAGAATTGATGACAATTAACAACAAAAAATTATGCCCTCCTCCACCCAACCTCATTCACATGCATATACTGAGCCCTCCATATTTCACTTAAACCCTAGTGTACACAGAACTGTCTCTCTCATCCACACACATTCACAGAGAGAGAGAGTGAAATGCCTCCCCATGTATTCAGATGCACACACAGCCACCTCTACAAATAAATACATATGACGCCACCCCATAGATGGGCTTTCTCAGTTCCTCATCTCTATTTTCATCTTTAATACTATTCCCTAGGTGTAGTTTCTCTATATACCCCAGGGCTCCTTTTTACTACCACACTATTCTAGTTCCAGGTCCAGTTTCCAGTCTCTCTCTATTCTATGGCCATTTCTGCACGAGCCTGTTATAGCGTGATAATTCCACTTTCGACATCCTCTAGAATCCTGGGGTTTGCAGTTTCGGGAGGGGCCGCCTGGCCCCTCCCGAAACTGCATACCCCAGGATTCCAGAGGATATCGAAAGTGGAATTATCACGCTATAACAAGCTCGTGCGGAAATGGCCTATATTATGCCTCAGCTTTCTCTGCCACTTTCTCCTCCACTATTCTGCAGTCCTTCCAGTTTTGCATTATGATCTCAACACTGTTTTCCAAAAGCTACTACACTTATTGCTATTGCAGGAGCAGCTGCTCCCAATCTGGTGAAGATCCTCTGCTGGCAGAAAAAAAGAAAGTTAACAAGATGGACAGCATCTTCTTTTGGTGGTGAGTCACTGTTGCTATTTTGCAATTAAAGCTTGAGTTTTGAACTTTTCTAGTTTCTAATTTTATTTGGTGTCTACAGTGCTCAAGTTCCAGGTTTTGTTTTGTTTTTTAAATATAAAGAGCTAAATCAGCCCTACAGATCTCTCATACTAAGTGTTACATTAACTTATGTAAAAATGTGGAGGGGGGACTATTTTAACAATACTTCAAGCTGTACATTAGGAAATGAGAGTCTCTGTTTTTCATGTTGTCTTGATCATGGTTATTAATTTATATCTACCAGCAATAGAGTCAAGATGTAACAATCTCCCACTCAAGAGATTAACCTCTAGGGACATGAGGGAGGGAGCTAAATCATGACAAATGTGTTGTACTGTTTTAACAAGCTATCACCAAAATGGAGACACCATCTTAGAAAATTTTGCAGCTTTGTTCTACCCCTGAAGTGAGAATCCACAACCAGAGAGTGAGGGCCACAGGTCTGGAGAAAAAGACAGAATTGGAGAGACAGATTAACTCTCAACAAAAAGTCCAGATGCCCTGAAGCATAAAGGCCCTTTGTCGATGCTTTGAAATGTAATGCTCTCCAGTTGTCATCCTGCTACACCTTGTCTATCCTCACACTCAAAACTTCTAACCCAGAAACTGCAATGACAACTCACTCCTTGAAAACCTGAAGTAGTCAAAATTTTGAGTAGATCATGGGTTTTTCCCGGCAACAGCACATTAACTACCTATTTTGGGTTGCGTCCTATTGAAACCTCAGTAAACTCCAGAGTGCTCCTAAAGTAATGTTTTAGCACTCTTTTTGAGCATCCAGTGTGACCTTCCAGGATTTCACTTGGATTTGTCCAAGATTCTCCACATGTTTGAACTCCTGCCACTGTTCAAACTCCTGACTGAACCCCGACTTGGACTTGACGCCCCAACAAAATCTTATCAAAACAATGAATCCTCTCTGAATTCATTGTGTTACTTCATTAAGCCAGAGTCCCCATTTTAGCACTGAGTGAAATTTGGTGGCACTCAAAACAAAGAGATCCTCTCCTACTAAATTAGTCCTCACTTGGAATACTGTGTCCAGTTCTGGGCACCACAGTTCAAGAAGGATATTGACAAGCTGTATTGTATCCAGAGGAGGACGACCAACATGGTGAAGGGTCTGGAAGCCATGCCCTATGAAGAGAGGATTAGGGAGCTAGGTATGTTTAGCCTGACCAAAAGAAGGTTAAGAGGAGACATGATAGCCATGTTTAAATATTTGAAGCGATGACAGGTTGAAGATGAAGCAAGCTTCTTTTCTGCTGCTCCAGAAACTAGGACATGGAGCAATGGATTCAAACTACAGAAAAAGAGATTTCATCTAGATATCAGGAAGAACTTCCTGACAGTCAGAGCCATTTGACAGTGGAATGTACTGTCTCAGGGTGTGGTGGAGTCTCCTTTTTTGGAGGTATTTAAGCAGAGGCTGGATGGCCATTTGCTGGGGATGTTTTGAGTGTTTGTTCCTACATCACAGGAGGTTGGGCTTGATGGCCATTGTGGTCTCTTCCAACTCTTTGATTCTATGATTCTAGTCCCATGCAGTTATTATCCAGGCCTTTTCCATCACCACATTAAGAGAAGATAGTACTAGTCCTCTCTTTTCTGTATAAAGCGGTAAACCTGAATAGATCTTCACCTATCTCTGGACACTCTCCATATAAGTAGAAAGAAAGAAAAAAAATATCACCACCACCACCACCATTGCAATGAAGAGAATCCATATGAGAACAAGGTCTCTTATTCAGACTCATAAGACTGCATAGGGCAATTAATTCATTCTCTTAAAACTTTTCTTCTTTTTTAAATTCAGAGAAGTATGATGTCCAGTCAGATATGTGATATCTTATGGACTTTTAGCAAAATGGTGTCAGAAGAAAGGGTAATCCAGCTGTAAAATCATACAAAAGTTCAATTACTTACTGAAAAAAGTCTAGAAAGTGGAAGAATGGACGTAAATGAAAATATGGGAAACAATCTAATTTCAGTTAATACTATCTTTGTGAATCCTTTTACATGACTGACCAAAGAAGGAAGACATGCAAAGCAGGAATATTTTGTCACTTATCTCAACATTTGATAAAATCTCAATTATGTTCCTGTGACATTAAGAGCAAAATGCTACACTGGGAAGCCACTTAGATATGAACCAATGCAATTGTACTAACAGGCCAACTGATTTCTCCTTCTTTAGTCCCAAATCTCTTCTTTTCTTGCTCCAGTCAGTTGCACTCTGAAATGAGTTTTTTTCTTCCTTCTTCTTACTTTTGGCTTAGCACTTCCCACTTTCATAGCACTGGAAGTCCCACAATGATCACAGTAGCATAGTTAGAAGCTCTTATGACCATTATTGTCATTTTGCTGTTGCTGTCCTTACTATGCTACTATTACTAATGATATATGCATAGAAAGCTTATTATTTTTATAAGAGCTGCAAATTAAACCTGCCATGAAACAGAAATTAACATGCAGATTTTTTTTTATTTAAATTGATGCAAACCAAAATTATAAGAATTCTAAGAAATAACAACAGCAGCAGCAACAACAACAACATGAAAACTCAGGTTGAGAGATTCCCCATATATCTAGATACAAGGGATAATTTTGCTCTGAAACAAGTATAGTATGGAAAGAAGAAAAGAAATGTGTCAATTTAATCTTAACTTGTAGTATGAATATATTAATAAATTGGCATTGTTCAGCTTTTTGAGGAAAAAGGGATATTTTCAGAATTCAGCATAAACTAGAGTATACTCTCCCCTGAAAATGCAAAATAATTGTATTTGCTTTTAAAATGGAAATTAAAATATGCAACTAAGACAAAATAGAAGTGTGCAATTAAGTAGACCACAATTCAGAACCTTTCTGGATTCTATGATTTTTTTTAATATTTATTTATTGAAATATTACATAATATTTTAGAAACATTCACAGAACATTTACAAAATGCATAACAAGACATACAGTTACATCTAACAAAACATATTATGTTACATACTACATAACTTAGCATTCCATGATTTGCAGGGATATGATGAAAATTATGGTATCAGTAATATGTTATGAAATATGTATCTATACTGCTGAGATGGGGACAAATTCAAAGTAGGAAGAATTCAATTGCTAAATTCTATTACTTCAGAAATACCACTTCAAAAATGAGTGAATGCAGTATTTTGCCCAAAGCTCTGGTCTGGTTCACACTGATTTTTTTCTTTCTTTTAGTAACTAGACACCAGTGCCAGTCCTTCTTTACCATTACAATAGGGTAAGACAGTATAACAGCACAGGAACACAGGAATATATATTTGTATCACATGCATGAGGCTCATCATTTCTCTTTTTTCCTGGATGAATTGACTAAATCTAGAGCAAAAGGAAACTACAGATAAATGCAGCTTACCCTGGCAGGAAGTGGCATTACTCAGCATGCTTAGAGGCATCAGTGATAATTTTGCTTGGTAAGTGGGGTCTGGAAGAGAAGTCTTGAAATTATGGAAAGTTCCTTGAAACCTGATCCTTTCCAGCCTTTCAGAAAAAAGTTCAGAATGACCAGATTTCTTCTGCTCTCCTGACCCAAGAATTCACAGAGAATACTTGAGAAAGAATGGATGAATTATGACACAAGCCATAGGAAATTCACCACTCTCAAATTTGAACCATAGGCTACTGACAGGGCCTATATCTACCAACAATGAGCCAGACCATAGGTGAGAACCCAACAGCTAGTGTGCTGCTTCTTTTCTCTAAAAGCAAACTCCAGCCTCTCTGCCTTTACACTGAGCATGATTCCAGTGCTCTGAGAAAAAGAAATGTAAAGAGAAGCCCAGTATTTGAGCTGACACTGACCCTCAGTTACAGCTAATCAAATCTTTTCCACTCCATGTTCCTGGCAGGCCTTGCTGGCTATAACAACCATCTCCTACTGTGAAAACGGAAAGCTCCATTTTCACAGCCTGTTGGGGTGGCATATCATCACTTTTGGTTATATTTATATCTGAAGCATTTCAAACCAGAAACTCAGAAGAGAAAGGCTGTATAATATCCCAGTGCTGGTTTCCCCGAGTCAGGAAAAATCACCCCCACACACACACACATACACACACTGAATCCTATTTAAAACTCTACTGCTGAAGAGTATTTGTGATTGTTATCCAGCTCAGCCTACAGATATTTTAACTTCTTCAGAGCACATCCATTCCAGTGATGCAGTTGGTTACATTAGTACTTCTGACACTAAAGCCTAAGTTGATTGATGGTGTTTTAAATCTAAAAAAGGCTGCATTTATATAACAAAAATTATAATAGCTTGCCTTGATGTCCCTGGAAAATACTCTTTTATCAAAGAAGTCAACAAATTTCTGCTCAAATTCTTCATTTCTGTGAGCTGCTTACACTTCCCATTTATATTACTTTATAGAGAAGGATCTGCCATTTGTTACATGGTGGCATATTGTACAGCTGAATAGAACGTAGTTATAACCACCAGTATAATTATCCCAGTTACTACATAGTAGTAATTGCTTGAACTGCATTGCAACCTTGGCATATTAGCTAATGTCACATGTATCTCATGGGCACGTGTACAGAATTCAGACTTTTGTATGCTACTACACATTTTCAATTGTTTTGGTCAAGGCAATGCACTTGAAAAGTCCAGGTTGAACATGCACAATCCCAGTCTATCTAGGGATCATGTAGTGAACATGACAATAACATATAAACATGTGGGCTGGAAACTTATTAGACAATTATGCACCTGTGACTATTTCATATTCATGATCCCTATGTAAACACTAGTTTAGGGGCTATCAAGGGACTGTAAATGTCCTCTGTTCTCCATTTAAAGGGAAATAGCCACTGTGACTGATGGAGATCTGTTCCTCTGCTGATCAGGAAACATCTGGTTGATGGTCTTCCTTGCCTTCCTTGCCTGAGTGTCATTGGGCATTGGGGGAATTGCAATAGGGGTCCTGCTTTTGCCTGTTGTACTGGAGATCTCTCATGGGAGGAGGTGGAAACATCAGTCAACTGCTTCCTGATTGACAGGGGAATGAACTCCTGTCAATTGCAGTGGCTACTTCCTCGTAAGGGGGAATTCAAGGGAACAGGTACAGGACTCATTGCATAGCACTGTACTATGGTGTTTTTGTATATGTAAATCCCCAACAAGAACCCATCCTACACCAATTAGATACAGTCATATGATGATGCCACCAAGGAAATCTTTGGTACCTCTGGTCCTAGTGTCCTTGCCTGCTCTAGCCATAACCATAAATACTTCTTTGGGACATAAAAATTTTCTCAGTCATTGTTTTGTTATGTATCTTCAAATCTGATTCACATTCTTCCTATCTTTCCTTCACATCAAGTTCTTAACCTTTATCCTTATTTCATATGGAGCTGGGTTTTTTTTTTAATTCCAACGTGGAAATACCCATTGTAATGCATTTTTACCAATGTGTACAGTTATTTATGCATTTTCCTTATGCACATTGTCCATTAATGAAAGGATTTTGTATGTTTGCTTCCAATTAGTATATATTTTGCCAAATCTCAAGTGCACACAGTTTGTTTCTCTGAAACAGCTTCTATGCCTTGTAAATGTATTAATTTTGGCTTGGGGTACAAGTCTCCTTACCATGAGAATGGTGAGCTAGATAAGAACTGCTTTGGTTCAGACAGACTAATATAATGAAATTATTTTCCTTTCCTGATAGTTAGTTATGATTCTATGAGACAGAAACATTTGGGAACATTTGTGAGTGATGATGGTTGTATTTGGCTATGTGGGTTTGCTTTTCATAGTCACTTTCAGTTTTGGGTTTCTTTCTTTTGAGGGGGGGAGGCACACCTGGGCCTAGACCAGAAGAAACGGTGATGAAAATATGGCAAAATATCAAATTATGTCTTATTCATAGGTTTCAGAGAGTGTGATAAGGGCCTATGGGTGTGATAAGGGTCCGTGTCGGGGATGGCCCTCTGAGATCCCACTGCAGGCAAATATAGCTACTGAGCCCCTTGTAGTAGTCACCCCAATCCAACTGGGCAAGAGCTAACCTTAGCCATATAGCCTTTATCCTACCATCTCCAATTTTACTTGAACAAGGGGTCAGAAAGACTCTGTATTCATTTTTAAATGAATGGGAGTTCCCCACTAAGTAGAAATATGAAGAATTGCAGCTAATCCTGCCGACAGTAGCAAATGCTCTCTATCCTCCTTTTGTACATGGAGGGTAAGCATGCAAACCAGAAACTTGTGTAGGCTTGTTCACAATCATCTGTGATTTGTCTGAACTGCAGCTCTAACATCTGCTTACAATACAGAACACGGCTAAATTTTCTTCCCCGGTATGTTCCAAAATTGCATCACCATTCTTCCATTCCCCTGAACCTCCTTCCTTACCCATCCAGTTCCCAATGAAATCCCCTCATACACTCTTCTGATTTATCCTCTTTTGATAAATGACTCGATTAAACTGGATTCCTCTGTCACTGCTAGAGATATCAAATTAAAAACGGTCTGTCTTTAATCATGCCAGGCTTCATAGTCGTCTCCCAGGCTCCATTTATCAATAATTAATATATAAAGGGAGACTGAAATCCATTTCAATTTCAAAGACCCAAATGTTACATTTTTTAATAATAAAACCATGTCATCATTACTCCTAGGAACAGACAGAGAGATTCACTCATGTTACATGCACTAGGAATCAAATGAGTCTCACAGCAAAACAACAATGGCCTGTATGTTGCTAACCCATAATACTTTAAAAGATGAAAAATGTACAGTGAATCTTGAAGGAGGCATTGACTCCCACAAAAATATATCTTCTACTGAAATGTTCCCAAACAGAATGATCCAAGAGAAAAAATCAAGTCAAGAGAATTATTATCTCTACATAGCATTATGATGCAACACTCACAGCCCTTATCAGATAGGGAGTTGAGGCTAAAACAGTTCAGCATCTGGATCTAGAAATGATTTATAGATTAGGCATTTTTACTCAAAACGCCTGTTCTTCACTCTTTTCAATAGCCTTCTTTTTTTAATTTGATACAGCCTGTACCACAATATTTCAAAATGCTGTGAATAGGATTGTTTTACTAAATAATTTACCGAGCTCTTGAAATTTTGGTCACAGTAATCATCATAAATATTCCTGTTAGGTAAATAATATAATGCTTCCATTTTTTAAAAAAAAGAAATGCTTATTTGAAGGTTATACCTAATTTTTTTTCCTAATCACAAAATCATTTTAAAATTTAAGTTCGTAATCAATTGTTCTGGGATATTTGGGGACTAGTAAACGACTATAAGTGACCAAGAAATACTTGTCTATCAACAGTCTGAGGCCATTTCCACACTAGACTGTTATAGTACTATTATTCCACTTTCAACATCTTATGGAATCTGGGGTTTGCAGTTGAAACCTCTCCTTAAACTGCAAACCTTGGGATTCCATAGGATCTTGAAAATAGAATAATAGCACTATAACAGTCTAGTGTAGAAATAGTCTGAATCCTAGTAGTTATATTTTATATTTACTGTTATCTTATTTGCCTTAACTGGACTTTCTGCAACTTTTACAACTTCTACAATTAAATTGAATTGTACTGAACATTAACATACAAATGAAAGGAAAACAGGGCTCTCTGATTTTTCATTTAGACTGTCAATTAAAGTTGCAATGTTCTATATATTTTGCCAGAAGTCCCTTTGAAGCCAATAGAATATACTTCGGAGTAGATAGCCATAAAAATGTCTAGTTAATACTATTTTGATATTTTAAAAAGAAATCTCCTGCCTTGATTACTCAGGATCCCATTTTACTCTGATCAAAAGATTTTGGCTTGTTTAGGCAAACCAATCAACCATTACAGATTGTCTTTGAATATACTAGTGGTATTTCAACCAGGTCAGAATGCCTCGCCCTTTTCAAAACCAGTAATTTTGACTCGACTGGGAAAGGCATTATACCCTCATCTTCTTTGCAGCTGTTATTTTTGCCTGAATAATCTGTGTGTTTGTGGAACCCAGCACAGCATAGACTCCTGTAGGATACTTGGAACTGACAACACTTGGCCTTAAAATTGCTGTCAGAGTCTGAAAAAGTGCTGGTCTGAGGAAATGAGGAGAGAATTTTGATGAGAGTCAGAGCAGAAAGTTGTTTCAAGGGGCTGAAAGAAGGAAAATAGACTTGTTGCCTAGGGGGCCTGCCCACTCAAAGTATTGCATATGCAGCTTAATAACAAACAAACTCAAGTAATTTCCTAATAAGGAAGTTATAGTGCTAGTAATATGGAGAGCAGAGCTTAGAGGTACAGCATATAAAAATCATAAAATTGTTGCACTGGAAAGGGCTCCTAGGATCTGACTCCCTGCTACTGCTAGAAAACTTTAGCTAAAGCATCTTGACAGATGGCAATGTAGTTTATGTTTAAAAACCTTCTATGAAAATCCTGCCACCCTCTCAAACATTCCATTCTGCTATCAAATTGTTTTACTATCAGAAGAGTCCTTAAACATTAAGCTGAAATCTCATGTCTTGTCCTTTTTATTCATTGGTTCAGCTCCAATTCTCTGGAGCAGAAGAAAACAAATTTCTCCATGTCCTCTGTTACAATGCTTCAGATATTTGACAATGGCTAATATATTATCTCTCATTCTCCTAAGGGCATAAGAAGAGCTCTGTTGGATCTAAGCTAAGACTTATGTAGTCCCACATCCATTCAGACAGTGTTCTATGGGAATGAGCGCAACTGCATCTCTCTAAGCCATATGTTTCCATTTCCCTCAATTTTTCCTTATACAGTTTACCAGTAATTTCCAGACCTCTTACCTTTTTAGTTGCCCTCACTGGGCCACATTCCAGCTTATGAATGGCTTTCTTTAACTGTGTTGCCCAGAATGGGACACAGTATTCAATGAGTTCTGATCAATGCAAAATGTAAAAGTACTGGTACCTCACTTGATTTGGATAATATGCTTCATTCAAGAACTGCATTAATTTTTTTTCTGATGCTACAGCACATTGCTTAGCCATGTTTACCGTGTACTACTACTACTACTACTATTACTACTACTATTACTACTACTAAGACCTATCAATCCTTTTCACTGTCAAGATGAGTGTCACCCATCCTCACCTCACCTCTAAGAACTCCCCAAAATTATAGTCAGAAGTTCTGACATTAAATTTATTCTGCATACAGAAGGTCCCAGGTTCAAACTCTGGTATCTCAAGTTAAAAGAATCAGGTCATGGATAATATGAAATACCTCTACCTAAGACCCTGGAGAACCACTGTCATCATAGATAATATTGTGCTAAAAGGGTCAAATTAATTGACTTGATATAAAGCAGCTCCTTATTTTTCCTAAACACTAAAATCTGGGTTGGACTCTTAGTCAGTTAAATTAAAATCAGTGGAGCTTTATCGTTTCATGCCAAGCCAAGAAACCGAGCCAAAAACTGTCTTCTGTCTCAAATAATTAGTCAACCAAACCAACCAATTCTAACCCTGTTGACCCCAAATCAACCGTTTCTCTCTTATGGCTGTGCAACAGTAGTGTAACAGATGGACAAGAACACATGTAGCATCCTGTAGCAACAGTCAGACCGGTGTTCTTTGATACTTTGCAACACATTAAGCTGTGAAATATAGTAAGCAGCTTTCTCAAACACCATTCATCACCCATTGCCCAGTAATTACTATGTTACTATGCAGCAATACAAAGAGAACTCTTCACAGTGGTAGGGAAGCAATATCATTCAATAGGCTTTAATTACTGCGGAACTGTATAGTAACACACGATAACCTACCTGCTGGTATAATATAGCCCTATCGCTCATCATTCATTCCCTAGTAGTTACCAAGTAACCCTGCAGTAGCCTGACCGAGCTGTTGAGGCATTGTAGTTCTGTGGATTTAATCACACTGCATTGTGCATTTCCAGAATACCCAGTCAGGAAGGAGGGCGAAAAAGAACTTGGCATGGAAAGATTACAAAGGCACATGTACCGAGCACTACTGTTATTTCTCCAATATGTACCCTGTCCCCTGCTACAGAATCATGAGTAACACTGTGCTAAGGTTTTCATTGAAAGTTAGAAATAAGGGTGATAATTGCACCATTGCCCTGCAGAACCTGTGCAAGTTGTAATTATATCCTGTTACCAAGGAACACAGCAATTTCAAACCTATTACCCACAGGTGCCATTTATTTCAGAGTTAAATTTATTATTTCAGTGGCAGCTTCATGCATGCTTCTTGTATTGCTTTTTTCATTTCTATTCAGGAGTTGCAAGAATGAATGGTACAGCAAAAGGAGAGACATGGAATAAGAAAAGGAACAAATGCAGTGGAAAAGGGAGAAGAAAACTAAAACTAGGGCTCTGTGCTGAACTCAATACAGGGAACTGTGCACTATTGCTTCAGCCTAGATTTGACATCTGAGAAGGTATGGAGAAGCCAGTAGTTCTTTTTTTTTTTTAACATATTTTTTATTATAAGAAGATCAGTGAAACATTCCAATACAGAAAAAAGGAGAAGCCAGTAGTTCTTATAGTAGTATTTACTCTTTCTTTACATTAATTCCTTACTACTTTAGGATCATTAGTTAAAAGAATGAACACAATAATTCTACAGTTGCCATGAACACGGTAGGAAGCCCAGCAGAGAAGAAATTGTTTGGGTAAGAGAAATACCTCTAAGGTAGATTTCCCCAAATTGGATTCCCATATGATGTTGGAGTACAGTTCCCAATATCCCCACCTAACACACTTAGGCCTTTTCCACACAGGGTTTTTAAAACGGTGCAGAGCGTCCTACAGAGAGGACATCTACACCTGAGAGCGGACTGGGTCCCGACTACTTTGTGTAGTTCCGGACCTCAGCCCACTCCGGAACAACCCAAAGTGGTCGTTCAGCGTGCTTTTGAAAGACCGCTTAAAACAGATCTTTCAAAAGCATGAAGCACGCCACTCCATGGCCACGCTCCGGTGCAGATTTTCAGGCTTGCACCAGCGCGAGCCTGCAGATCTGCCAGGGGCAGGCTTTAGGCTGGCGAGCTTCACCAGTTGGTGGAGAGCCTCGACCAACCGGAAGCCGCCATTTTCTTCCCCGGAGCAGTGCGGAGCAGTGGCCATGGACTGCTCTGGACCAGCCTGGACCCGCGCATGGAGCACACAGGTCCAGTTAATACTGGCATGGGGTGATTCCCTCGCCCAGTGCGGAAAAGGCCTTAGTGATTAGGGGAATGCTGGAGGTATGTTGGAGGATTCTGGTGCTGGAGGAAAGTTCTTGTTGCTAGAGGAGATATCTACAGATAACACAGATGGCCAAAAAGAATAAAAAATCAATCTGAGAAAAAAAAACTTGAACACTCCCTGGAAGCCAAAAATGATTAAACTGTGGTTAATTGTATATTTGACATACAATGAGATGACACAGTACTAGAAAAGCTGACACAATTCAGTAAAACTGAAGGCAGTAGGAAGAAAAGAAAATCATATTAGAGGTGGATTGAGTTAATCAAGGATGCCACAGTCCTCCATTTGCAAAACATTAGCAAGGTAGTTAATAACAGGATTTCTTGGAAGTCTGTCATGTATAGGGTTGCCACAAGTGAAAGCCAATACAAAGCCTTGATGACAGTTAACAAAAACAACAAACATGGTTATGGGTGTTGTAGACTAACAGCAACTGGAAACACAAAGTTGAGAAAGATAAAGTTAGATGAGTGGAGAAAATAGAACATGTAGTGCTTATTATTTATAAGAGCTTGAGCTCTGATAAACTGTTGATAAGTTGTGAAAAAATGCTGTTTGCAAAATGCAACAGGAAGTTGGTGTGGCAATAAAACAAAATAAAATAAAATAAATCCACTAGGTTTAATCTCCAATGGAACACCAGGAAAACGTGAAGCGTATTAGTCACTTAAATGTGCGTGTGTGTCTGTCTCTCTGTGTGTAGGAATTTCAAGGGGACAGAAAAGTATTCTATTGAGATTAGCCCATTTTTTGTGCTGGAAGTGGTTGGACTTAACTATCACCTTGTTCATATTCTCGGGTATATTCTCGGGTATCAGAAATTGAAAATTATACTATACAAGGTAATACAGATAATGCTGTGGACACTCTACTCTAAATTGCCAGAAATCTGGTATCCATAATCATGTAAAGGTGAACAGCTTTCATCCCTAAGGAGACTGGCAAGTTTGTTGCAGCAGACTGCCATGTTTTCCATCATGTTCCCGAAAATAACAACTCCTCAGCCGCACAATATAGTCTGGCTGTGTAAGTGTCTCAAAATGGAGGCATGACAGCAAAATAACGCTTTCTTTACTGTCCCTAGTGTCATGTGGCAGGCACAAATATGCTCCCTAATGCAAGTATGCTTCCTAACGTATGTGTGATTATCTTTGTGGCAAACTCTCTGCTAAATATGCCCTAGTCTTTGTTCAATTTGTTTGATCATCCACAATTCTCTTAAACTCCAGGGGGCAGCATAAGCTCCATAAGGCTGAAGAGACACTCAAGAGTGAACATGTCAATGTTCCAGCTCACCTCACTATTACACAATGAAACCGGAGCATAGACAGTGTCACCAGACCTGTCCACAGAGAAATAATACAGGGCATTCAGGAATCCATACTCCATGAGTCTCTAGGGGTAGACCATACCAATTGGTAAGAAAGAAACAACACTAGATCTTACTAGGAAATCTCACCATGTTTTTATAAAGGGAGCTACCTCATAGTCTCTTTTATTAAAGAATCCAAATACTGCTGCAGAATTACATGCTAATATGTTGTGCATGATATATTGGACCACTGCAGTTGAAGCACTAGATTAGTCACTGGATATATAGGTCACAGCATTACTTGCCATGGGATGAAGGAGGCATCACAGATTACTGTAAACATGTTGTCGTTTGCAAACAATGTCTTGTAGCAACTGATACAGCAAATCAAAGGTGCAGTTTTCAGGGGTTATATGGAGCTTGGAAAAATCAACATACAAGTTAAAACTCTCAAAATTCCCTGGCCAGCACTGTATTGACCATACTGTGATTCTTGGAGTTGTGTTCAAAAAAGTGACTATCCTGTGTGGTGGTGGGGGGGCTGTATGCACACACATCAGCCTTAAATATTTCCACTGGTTATCTCACCCTTTATAAATATTGATACATCAAAAAAGTAATGCATTTCAGTGCATCAGAAATGAAACAGTACACTTAATAGACCAGTGTTATTAAAGTGTATAAAGGTTTCTTGCACCCTTGTTTCCATACTCCTCATTAGAGTGAAGCCTATTTAATCCTGTATTTCTCAGACTTACCCCTAGCATCTATGTTGATTTTATTGAAAACCAGAGGAAAGTGGAAAGCATTAAAATTACATACTGAAAGTGGAACTGAAGTATATACAAAAACAGTATACCCAATTGTTATTCCATGCTGGGCTATTGGGCCTGTGCCATCAATAGTTTAAAGCTGCTATTAAGTATTAAAAAAAAAAAACCTAGAAAAATAAGAGATCGAGATATTGAAGACTGATGTTCCTCTCTGTGAGAATTATCTAAAGGGGAAAACCAATTACTCATCTCTTTGGAAAATAAAAGCAACCCAAACTTTTATATCAAGGCTCTTGCTGCCATCAAATGAATGTTCTTGTTACAGCATAAAAAGTTTGAAAAGTGACATGAAAAGATAACATCAGAACATGAGGAAGAAGCTGAAAGCACGTTGTTATGGAAACTGGATTCTCACAGTTTCATATGTGTGGATTCAGTTCTTCCCTCTACTGCTTCTGTCAGCCCATATGGGAGCAAGCAAGAGTCACATATCCCAGAAGTTGCAACTGCATTTCAGGCACTGAACTTTCATCCTCAGTGTGTATTCTGCCGTTCCCAAACATTCCTGAACATCTATGAATCACCCTGCCCCTAAAAGCCCCATATCTGGCAGTGTTCTTAGAGAGGCAGAATGTCCTGATTTTTTGTAGTCTTGTGCCTGGAGGACAGTTGGTGCTGGCAGCACATGGTGTTAACAGATGGAATAAAGTCCAATTAGCCACAAATAATGTTTCTACCAAAAATGTAGCCACTCAACACAAAAACAAGAGTTTGAACTTCAGTTGTGTTTCATTTTTTCCTCAACTAGTTTTGCTGAAATAAAGCACTAGCAACCTAGGTGACAGTAGATGCCATGGTGTATGAGTGCTTGCATGATGCACCCTTCTCTAACTTTGCCATTCTTTACACTGCAGAGGTAAAACATCACTGATTCTCTGGATAAAGGAAGGGGGGAAATTACATGAAATGTTCAGAACCCTGATAAGCTGGATAGCACCTAAAGCTTGGAATGATTCCTCTGCCATACTCAAAGACACACTTAAGGTAAGAGAAGCAGGAAAGTGTACCAGAGAGGGAAATGACTATGAGGAGAAAGTTTCAAGGAAAGAGATTCTTCCTAAACATGAGGAAGAACTTTTTTTTACTGTAAGAGCTGTTTGACAGTGGAATGGCACATCTTAGAAGGTGGTGGACTTTTTAAACGGAAGTCAGATGGGCATCTTTCAGGACTTCTTTAGTTGTGTTGTTGCATGGCAGGGATTAGGGATGGAAAGAATATTCAAAAATATTCAGAGAATGATTGAAAAATGTGATTCTCAAGTGTTGAGAAACCCTCATGAGAAGAATCCTGGCCTAACAAGGATCTTTACAAGTTTTAGGCCATTTCCGCACTACCTCATAGCGCGATTATTGCACTTTCAACATCCTAGGGAAATCCTGGGGTTTGCAGTTTCGGAGGGGCCGGTCAGCCCCTACCTAAATTGCAAACCCTAGCATTCCATAGGATGTTGAAAGTGGAATAATCGCACTATAAGAGTGTAGTGTGGAAATGGCCTAAGACTAATTTAGCACAAAAGAAGCACATGGTTGTTTTGAAAGAAAACAGAAGTTTTTTGAGCAGAAAATGCTATAATTGGAGGCTTATTCTGCATAACATTCACACAGATTGATTTGCATGGAAAACAGCAAAAACTATTTCTGTGTATTTTGTGTGCAGAAAACTCTATTTCTGTGCATTTTCTGTGAAGAAAACTGTATTTTCTGTGCACAGATTAATATTTCTACTTTGAAATGTTTTTATTCACAGAGAAAAGGTTGTTTCCAATGCAGAAAATGCTGTCTTCTGTGCAAAACAACAACATGCAGATTTTCTGCAGATTAAGTCCCAAATTGAAAACAGCCTTCAAAAACTGTGTGCTATTCAAAGGCTTTTTCACAGAGGGAAGAAAATTTCTGAAATTACTTATTGCTACCTTCAAACAGAAACTTAGTGAAAAATTATATCTCCACAGAGAGCAGACTAGATTGTCCTTGTGCTGTGTTCCAGGTCTAAAATTCTATGATTCTATGAGTGAGTGAGTGAATGAACAAGCTTATGAGGCTGGAGCAGTCCAGCCATGTTAAGATAAATAGATAAAACATGAAGGAATTACAGAGACAACACAGGTTCATCTATGAATGGTGGATTAAATGCTACCCTGACTTCATATTTGCTTTTCAGCACACTTCCGTCCGCAGGGAGAACTTTTTCCATTCACACTCTCTCCTCTCTCATACAGTATGTGTAACTTCTATCTTGCCATTGCCATATGCTATTGCCATATGTTTTGATCTCCCATAGATTTCTATCCATGTCAGAATTCTCTCATAGTGAAAGACAATGAACTTCCTTTCATAACTTTCTTGTGAAGAAGTCCAATTTCTTTCTTGGCTTTTCCTTAAGATAAGTTTGCACATCTACCATATTAATATATCAGGAAGTTTAAATTACATTTTTATAAACCCCGCACCATGTCCTGTGAGTTTTAATTGGGGATGCAGTTCTTCAGTAAGTGAAGAATTTTTCTTGAAGTAATCAAGGGATAATTGAACAATGAGGAGCACCACGCGGAGGGAACAGAATGTCAACAAGAAGGAATCAAACTTCACCAACAGGGACTAGATCAACACTCCCAGCCTAAACAGAATGCCCAGGCAGTCCGAGTAGAACAGGTTCGCCGAGGAGCCCAGGACAAGTCTCAGAGGAGGCGAGTTCTGGTTGTTGGGGACTCTTTGCTAAGAGGAACTGAAACAGCAATCTGCAAAACGGACAAGCTCAATCGAGAAGTCTGTTGTCTTCCTGGGGCCAGGATCAACCACATAACGGAGAGGCTAACCAGGCTAGTCAAACCCACTGACTATAAGCCCCTCATTTTGGTTCATGTGGGAACCAATGACACTGCGAGGAGCAGCTTAAACCACATTGCAAAGGACTACGAGCGTATGGGGACCAAGCTTAAGGACCTTGGTGTGCAGGTGGTCATTTCGTCCCCTCCCTGTTCAAGGATACGGCGCATGTAGGGAAAGGGCAATAGTAGAGGTCAACAACTGGCTCCGCACATGGTGCCGCCAACAACGGTTTGGGTTTTTGGAACATGGCCTGAATTTCCATGAACATGGGCTTCTGGCAAGGGATGGGCTGCACCTCACAAAACTGGGCAGGAATGTTTTTGCAAACAGTCTTGCAAGGAAGATTAAGAGGTCTTTAAACTAAGATCCACTGGGAGGGAGACAAATTATTCAGGGCAAGGACTCAGAGAACACAGGGGGAAAAGGCCCAAATGATACTGGACAAGTAGTACAAGCGGCCAGTGGCGGGAGGAGTAGAAACAATAGTACAGGACTTGCAGGAAGGGCCTGGGACTTAAGTGTCTCTACACTAATGCAAGGAGTATGGGAAACAAGCAGGATGAGCTTGTACTCCAGTACAAGAAAATAAATACGATTTGATAGGCATCACTGAGACCTGGTGGGATGAGTCTCATGATTGGAATATAGGAATAGAGGGGTATAGCCTATTTTGTAAAAATAGACCAAACAAGAAAGGAGGAGGAGTAGCCTTGTATGTCAAGGATGTTTTCACCTGTGAAGAGATCCAGGACTTAAACCCAGAAAGCCAGGTAGAGAGCATTTGGGTAAGAATTAAGGCAGCGAGAAACAATAGGGATATTCTGGTGGGGGTTTACTACAGACCTCCAACCCAGGCTGAGGACTTGGATGACGCCTTCCTCAACCAAATGACTGAACATTCAAAGAGGAGAGATACAGTAATAATAGGAGATTTCAATTACCCAGATATATGCTGGCAGTCAAACTCTGCCAAGACAGCAAGGTCCAGCAAGTTTCTTGCTTGTCTTGCAGACAACTTCATGGTCCAGAAGGTGGAAGAGGCCACAAGGGGATCAAATATTCTAGATCTGGTCTTGACCAACAGGGATGACCTTGTGAATGAGGTAGAAGTGGTTGGATCTTTAGGGGGGAGTGACCATGCCCTGTTGGAATTTAGCATTCAGTGGGAAGGAGAAGATAAGGGTAGCCAGACACTCGTCTTAGATTTTAAAAAAGCGGACTTCTGTAAACTTAGGGAGCTGCTGGCTGGAATTCCGTGGTCAGGAATAGTGAAAGGGAAAGGAGTTCAGGAGGCATGGGAGTTCCTTAAAAAGGAGAAAACTGACGGCACAGTCTAAAACTGTGCCAATAAGGAGGAAAAATGGAAGGCATCTGAAGAAACCAGAATGGTTGACTAAAGAACTCTCAGCTGAGCTAAGAGTTAAGAGAAACACGTATAGGAAATGGAAGAAGGGGAAACCACCAAAGAAGAATTTAAGCAAGTAGCCAGGAGATGTAGGGAGGAGGTCAGAAAGGCTAAAGCACAGAACGAACTTAGGCTGGCCAGAGACATTAAAAACAATAAAAAGGGTTTTTTTAAATATGTCCGCAGCAAAAGGAAAAAAAGGAGACAGTAGGGTCGCTACGCAGAGAAGATGGCGAATTACTCACAGGGGGGAGAGAAAAGGCAGAGCTACTTAACACCTTCTTTGCCTCCGTATTTTCCCAGAAGGATACAAGCACTCAACCTGGCGGTAGGGGAGCAGGGGAGGAAGCAGAGGAAATGAGGCACTTAATAAGTAGAGAGGTGGTACAGGAATACCTGGCCGCATTGGATGAATTCAAGTCTCCAGGGCCAGATGAATTGCATCCTAGGATATTAAAAGAGCTGGCAGAGGTCATTTCGGAACCGCTTGCTATAATTTTTGAGAAATCTTGGAGGGGCAGGAGAAGTTCCAGCAGATTGGAAGAGAGCAAATGTTATCCCCATCTTCAAGAAGGGGAAAAAAAGAGGACCCAAATAATTATCGCCCAGTCAGCCTGACATCGGTACCCGGAAAGATCCTGGAGCAGATCATTAAGCGTTCAGTTTCTAATCATTTAGAAAACAACGCAATAATCACGAGAAGTCAACATGGATTTCTCAAAAATAAGTCATGCCAGACTAATCTGATCTCTTTTTATGATAGAGTTACTAGCTTTATAGATGAAGGGAATGCTGTGGATGTAGCATATCTCGATTTCAGTAAGGCCTTTGACAAAGTTCCCCATGACATTCTTGCATCGAAGCTAGTAAAATGTGGGCTAGACAGGGCTACTGTTAATTGGATATGTAATTGGTTGACCGACCGAACCCAACGGGTGATCACGGATGGCTGCTTTTCATCCTGGAGAGAAGTGACTAGTGGGGTGCCACAAGGTTCTGTCCTGGGCCCAGTGCTGTTCAATATTTTTATCAATGACTTAGATGAAGGAATAGAGGGCATGCTCATCAAATTTGCAGATGACACCAAATTGGGAGGGGTTGCTAATATGCCAGAGGACAGGATCAAAATTCAAAATGACCTGGATAGATTGGAGAGCTGGGCCAGGGCGAACAAAATGAAATTCAACAGAGAGAAATGTAAGGTCCTACACTTAGGCAGAAATAATGGAATACAGAAATATAGGATGGGGGACACGTGGCTGGATAGCAGTACGTGTGAAAGGGATCTAGGAGTCTTCATAGACCACAAGCTGAACATGAGTCAGCAGTGTGATGCGGCAGCCAAGAAAGCCAATGCAATTCTCGGCTGCATCAACAGGAGTATGGTGTCTAGATCGAGGGAGGTACTGGTACCACTCTACTCTGCTTTGGTTAGACCCCATCTTGAATACTGTGTCCAGTTCTGGGGACCCCAATTCAAGAAGGATATTGACAAGCTGGAGCAAGTCCAGAGGAGGGTGACCAAAATGGTGAGAGGCCTGGAAAACATGCCCTATGAGGATAGACTGAGAGAGCTGGGTATGTTTAGTCTGCAGAAAAGGAGGTTAAGAGGGGACATGATAGCCATGTTTAAATATTTGAAGGGATGCCACGTAGAGGAAGGAGGGGGCTTGTTTTCTGCTGCTCCAGAAACCAGGACAAGGAGCAATGGATTCAAGCTGCAGGAAAGGAGATTCCACCCAACCTCAGGAAGAACTTCCTGACAGTCAGGGCTGTCCGGCAGTGGAATCTGCTGCCTCGGAGAGTAGTGGAGTCTCCTACCTTGGAGGTTTTTAAGCAGAGGCTTGATGGCCATCTGTCGGGAGTGCTTTGAGGGTGTTCCTGCATGACAGGGAGTTGGACTGGATGGCCCGTGTGGTCTCTTCCAACTCTACATTTCTATGATTCTATGATTCATTTCTAATTTTAGCAATTTTTTTTCCAGCTGTAGGAAAGTGTTTGAAAAACATACCATTTGAACTTTATTCTGCACAAAATTCATAGTGGTTTGTTTTGCATAAAAAAAAAATCTTGTGCAGGAAGCAGCATTTTCTATGCAGAAAATAACATTTATGTATAGAAACAACATTTTTATGCTAATTAGCTAGGTGCAAATTTTACAGAATAAGTCCCTAGTTAACAGCTTTTCCTCTGCAGAAAATAATATTTCTGCATGTTGTGTCCTGTGTAGAAAATGCAGTTGTCTGCACAGGACAAACCTATCTGAAGTTTGTACAGAATAAGTTCTGAACTCTGAAGATTCCTATCAGTTCAGGATTCTTGTCATCAGGATTTCTTGATACTAAATCAATCTCTCTTTCTCTCTCCTTTTCTCTCTCTCTCTTTCCTCCTAATGGACATACTTTACCTACCTCATTTCAGTCTCAGTATTATAGGAATTATACAGGGTGATGAACCATGCTGGTGATAAGGTTCAGCAACTTAGATAGTCACTTTAAAATTCAGACCAAGGCCCCTCCCTAAACTGCAAACACCAGGATTCCATAGGATGTTGAAAATGGAATAATAGCACTATAACAGGCTATGTGGAAATGGCCTAAAACCCCAGACTTCCCCACTGATATTAGAACTATTAGCCACCACTGACTATGGGACTTCCATGGGTCAAATGAAGCTTATTCTAGACCTCTTGGAGTATGCTATCTTTTAGAGATACAGTGCTCAAACATTTATTTATATATATTTATATGTTTGATCTATATCCTTCCTTTTTAACACAGCAGAACCCCTCAAATCATCTGCTTTTCTACCACTTCTTTCTTTTCTAAGAGCTAGCAATCGTTGACAAATTCTCTTTTCACATTCATAGAATCATAGAGTTGGAAGAGACCACAAGGGCCATCAAGTCCAACCTCCTGCTATGCAGGAACACATATCAAGGCACTCCTTACAGACGGCCATCCAACCTCTGTTTAAAAACCTTCAAAGAAGGAGACTCTACCACACTCTGAGGCAGCATATTCCACTGCTGGACAGCTCTGATCATCAAGAAGTTCTTCCTGAGGTTCACATGGAATCTCATTTCCTGCAGCTTGAATCCATTGCTCCTTGTCCTAGTCTCTGGAGCAGCAGAAAACAAGCCTGCTCTCTCTTCGACATGACATCCCTTGGCATATACATTTCATTTCAACTGGGGATATTGGGTATGTTGTCTCAAATGTCATTGAGGGGGTGGAGAAAGACAGCCAAGAACCCTGAAGGCTATAGTCTTCCAAGATCCTTTTTTGCCTTCCTCCCTGCCTGATCCACACATCACCAGGAGGGTGGGTGGGTGTGGCAGCTGAGGATCTAGAAAGGTGTGGTATTCCTTGATAATTGGCTATTTTCCCACCCTTGTCTGCCCTATCCAACATAGAAAGGGTGCAGAGTCAGCTATCTAAGGCTATGGATGCTGTAGCCTTCCAGAACACTTTCCTGCTTCTCTTGCACCTGCTTGTTACATGATATCAGGAGGTTTGTCTATTCAAGAACTGGAAGAAAGAAAGAAAGAAAAATCAAGGAAGTGTCTTGGAGTGGATTCTCTTTGTTGGAGTTTTCAGACCCTCAAAAAGGCCCACTTGACATTCTTGTTGTGGTTATCCATATTCTGACACTTCTTTCAAGGAAAAGAGCAGGATTCAACAGGAATAAAAGCAATGAAAGATAACCATGCTCATCCATTAGGCTAGAATTCATCCCTGCACAGCATGTGTGGATGCTCCTCATAATCAGAATGAAACCACTTTTTCCCCTCTGGGTAGTAAGAATAAATGTTTAACCAGCCACTACATGCAGAGTCTGTGGAAATGCAGAATTATTTCCAGATGCCAGCTTGCTGTCTGCTGCAAAGCCCAAACAGCATCACCCTCTGCTTCCAGGAAGCAGCAGCAGACAAGATCTGGCATGCAACCTCTCCTTCAATTTATTAACACAATAAGAGGAAGTATAACATCTGCCTTCTTTCCTCTCTGGACCCATGTTTTTTGGCAATCAGTAAACATTACTCAGTAGACAATACAGCATGGGGATGACATAGAGTTTATTTATTTAGTGGTATTTGACAGCTCTGAAAAACATTTGGAAGGAGAATGTAGGACTGAAAGAGGATTAGGTTTTTGCCACAGCTGTACCCATGGCAAATAGCCAGATATTCCATCTATAATGTGTACTGTGCCCTCCATTAATGGGTCACTCATAGATGAATTTAGTCACCAAATTTACATTTTTTTTAAAAAAAGAGAGACTTCAGGGTTTATTAAACATTAACATCAATAGGAACATTCTCATGCAACTCCAAAGAAAAAAAAATCAAATGGAAAACAGCTTTGATTTATTAAACACTCCCTGCAGTGTTAGCAGCCCATTGCAGAATTAAGAGAACTAAAAAGTGAAAGGGAACCGTCTACGGTATTTTTGACATCTAAGTGAATAAAGTGAAGTGTGTGTGTATGCGTGTGGGGGTAGAATAACTCATTGGCATGAACCATGATGCATAAACTTGACATTTTACATCTTTGCAGCTTTAATAAACTCAAGGAAGTGTATGTAAAGATGAAAAGGGGAGGGGAGTTCAATGCGCTTATTGAAAATATAAATATAAATGGTTCTGAGAGTGACAATTACGAACTCTGGAAAATATGTTTTTGTTGGTTCTTTGCATTGAATTAACTTTTTGAGTTGAAACTGAATTTTTAGGCAAAAAGCTAAAGTTCTAGTGACATGGGCAGGAACAAAACTGCAGATCAGATAACATTCTCTATCTTAATTAACTACTGCATCCATTCAGCATATATGCCCTGAATACAAAGCAAAGAAGGAAAATATGTTCAAAGGATTGTAAAAGGCCACGAAACAGGAGCTGGGATTATTTCTACATAGGAAAGTTTACATGACATTAAAGCCCTATTCATTCATTGATTAATCAGAGATTGAGGAAAGTCTTCTTTTGGAGTACAACTTTCAGAATTCCCCCGGGAAGCTACTGGGGAATTCTGGAAACTGTAGTCCCCCAAAATAACCTTTTGTGGACTGTGTCTGTGGAGAACATTATTAGGGAGATAATACGATTCTACTTAGTGATCCCAGTCCCTCCACCTTGTCACTGCCACCTCTTCAGCCCCATATATTTTGGGGCTGGGGAGTCATGAACTTCATGTCAGATTATGTGCAAATGAATGAGTCTTTGATTACTTGACTAATGTTATTTTTTTGCTACTCTTGCTTCAGAATTTGCAGGATTTGTTGCAAAAGCTAGTTTTCAGTCTTGTATATCCTCTGCTGTGTTGCACCCTCTCCTCTTCCCCTCCTTTCCTCCTTCCCCTCCTCCATTTATCCATTAGATAAATGATACTTCAATAATGCAGGTTCAGTGAAATTAATGAACAGGAGTTAACTAGAATCCATATGTGAAATAACCAGCAAGTTGCTTTGTTTCGAATAAGTCAACTTGGTTGCAATAAAGGTACCACTCAAAGGAAACGGTATTAGCCCATCCAAACTAATTCCAGAATGTCAGATGCTATTTTTGAATGGTTGTTGTTGTTGTTGTTGTTGTTTTAAAAAAATGAAATATTAAATGGCTACAAAGGTCCCAAAATGCTGCTCCCCCCAAAACACAAAACAATATTTTGAATGTAATGAGGAAACATTGATTGTTACAATCAAAACAGGGAATTAGCAGTTGTTACATGTTTTTGGGGTGAGACACCATTATTCTGTTATTGCACCTCAAAATGGCACATTCTAGGAAATGTCTTTACTATCAAGGAGTTCCTTCCAACTCCTGCTTTGTTGATCAGTAGTTGACCTAATAGTGATATATGTACAGAAAATAACACAGCATTCAGAATGTTAGAAGCAAACACACTGAACAGTAAGTCTTTCCACCTATCATGTGATTTTACAGTCTCATACCGTTCCAAGACAATACTCAAACCAGTTTTAGCTTGTTATGACATGTTACAGTGGTTTCAGCACAGTGGTAGGGCTTGGGGTGTGGGGATTGGGGTGGGAGGAGGTGAGGCTACGACACAAAGAGCATGGCCACTGTGCATGGGGGGTGGCCAGGGTGTGCAGGTGCGTGGCTATGGGCTGGGCTGCCCCAAAACCATTGTCACCCAGGCAAACTGCCCCTCTACACACCCCCATCCCTACGTGACTGTTTCAACATTAGCTCTCTAATCTCATGGACTCTCTGGGTTAAAAAAGAGCTTATTAGTGAAACCAGTAATTTTATTCAAATTGTGTTCTGGCTTTGTTCTGGCCAAATCAGGAACAAAATGTGCAAATATAGGAAACATCCCTCCACAGGCTGCTTGAGCAGAATGTCCATCCCAACCTCCTACACCAGTCTTGTTCAACTTGGTGCTCTCCAAATGTGTTTGACAAACCAAAGTGCATCTCTTTTCAGCTCAAACTGAAAATTAAACAAATGGCATATGTATGCTTGATCTATACCAATTGAATATTGGAAATCATGCAAGCAAAAAAATAAAATGAAAATAAAAGAAGCAAAACTAGCCATGTGTTCATGTGAAGGCTTTTTAAAAAAAACAAAACCAAAAAACCCTGTAATTCAGCCAAAGGAAGACAGTTTTTACTGAACCATCAAAATGCATATCTGTGCTGTGCAATTATATCTTTGCCAAGTTTAAGTTTCTACCACCTGATGTGGAAACTTTCAGAATTGCATATATTAATAATGTTACTAACTTCGTAAAACTATAAAGGTATAATTAAAAAAACCCTTAACAATATCCCATATGTTATGTCTAAATATACACGATACAAACACAAATAGACACACACCACAGATACACACACACTTACAGTGGGGATGAAAGGATGAAAGAGCAACTTTTGAAACTGGTCATCTTAAACAACGAAAATACTGGTGAAATTTTGATGTTGTGGCCTCCAAGAAGGTATATATTCCATCCATCTGGTAGAAATTACAGAAAATGTGAAATTTTGCACCACTTTAACTGCCAGGAATCAATGAGTGTTTCAGGCTTTTGTAACAGTGATATATAGGCAAGATATGGTATGTTGATGTGAGTTCATTAGAATTGTTTGTAACCTCTACTGTTTTATATTTTCAGTTCTTATCTCAGTATGACAACTCTCAGAGAATACCCACTGAATTTGTGGTAATATAAAGAAATGAACAGACTTATTGGTAGAATTTAACTTTCACATAAATAAATATCAACTCCTCTCTCCAAATCCTCCTCCTTTTCTCTTATACAGATTTGCTCTTCCTCTTGATGTTGAATGTAGTCCAGAATATCTCAAGGGCAAAATGTTCCCTGCTCCTGGTTTAGAACTTCTACTGAAAGTGCTGAGGTTCAAATGTCCCTCCATCACATGCTAAGTTTTCACTACTGATGTGAAGAATTCCCTTGAAAAGGGGATATAAACAATAAGTGCAGAAAGACTACAACTTTTTACAATTTGTGCAAAATTTGTCCTTTCAAAGGGAACAAGTATTGTCAATGCTGACAGAAAATGTCTAATCATCTCACAGTGAGGTGAAAAATATTGTGGTTTCTCATCCTCATACACTGGAATGAAATGAGAAAAGATTTATGTCCAGATTACACACTTCTGAAGGAGTGTGACCAGGCCTTGAGACAGACCTAGGCTGAAATTTCTCAGAACACTACGGCCTTTTCCGCATTTTATTTTTAAAACGGGGCAGCACGTCCTCCAGTGAGGACGTTTGCACTTGGGGGCGAACTGGGTCCGGACTACTTAATGTATGTCCAGACTTCAGCCTGCTCTGGAATGCCCAGAACTGGTGGTTCACCATGCTATTGAAAGACCGATTAAAGGAGGACTTTCAACAGCTCGGTGCGCCCCAGTACGTCGCTGCGCTAAGTGTAGATCTGAAGGCTCATGCCAGAGCGAGGCTGCAGATCTTCCGGGGGCGGGCTTCCAGCTGGCGAGCTTCTCCGGTTGGTGGAGAGCCTCCACCAACCGGAAGCCTCCATTTTTGTCTCCGGAGAATGTGCAGCACAGGCACGCGCTGCTCTGGATCTGAGTGGATCATCGGGGGGAGCGTGCCAGTCCGGTGAGTAACGGACTGCCTCGTTTCCCCTCCCAAAGTGCGAAAAAGCCCTACCTTTGGATATATTTTCCAAACGTTTCATTTTTCATATTCCTCCAAACTACTGGAAAATTTCAATACTCCCCTGGAGAACACTCATCAAACCGAGTGAAGATATGAGAAGAATCACATTTTGTTCTTGTGTAAGGCTATCATTTTTCAATACATTCCTTGGAGATCACTGTGACCTTTCCCTCAAAACCAAGTCCCATCCTCTTTATATCTACCTCCACTTAATGTTGGTGTTCCACAAAACTTGTTATAGTGATGGGCAAGTCCTACAGAGGGGGCAAAGTTATTCATCAATTGGCTGCTTAGTGTAGATTCTGCTCCTGAGAGCAATATCCTTGTGGAGATTGATGTCCCCAGCACTACATTCAGCAAAAAAATACACAGAAAGGAATGTGGGACAATATTTTCAAGCTTTCCATCAGCTATGTGGGGGTGTCAGAACTGCAGTAAGTGCCCATCTGCTCCTTTTGACAGGGAGAGGGAGGTGAATGAATGGCTTTGATTTAACCCCCACACACAAACACACACCATGCACACTTCAGCTCACTTACTCTTTCCCTCTCCAGCCAAAAAATAAATTAAAATAAAATGAAACTCAGTTCATTCCACCAACAACCTGACATCAAATTGACAGAGCTGTGACTATTTGACATCCAACTCGATAATAGAACGGCACCTTTGAGTGACAGTTGAACAATAGGAGAAAAAATGTGGCTTCCGTAAATAGGTGAATTTACAGCTTGCAGTATGAGAAATAAATAAACTATTACCCAGAAAGTGTTGTTTCCCTTGAAAGTTTGTCACCTGTCACTTCAGGTTAAATAACTCTCCAAGACCAAGGTGTGGTCTGACTTTTTTCCCAGGTTTGTGACTTTCTTCTGGTTCTTTGATGTCTAAATAAATGTTTCTCAAACTTTTCGAACTTAGTTCCTACTTTAAACTTATTCAGTGCTCAATATGCCCCTAAATCCTTTGGCATATTGATGCACGGGATCATTCCACATGCTAACAATGTCTGGGAAATACAGAGCTAATTTGATGTTGGAATTAGCAGCTTATTAAAGTTAATTTCAATGGAGCACTACTCCCAGAATCTTCAAGCTAGCATGACCAGAACTGGGAACTCTGTCAAATTCTGATTAGAACACTACTAGAACAGAGTTACATAGATTGCTTCCTAAACCAAACTAAACCTGGAAGAAGGCAGAAGCAGGAGTGGCTATAATGTTCAGGAAATTTCTTATGTTCATGTGTCTCTTCGTCTTCTGTGGTTAGGGACAAAAATTGTGAAGGCTACCATGGCAAAACATTTACAAGGGAAGTGCCTTTGGCTTTGCTTGCTGCACGATCCTTTCCCTCCATGAATCTTTGCACCCTCCTCCAAATGATGTATGTCCACCATAGTGCTCACTTTGATCTACACCTTATCAAAAAATAAGCTACACACTCAAGTCAGAATGACCTCTGAAGTAGAAATCAGAGATCTGGATGAACTGGAGTTTGTCTTATTTGCATCCCTAGTGCTAGCTTAGCTTAGGGCAAGGGGAACCCACTTGGTGAGCATTAAAAACAGTAATTATAATTTACATTACTGTACATTGTAATTACTGTACTGTAATTATTATTTAATTGTACACGATCCACCCATCCATACTCTGTTCCTACCTCCTCCCCATAAAATTTTTCCTGAAATATGTTTGCCCCCTGTTCATTCACTGTAATGTATCTTTCTGTCCCAATCTTTCTCAAACTTCTATGCTTCAGATGTCTATACTCCCGTTATCCCCAGACAATACAGCACTGACCAATAAAACTGAAGGGCACCATGTTGTGGAGGGCTGTTTTGCTCTATTATAGTTTATTCTTTCAAAATATTTTTGCACTATGTTTTAAACCTGGTTTTCACAAAAGTAGATTGTACTTTTGTATACAGTGTATTCCAGTTACCATTGGCAAGTAGTGTGTGATATATATATATATTCTACTATTATTCTGCAGCATTATCGCCGCCGCCGGCACCACCACCACTACCTGTTCCTCCTGAATGAAAGAGAATGAAGAATATCTAACAATGTGGATCCCTTTTAATGTCTGCCTCTTTGCAACAGAATATATTCAAAGTATTCCAGTGTTATGAAAATTGGGAAACACAGGCTTGCCACAACTTTTTCTTACCTGGTAGCCACTGAGAATCTACAAGTTAGTCTCCCTACAGTTTCATTCATGCTCTGGGGATGGGAAAATCAGCTCCATTCCTCTTCCACATGACAAGCAAGTGGTAAATTATATTCAGTCCCACTACCCCTTGTTTATCTACCATGACAGTCCATTTTGCCCCTTGTGTAACTCACCACCCAGTGGGCATACATGACCTTTCTCAAGCTGTTCTAAGCTGTCAGAAGGTTGTCTGTTCTTTCCTATATTTCCCACCACTTTATTCACACTCCTCCTTCCTTCTCCCTCTTCTTTATCATTTCAAGCTGCCTTTATTGCCACCCCCTTAGAACTTTATCTCCCGCTGTCTCTCTTCAGGTGAGTTATACCTCCTCTTGCTTTCCCATCCTCCTGTCTGGTTTCCACCCTCTCTCTTTCACTGTTTCTCTTTCATTTCTCTTTGCCTCCATTTTGTTGAAAAGACTATGCATTTTCAAATAAATCATATTTTCATAATGATGAAAGCAGGCATGCCAATGATCTACACACATAATAGGAATGCTGTGTGGTAGAACAGCTGTTCCCTTATGTGCAATATGCAGATAGAGAGAAAGAGACAGAGAGAGTTAGTTCCTGGGTTTACTTATTTGTAGAATCAGTCTTCTGTCTTTCATGTGTGGAAACCCACATGGATGCTGCATTCACAAGGTAGCATGTGAAAATGGGCACAATAGACATATAAAACAAATAGCTAATTTCTCTTCCCAAATTATGGCCCTTTCCGCAGGAGGAAATTAAGACAGGCCAATGTGTCTTGTAACGGAGGCCGTCTGCACCTTGGAGCAGACTAGGTTCGGATTATTTACCTTCGTTCCACACCTAAGTCCGATTAAATGCGCCCCCAAGTGATCCTTGAGTGCACTATTTTGAAAAATGGAAGAAACCAGTTTTTCAATTTTCCAGATCGCGCCAATTTGTACTTTCGCAGTGGTGCACATGCATACATTCGCACCAATGCGAACTGGTGATCAGCGGAGGGTGGGCTGTGGGCGTGGTCAGCTTCAGTGGTTGTTCCGGCCCAACAAATGACAGGAAGCCGCCATTTTCTCATCCTCATAGTGAGGATCTATGAACCTGCAGTGCTCCAAATCTGCGTGAAACATACAGAGTAGCCCTGCAGAAGGACATAAGGGAAAGTCCGCTTTGTTTTGAGCCCAGAAGAACCAGTAAGAAACGGCACAAAGAGATTCACTAACCTCATGCAGAAAGGACCTATCTTTAACAAAATGGATATGTCAAAGTATTTGGCAGGGTATTTGACATGCAGGATCAAAAGTAAGCTTGCATCTTAATGCAAATATGCACACCCATTAAGATCAAAAGGCAGAATCCAACATTGGACCTCTGCTGGTGGAATGGGAGAGTCATGTAGAAACAAGAAGGGAGGCTGTCCTCTTGCCAGTGCAGCTCTTTGTGCACATGCTAGCTTTCTGCAAAGGCTGGAAACCCACCATGGCCAGTTTTCTGACAGCTTTTCTGGCTGCAGTAGAGACATGGAGGGAAGGAAGTTCCACTACGTTGGGCTCTATGTTGGATTTAGGCCAAAGAATTAGTGGCATCGACCAATCTTTATGCAATGGGTATAAAGTTACATACAGCTGGAAGACAATTGAGTTTTATACACTGAGGTCAAGATCCTAAATCAAAGTGTGTGGACCATTATGTTTCACACTCACAGGTTTTTGCTGTCCATTCTAAGCAATCCTCTGCGGAGAGTCTTGAGACCCAACGTGGTATAATGGTTTGAGCATTGGAGTACAACTCTGGAGATCAAGGTTTGAATCCCCATTCAGCAATGGAAACCCACGGGGTAATCTTGAGCAAGTCACACTCTTACAAAATCAAACCCCCTCTGAACAAATATTGGCAAGAGAACCCCACCATAAGTTCATCTTAGGGTCACTATAAGTTGGAAACAACCAGGGGCACACAAGAACAGCAACAATAATCTCATTTATCTTCCTCTGGTAGTGATGTAGCTTAGATCAGTGCTGCCTAGTCACTTACCTCCTCCTTCACCCTGGCCAATAAACAGCTATGACAGCTAGAAAATAGTTGTCCTTGAATGTCATCCAAATCAGACATATATATGCATGTATGTTATGTTATATTATATGTGTGTATGTATGTATGTGTATATACACAAGTTATGTGTATGTATGTCACTAACAACTCCAGATATCTCCATTTTTGGACAATTGTAAATGTGCTGTAGGCCACACTTGGTCTCTGACTTTATTTATCCATCCCTTGTTTATTATGCCCCCATTTTCAGTCTTTAAATCATTTCCTTTTTCTGTAATACATTTTATATTTCAAAGATTTTTCTCTTCTTTTTTATAAGGATGATGAATACTGTTTCAATCAGCATGTCAAAACCTTGCCTACATCAAAATTTGTAATTATAGTTGCTAAGAGTTAAGGCAGTGCAACTCATATATCACTAAGTCAAGCAAACACTTCATCACCATTTAGCATCTGAATATATGAAGAAAACAGACCTCTACATATCAATAATCTTGTGTTAATGAAGTATGGAATACACCCTTAGGTGACTTTGTAGTGGAAATCCTGTTGGATGGGCCCTGTAATCTCTTCTCATCAAGATGGTAATACCAGCACTTCATTATGACAGGTAGAATAGAAAAATGCATCTACAGTTACATAACCCTAGAGAGAATGATAATAGTTGTTTTCCAAACCACATAAAGGAGTATTTGATTTAGGAGGTCAACATTCTCCTTAGCCATCTCTGGAAACAGATAAAAACATTCTAAAGCAAGATCTTCTGTTGTGTCAAAGCCACCAATACTGAACACCTCCAGAAATATCTACTGTTCTCATCTACGATACTATAGAAAAAACAAAAGCAGATTAGATATGTTTTATTCATCAGTTGGACTCCTCTGATATGATCCAAAGCTGAACACCTAAGTCACTAACTTACTCATGATAAGGTTTTCACACCCTGTAAGTTGCCAAGTCCTTCAGTTGTATAATGTGCCCAATGCCTGAAGACTGATTTGTTTTTCATTGTCATGGAGGAACTCTGTGAAATTCTTAGTGGACTACGAAAATAGTCAGTGGTCTGAATTTGATGTGTGGTCTTGGTCTATACTATTAGCTCATTTATTTCCCCAAATTATGCTTTATTTGCCTTTTTAAAAAATCTGGAGCTTATGATTTCTCTTCATAAACATTATTTCTAATCTTCCTCCTCAGCATTCATTTCTACAGCACTCTTCCATTAGCCCACTTCTTCTAATCCTGTTCTTGTTCTCCTTGCAAATTAAGGTCAAAGTTTCCTTCATCCCTCTGCTGAGTCAAACAAAAACAGTGACATTTTCTTCCAGTGCTACCTAATAGAAAGAGTTGAAGAATATCATGTTTCTTGCTGAAACCAAGTTTGCAGAACTGGTGGATAGGCAGAATTATTTATAGAAATGGCAGACAGTGACATACACTGGCTTTGACCATTCTTTGTGTCTCAAAGTAACAATTTCAAATGCTGAGGTGATGGCTTTGAAACAGTCTGTGGGAACAGGAGAATTGACCTTGACAAGTATACCCTCCAATGTTTCATAGGCAATGATAAGGACACACTGTTAACACTCCAATTTTCCTTAGGGGTGAATTTCAGATTTGAAACTGGACCACATCCCAAAATGCACTATAGAGAAGCCTTCATAAAATGCGCTATATAAAGGGAAACAAAGGACAATACAGAATAGGTTAAATTTTGCATTTTGTGAAATTGCATGGGGAGGGGAGAGAAAAAGAGGGCCGACTGGAAAGTCTACTTTTTAATCTTAAAATAAATTTATTAGAGTTTCTCCAGTCTTTATACTTTGGGGTTTTGGGAGAGTGGAACCATGTAGTGACCATCCTTGCAGTCTGCCACGCATTAGCTAAAATCCAACATCGCCTCAGCACAGCATAAATACCTGCATGTTGTACCAGCAATATGCAATCCCCTTGCAAAACAGCAACATTGTACAATATATATCAGTGGTTGGGTGCTGTTGTGCAGAACATAATCCACAATGTATAAAGTTACTATATGTGCAACTCCATTTCTGCCAATGTCAGCAGAATACATCCGTTGTGCTATGGTAAATAATTCATTCTACTTGCATTGCATATCTTACTAACATAATGCCAGCCATTGTTTGCCTTAAAACGGTGTTTGGTCATCATAATTCCATGTCCTTTGTACCTGTCCTTCTGAAACTTTGGAATTTCCTGCCTAGAGATACCAATATAATACATGCTCCATCAGCTGAATTGTCCTTGATACTGTGCCACTTTTCTAGAAAAGACAGAACAGTGGGAGATTGAGGAATGGGACTAATACAGATTAAAATATGAAATGACCTTATTAGAACCTCCTAGACTAATGTAAATGTAGGAGCTTACTTAACCAGTTTTTGTACTTCCCTAGTTCTCTGAAACAGTTTTGCTGGCAAGATAAGTATTAAAAAAATATGTTTTAGAAATGTGCACTGTGAGAGAAAATAAGTTTGGGAAATGATAATTTGAGAGAAAATTTTCACAGAAATGCATATTTAAATACAATTTTTCATGCAGATATTTTGGGACAAGTTGGAACAGTCTTATAGGTGAACACATGCCGAAGTGACACTGATTGAAAATAGACTGGTTTGCCCATCCCTAGATAAAGCAAAAAATGTATGGCTGCATTACAGATAAATCCCTGGAGAGTAATTGAGTGTCAAGCTAATGTATTAATAATAGAAGCCAAAATAAAAACTGCAGATGTCAGTATTTCTAGCCAGGACAAAGCTATTAATAAATACCAGAAGGGTAAACTCAAATATAAATGGCTGAAGGCTGCAAGAATGCGCTTTCTGATTTTAAACCATAATGGAACAGTAGTAAAAACATAATGTATCTTAGAAAAATGAAGGAAGAATTCAGATGCAGTCACATTAATTGGTCCAGCATAATTATACTGCAGTATTTAAAAGTGAATCAAACTCAGCTAATGGCTGAAGAGATGTTTCAAGTTTCCTATGACATCATATGCAAAAGCCTGAATACAGGAGCACTCCTGTCTGATCTCTTCATTTTGATGAGTCTTCTCTTTCCTTTCCCTACAACAGCTTCAGCTGCAGCAAGGAACAGAAGAATCTGTCACTGTCATCCCCATTTGATTTTTTTTTTTAAGAAGTCTCAAATCCTTTCCTTCTCAATGTAGGGAAATGTTCTCATTTCTGATCAAATTAGTTTTGAGATGGAATGTGCATTTTCCTGCACTGGCTGATGGCAACAAGTATAGCTTTTTCCAGTATGAGAGAACTGTATTTTATCTGCCTCCTATATTGCTATTAAAAGTAAATCTATCAGGGAAAAGATAAAGAGGTAGTATCCTTAATCCAGCATCAGCATGGTTGCACATCTGGAGATTCAAATTCAGACCTTCAAGAATCAGGTCTTCAAAACTCTAGACCTAGTTTCAGTTTTTCCTACATTTAATTTAAAAAAATCCTCTAAAGTTCTTTCCATTTTAAACATGAATAAATGTGTTCATTTGGGCAAATTCTCATCAAAATTTAACCTAAGGCCTAATACTCAAAGCCTTGAGACAGGATAGACAAACCTTTCCAGTACTTTCTCACCTACAGTCACTTAAAAAACAAAAACACCTCTCTACTCTGGCCATTTCCACCATATACTGCTATAAATCTATTCTTCCACTGTCAACGTCCAGTGGAATTCTGGGGTTTGTAGTTTACTGAGTCCAAAGAGCTCTTTGGCTGAGTATAACCATGAGGAAGACTCTACTGTCTCTGGTATCTAAAAAACAAAAGAGGGAAGAGACATCAGACAAAGCCAAATATTGATGAACTGATTATGGAACATGCATATGGATTGAGGGAGGGAGCCACAGAGTGAGGAAATGAGATTCAGACTGCCTCCTTAGTTGACCTGCTACAGTGATAAGAATGATGATTTTGTTTTGTAATCAAAATAACAACAGTGAAAAGGTAGGAAAAATTCACACTGATTGTATTATGAGGTAGGTAAAGTGCCATGTTATGTAGCTATGATGTACATACCATGTAGCTTAGATCTCTGTTGGATTCTCACTGGGGAAGATGTTATGAATAACCAAGAATGATATGGCCACTACAGAGCTTGGAAATAACTTTTATTTAGTTTCTTTTTGCAATCGCAAAGGCATTGTCAAGGTCAGAGACCTGGGTGGCAAGCCAGCCTGTAGAAGAGAGAGGGAGAGATAGCAGAGCCCCGCCAGGAGGAATCAAAGCAAGCAATTACTCATAGGCAGTCCATTTACCTAAGCCTGAGCAACAAGCAAAAGCCGTAGTCAGAGTCCCAAATCCAGGGGTCTGGAACCAAGAGATCAATCCAAGTTATCAGATGCTGGAAGCAAGGAACAGGCAAAGAGAGAACTTGTAGAAAGTTTGCCACAAGCAAAGGAAAGCTTCCAGGCAGGCAGTTACATAGCTCAGGCACAGGTGCGGCCAGTCACCACTTCTTGAACTTAATCAAGGAAACTTCCCTTTGCTCAGCAATCTTGAGTCTCCGCCTTGTTTGTGGGCTGATTGACGCAGGCTCCAGGACATCCTCGGGATCCCAGCTGGATCCCTGTTGCCCTAAAGGAGCAGGCAGAGGAACGTCTGAACCTGCTTGGTTCATGGCAGCAGGGGGAGCTCTTGAGCTGCAGGACTCATCTCCAGCCAGAATAACAAGGACCAACAGCTGCTGCTCATCAGCAGCAGCTCTGACAGGGGCTTCAGTTATCACAGGAACAGCTAAGTTACATTACAGTGCTAACGCTATGCAAGATAACTTCATTCCATTAGTGATGTAGCTGTTAACTTTTTAGCTACTTCTATGATTTTTGGAGATATTGACTAACTAAATGGAATGGGGGGATGCTTCATGTTCTGCTTTCTGGTATTACCTTGTTCTTTGTTATGGGCCTAGACAATGATGATTGTGTTTGTTCAACAGGCTGATAACCTGTAGCTTTTAGATATTTTAAGGTAAGTAGAAAGATATTCGCTTTGCTGACCCACCATGGAATTAATGAGACCAGATACCAGTATTGGGTTGAACAGGGCCACTTTAATTAAACTATTTAACTTGATTGAACAGTTAACTTCAAGGATAAGGGTAAGGGATCCTCTGAGGCAGGTGGTCACCTTCTGACTTTTTCCTAAACTTTTGCTGGGAAAAGCACTCAAGCCTTGAGGACAACCCTGTCATCTAGATTGCTCCTAATGAATCCCTATGCTAGGAGGCAAATGTGAAGAACTCCTTCTCCCAAGTCCCATGACTTGTGAGTTGAGCCCCCCAGGCCAACCCTAAAGATAATCTGTTTTCCCAACTCCTGGTTCCCATTATCTTAGGGGGGAGTTCCAGATACTTCCCCTACAACCAACAGGTTCCAAAGGGGTTCATGGGAAATACTGCTTTCTTCCCCCTACCCCACACGCTACCTGCCTCATGACTGCCTATTTATTGCCACCACCACTGTTACTATGGTGATAGCACTAGATATCTCTTGATATCAAACTTATTTGGCCTTCACTTGACCTTTTTCTGCCACCCTGCTCCACGTGTTTGCGAGGCCACCAGACAAGCACGTAAACAGGCGCGGCCAGTTAATGGTTGGGTATTCCAATCCCCACTTAGGCAGGCAGATTAACGCCACTCTGTTGCTTCAGGGACCTCTCTGCAGACACACCTTGCTTAAGCGCCTCGAGCTGGCATTCTCTCAGTGCTAAGCCATTTGCATACTGGCTGCACTATTGTTAAATCTGCGCTAAGGCCATCATGTAAAACTTGACCTTTCCCAAAGCTTTGTCCCTCTCCAAACTCGCATTGTTCTCACCAAGTATGGCATGGCCTGTAGGCACAATCCACCCTATAAAAACTCCCCGATTCCGAGCACACCTCGGAACGCTCTGGACTGCTATCCCGCCTTGCTGTCACTTTGTCCAATGAGTCGCCACCTCAGCGAACCGCACTGAGCTTTCTTCCCTGCAATCCTCAACTTTTCTCCAGGACTATGAGATAATGTGTCGTATCACCCATTTCCCCCAAATACTCTTTTTTCTAATTTCTTAATTAGCTGTGTGCTTGTGGTGTCTTTTCTGTTGTTTGTCCTTTAATAAAGATATCATTTTTAATACTTTAAACTGTCTGATTACTCTTCTGACCTGACACTGTATACATAGGGTTGCAAAATCCCTGCTAAGTTACTCTGCCTCTCGTTAGTTTAAGAGAGTGCTCGAGTTAATTTCCCCATCTTGTGTTTTTATTTGGTTATTTGGGCGCCCCTCCCGGGACCTCCACAATACAGGGTAACACCACAAGTCAATTGTCCAAATTCCCTAGAGGCAGCATTCAGGAAGAAAGGACAGACAATAGAAAGGGGAAAAGAAATCCATCCAGGCCCAAAGGCAAATTGCCATAGTCTACACTATGTTAGAGACAGGTGGGTTGGCTGAGTGTTGAAATCAGAGGAAATTGCTGAGAGCCTGAGGCAGCCCTCTCATGCTTCAGCACCGTGCCTTGATTCTCCCTCCTTGCCTTGATTCTTCCTGCCAGTCTCCCTCTCTATCTATGCCAGCAAAATTGACCCCATCCCATAGCTGCCTGGGCACCATGAGGCCAGATCAGTTCCTTAAGAGAAACAGGACCAGGACAGGAAACAGGACAAGACTGTAATACCTTTTATAAATCACTTTTCAAATTCTTGAAGAGCTGCCAGTGAACATGAAAAAAAATCCTCATCAAATACAAAAGTATCCCAAAATTTCCAGTATTTATTTTTAAATGAGTGGGGAGGGGAATCAATGCAGGTAAAGCAGCATAGAGAATAACCACAAATGAATCTTTTACACTGTCAACACGTTATTCCATGTTCCAAATTATCTCCAAGGTTCAGCAAAAATGCCCTGAACTTTATTGTGGTTACTGAGTGAAAACCTCAGGTCAATGTGAAGCAGCTGCAAAAGAAAAAGAAAAAAATCTCCAGCACCCGCAGAAAGTAACTGAAGAAAAATAAAATCCCTATTGCATTAATCAATGACATACCTTCATCTCAGATGCCGAGTTCATTTTCTGACTGAGCATAGTTCCATTCATACAGTAAGAAACAGAAATTGGGAGCTTAACCTTCTAAGAGGGTTTTTTTTTTTTTAAATCATCCTTGAACAAATATATGCCTCTGATCTCAGAAGGTTGTTACAGCCAAGTGAAAGCTACCAAGAACAGACAAGGAAAAACAAAAGGAGAGGTGTGATTGTGAATGTTTGTGAAACTATAGAACTTTGCATAAGTTGGGAAGGTTATACTTTTAGATTATACTCCCCAGAATCCTCTACCCACTATGGCTAGTAACTTTTCCAATCTCTGACATAAAACCCATACAACCATACAACATAGAGGAAGTGTAACAGCATCAAATACACGTGCCTCCTGGTTTGGGAAATTTTGGTAACTTGCCCTTGGTGCAGCCTTCAACAGTGACTGTGTATTTTATTTTTTTTTAAATGTGGGAGCATTTTTCAGCTCAGCTTTAAAGTGAGTTCAATAAGTGGTAAAAAAATTATCAAATGATCATCTCACCAAACCGTTTATTTAATTATTTATTTATCTTATTATATTTGTACCCTGCCTTTCTCCCAGTATGAGACCCAAGGTGGCTTCCAACAACAAATTAAAACATAAAAACATTTTAAAACAATCAAAAACATAAAAAATCATTTAAAAAAACCTTAAACACTATTCAGTTGAAACAAGTTAATAAATATAGCTCTCCCAGCTTACATAAAAGCCTGTCTGAAAAGAAGAGTTTTCACCTGCTGGCAAAAGGAGAGCAGGGAGGGGGCCTGCCTAGCTACCTGTGGAAGAATGTTCCAAGGGATGGAGCAGCCCCGAGAAGGCTCTCTCTTATGTCCTCAACCGGTGAGCCTGGGATGGTGGAGGGAGGCCCTTTCCACACGCGGGCGGAGAAATGGGCTGCTCCACGCAGAAACGGGGCTTACCTTATTCTGTCGCCACGTGGAGCAGCCCGTTTTGCCACTCCACACTCGGCAGTGTCCATGGCATCTGCGGTGTCCAGCAGCACCCAAAATGGTGGCTTTCATTTGGCAGAGGCTCTCCGTCAGTTGGAGAAGCTCACCAGACGGAAATCCCGCCCCCCGCACGATCTGCAGGCACACTCTTGCGCACACCTGCAGATCCATACCGGCGCTGCGATGGGGCTGGATGGGGCTGCACGCCCTGTGCCTTTTAAAAACCACAAAACAAGCGGTTTTCAAAAAGCACGGGCGGCGCCACTTCCGGTCATGTGGATTGGGGTATGGAATTGGGGTGGATTGGGGTATGGAACTACACAAACGTAGTCCACCCCAATCCACGTTACGGTGTAGACGACCTCTGTAGAGGTCGCTCTACACTGTTTTTTAACCCCTTGTGGAAAGGGCCGGACTGAGAGAAAGCTTTCCCCAGCAGACCTTAGGGCTCCAGCTGGTTTGTACGAAAATATACGGTCTTTCAGATAGCCTGATTTCAGATTTTCCATAGTTACACAAAGGTAGAGGGGGGGAAAGGGTGGCTTTGTTGCTTTCAAGGAGTGTGGTGTAATGTAGTGGTTTGAGCATTGAACTACAACCCTGGAGACCAGGATTTTATTCTCTGGTTGGCCATGGAAACCCACTGGGTGACCTTGGGTGCTTCACACACTCTAAGTCTCCAGAAAACCCTGATATTTGCCTTAGGATCACCATAAGTTGGAAACAATTTGAAGGTACACAACAACAATAATATTGCTTTAAAGATGGCTTAGGTGTGCATTGAGAAGTAGTGACATTTGCATGGAAGTGCAAAACCTTTGATTTATTTAGGGATTTGATTTAGGGAACTGCCTTGTTTGGAACTGGTCCATTAGCTGATTCCGCTAATGATATGTCTTTGCTGATTAGCTTTTTAGACAGAAGCTTTTCTCAGCTCAGTTTGGAGATACTAAGGACTAAAATACAATTATTTAAAACAAGAAAATTTATAAACAACTTCACTGGAAAAAAAATAGTATGGTTTGAGACAGTTTTAAAGCACAGAATAACAAGCATTGCAGTAATAAACAGTTAAACTGTAAAAGGTGACAACTCCAGCATAGAAAACAAGCTGAAGAGGACATCACTAAATTTCTTCATAAATAAAAATGTCTCATCTAGGCTACAGAAGATGAGGAGAGAGGGGCTGCATCTCAGCTCCTGAGGCAAGGAGTTCCAAGTGCAGGCATATATGTGCCTCCAAGCTGCATGTCGACTTATGGTGACCATATGAATTTTATAGGATTTTCTTAGGCAAGGAATATTCAGAGGTGCTTTTGCTAGCTTCCTCTTCTGAATTACAGCCTACAGCACAATGCGAAGTACAAAACTGAGAGCTTGTGGGGGGGAATCCTCTTTTTTTGAATGGTTAAGATCTATAATTCACCAGCCAGAAAGGCTGGCCAAAATGAACGAGGGAGTCTGAGACTTTTAGTCTAAAAAGAAACTTCTCCAAGATCTAGAATAGAGGCTGGATTTTTATTTTACCATCGTGAGCCAACAATGGGAACTAAAAAAACTCATATATAACAATAAAAATGAATAGCTGACTACCACTTTTGACATAGGATTGAGGGTTAAATCTCACTTGTTGCTTCTAATTATTTCTTTCAGCTTTTTGACATCTTTTTTTTCCTGTGTGTGTTCTCCTCTCATTAATATTCCAGCAAATGACTTCAGTCACAGAAGAAAAGGAAGGGAAATGCTCCATCTGAACATAAAGAAATAATTGGGAGTCCTATTCACTTTTGACTAAAGTGAATTTTTGAATTTGTTAAAAGCAATGCAAAACAAAAAAACAAAAGCCTTACTCTAATGGAGTTATATTCATCTAATTAAGGAACTGCAGTAGTTCTGTCCAAATTTACCCTGCCTTTAAGATCTAACAAACCCAGTTTAAATTCTGTGTATTATTCACTCCTACCAAAATGATATGAAAAGGCTGGGAATCAAATAGTTTTTCTTAGCAATTACTCCAGTCAAAAAATTCAACTAGCCAACACATCTGTAGAAGTAAATGATCTCCAATTCAAAAAGCTCACAAAAGGCAGCACACTTTTTCAGATTTTAATCACTTGCTTTAAAATTCATTTATTTGTTAGGGTACATCAGTAAAGCATGCACTGTGAATGGCAGAACTTCATAAAAGACAAGGCTTGATTATGGCCGCTTCAAATACCACCTTGGGATATGAGACCCGTTCAAATATGTTCTCTTTCCATTTTTAGGGACATTTCATAATGTTGTGGAATTAGCCTGACATCCCATCTCACCCCAAATGTTTCAAGGTGAATTTAAAGGTTTCTACTAAGGTGAAACATTTGTCTAAATTAGAAGAAAACAATGTTTTGATGAAGACTAACAACATCTCTCAGGGGTGTTCTGCAAATCCCTACTAGACATTTTAGAAAACAAAATGCAAGTTACTCATCAGAGAATGTGATTCATGCCATCTGCTTTTCATCAACAATGGAGGTACCACGGGGAGTGCGGAGTTGCTGAAGGAACTCTTGAGACACCACTAACAAAGTTGATAAGACTTGAGACTCCCACTGTATATTGCCTAAAGCTAAATTATGAGGTGCACTTGGAAGCTACTGCTTAGCAAAAAAATACCCTAGGTATTTCCAGGAAATCGAAACAGATTTTGATAAGAGAAGTACAATTTCTCAGAGGGCTTTTGCATAACCTATGTCAGGGCTGAGGAACCTGTATTCCTGCAGATATTTTGGCATATCCATCTGCCCTACCCAACATGGCCAGTGGTAAAGGATTGTAAGAATTTGTTCTGAAATATCTGAAATGCCAAACACTTTCCTTCCCTAATATATACTGAATGGAGGAATTTATTATTAGCAATGGGACACATTGTTCAGGATTCAAATCTACCAGGAAAAAAGATGTTAAGAGTTAAAATCCTTTACACTCTTACCTGGAGGCACATCTCATTGATAACAATGGGGTACATGTATGTATGTATTTTTAAATTTATACCCCATATTTCTCCCAACAAGGGGACTCAAAGAAGCTTGGGAAATTTTAGAACAAAGTCCAGCTAGAAGTCTTATTTTACAACAGCAAAAAAACAATTAAAGAAATTATTCTATTAAAAAAACCCAAAATGTTAAAACAGTCTAAAAACACATTTAAAATTAAAAGATGCATTTCTGAATAAACATAGCCTAGGATTGTCCCATACATCTTGATAAAAATCCTTTTGTTTATACTTTCAGCAGTTCTGCTGAGAGCTTCACAGGTTTCTATGTAATGTGGCCAGCAAAATAGACCCCAAAGCTCCAAGGAAACTGGAAATGTTCCAGACCAAAAGTCTGAGACACTAGAGATAGGTTTATTGGATGCAATCCAAACAAAATGAAAGCATTTTTATGTATCCCTACTTAACTTTCCTCCAACAGGACTTCGGTGCATGAATAAGGAAGTCACTTATCTGCTGGAAGGGCTGTGGAGAATTTGTTTCTGTATCACATGTATGACTCTCATGTCCAGCACTATCAGTATTCTAGGAGCAGGTTACTAAAATCGTATTTCAGATGACAAGATAATCCTTATATCTTAGAGGGGACATTGATATTGTGATTCACTTTTGAAGTTGGGAATGTCACCTTGAAACACAAAACTCTAATAAGTGTTCTATTAGCTGCGGCTAAATTTGAGGTTGCATTGCATTGGCAGTCCACTTTTGACATTTTGCTGTACCACTGCATGGAGTGTCTATGGTGATGTTTACTAACAGAAATAGTAATCCCTGACATGGAAATCTATGTGACAGTGGAGGGGAAAAAGAACATTTTTTGTAGACAGACATGGTATCTTTTTTATCATTTTTGTCAACAATGAAGCATTTTCCTACAGTCATCTGAATGAACTGAAGTTTTGGGAGAGTGTGTTTTGATACTACTGATCCTATCATAGGAGTAACTGTAATTCTTATGTTGTAGAAATGTATTTCCTATCATTTCTTTAAATATATAAGAAGCTAATCTCGCAGCAGCATCTGAATTATAAAATCCTTCAAAATACAGGTCAAACACAGAGACGAAGAAGTGACACTTGCTCACTTTCCATACATTCTGGTGTCCCTTCCTGTGGTGAAGTGGGTCTTGCATTTGAAGATGGTTGGGGAAGAGAGAGGCTGGTTTCAGCTGGGACTTCAGAATTTAGCTTTGGCTCTTTAAAGCTCATACTAGAGATAAAAAATCCTGATGATTAGAAAGAAGCTGCATGTGTTCAAAATGAAAGTGATTGAAAGATCCAAAGAAATGTTACAGTCGTCTTCTTCTTCTTCTTCTTCTTCTTCTTCTTCTTCTTCTTCTTCTTCTTCTTCTTCTTCTTCTTCTTCTAGCAGAATTAATAGATATGAACATTAACAATGGGACTCTGAAGTAACACTTCCAGGTGGATTCAGATAATTAACTTTTGTACTTGCTATATTATGGGACTTTGTCCCCAAATATTTTCATATCACTGAAAGGTAACACTATACAGTCAACATAGTTATCAGAAAAGGAAGATAGGCATTTTTATGGCTATTTCCTATTTTTTAGATCTTCGTTATTGCAAAATAGGCTTAATCACCATAGTTCCTTATTCAAATAGTTGGAGCAGCTAGGTATTTTACAACATGTCAATCCACTGCTTATCACTGTTCCCTGTTCAATTAATTAATTGGGTTGTGATTGCTCATAGCATTGGGAAAAATTACTTTTTTGACCTACGTGTGCTATCCTCGTGATGAGCTCTAAAGTTGTGGTTCAAAAAAAGTAACTTCTCCACTCTTTAGTATTAGGCTATTTTGCCTTATTCCCCTTTTTATTATTGGTATAATTATATTAATGCACCACCTTCAGGTAACTTACACACATCCCTTCTTTTCCTGTGAGGTCCTCTACTATAAGAAAAATGATATTCAAATGATTTTTTAAGAAAGGTTTCAGAAACCTATTACTATCATTATTTGTACTGGGCATCATTATTTGTACTCTATTCACATTAGTTGAAAAAAAATCATAGGAATCATTGGCATCTATAGTAGTCCATGATGTGATCTGTATAAAGGTGGCTATGCAATTCTTTACTTTCTTTTCTCCAGTTGGCCCAGTTTAATTCCCATTACCTTCCAACTTCAGCTTTTCTCATGTCTAAATCTATTCACTTACAGGATATTTCAGAAAATGAGAATTCCAAACATTGCTCCTCTTTCTTTGTTCATGAATCCTTACCTCATTGTAGTTTCCTTTTTAGACATATTACAACAGTAAGCCTGTCTATTCTTTTTCCTTTTTCCTCTACAATAGAGCTTTTTAAGAAATTGATTTCCATTGTTCAGTGTTCAGGCTAGAAGAAGTTGTCTCATCTTTTCCTGCACATCAGACAGACAGACAAACATAGGTCTATGACAACATCAGTGCTCCTGAGATGATCGATTGTCCCTATTTCAATAAATATTGGCAGCATTTCATCACCCTTGTCTCTCTGTCTCCCCTGCCTGTTTCCTATATTTCTTCTTGTTAAAATAGCCTATTCTGGGCCCTGATGATAAGACAGACTGAAGTATCTCTACTATTGGACTCTTTCGGAGCAAATGCTGCAGTGTCTTCACTCCCTGGCATCCCAAGCCAATCCTGAAAAGTATGCATATATGATCCTCTCATGTCTTTGGCATATACAGTCTGGCAATGGAATTCAGGGCAGGGGTCATTCCTCCCCCCGTCCTTGCCCAGTTTCTGTAGCAGGGTACCTTTTCAACAAACTGGAAATCGTGTGAAGTCACTTCTGGTTTTGGTCTCAGACTATTTTTGTAATGGGCAGCTCATGGAAGAGGAATTAAGCAGAATTGCTCTACTTGGGCGCAATTTTGTGCTGTTGTGAGAGATTTTCAGTCAAAACTACAACCTTTCTATTAGGGGAAGATCTGGGATTTGGGGAGTTTCTTTCAGCCTTGAAGGCCAAAGACTGGACCTGGGGCCTTCTGCATACAAGACATATGCTTTTTCATGGAGTTACAGTCCCTCCAATCAGAAAATACCAAAGCAGATTAAAACAACCTTTAAAAAAAATCTACTTATCTATGACTATACACACTAAAACTATGGAGTTAGTTATTTGTCAGACTGACAGATCATATGATCTTCCCTTGAATGACTTGTATACTGGAGAATATGATGCCAGAGGGAGAGATCAGCTTGAGAAAGGGGCATGTGTGGGGACCAGAAGTGCTAGAAAAACATCTTCCAGTAGTTCCCTGCAATAGTCAGAGCCTTTATGAGCTTTTATTGGCCCATACATTGTTCTGGCCTCAAGACATCACTTCTGAAGCTCTTCAGACTACTTCAGTGCTGCTTGACAATTTGTCTTGTTATGTCAGTTCTCTTGGACCCAATGTTCTATGACTCTATTGGATGAAACAAGAGCCTGAACAATTGTCTCCCATAGGTGTCAGAAATTAGCACTGCCCATTTGGCCACACGTAAATTATATATCTGAAAGGAGTCCAATGATTCACTGCTTTGGCTTCAAGCTCTCATAAACATCTCTCCTCTTTTTACAGGTCATATATCAAAAATACAGGGAAACTTCCACTCTGCAATCAAGGAGCTTATATATTTATGGGGATGTTATTTGCCACAAATCATAGAACACCCAATATCAATCAATTCCTGCCTGCTTGCCTGCCTTCTAGCCCTTGTGATTGTGGAGAGAAATGTAATGTACTGAAAGCAGTGTCGCTGATCAGCAAAATCTATGAGGGCATTCTAACTATGATGTACAAAAGAAACTACTTCGTGGGTAGAGGGGTGGGGGAGAATCTTATCCATAGCACCTAATTTAGGACTTTCTGCTGCCAAAATGGAACAAACAATTTGCTTCTTCATTCAAGGACCCTCAAAATGGCAAAATGTGTGTCTTAACACTTAGCCCACCCATCTGCCTGAATCCTTTTTCATCACCATCCAGATATAGTTAACATCAAAATTCCTATGTTTTCTTAAAATACAAGCCTGAGCAAAAATGTAATTGGGTCACAATGAAAACTACTTCAACTGGAGCTTTCCCAACTGTGCTGTGTTAATGACCACACAGTTTTAGAAGCTCCACCATTGTTTGGAAAATATGATCCTTTGCAGCTTGTGTATGTCTGTGTCTCTGTGTGTTGTATGTGAAGGGAACAGCCACAAATACAACCCATAAAAGGTTCTTTCTGTGACTGAGGAGCTTTAGAAGTCCTTTGAAAGACATGAAGGGAGAGAAATGATCTTAACAAAAGAACAAAAAAGGAGGAGAAAAAACCCACACTTGAAAGGGAACAGAAGTTCAGAAGTATGTGGGGGTGGGAATCATCTTCAGTACAAGAAACAGCGAAGACAGCTCTCTAACTCAAAGCAACCACAATCGCTCAAAGAGAGCTGTAACTTGCTATGCCTGCTCTGTCACATCAGCTGTGGTCTCATGCCCTGGAGACTGCAGCATGAATCTTTCTGCACTGTGGTCAGAGTTCCCTAGTGCACAACTACCTGATACTTCCTTGACACTGTGGCTTAGTACTGAACAGTTGAAGGACTGCTTAAGCAGCTGGGTGATTAGGAAACTAGGGCTGAGTCAAATTTTCCAGGGGAACATATTAGCTTTGAAAATCTGGGGAAAAGAAAAAGTTCCAGAGCTCCCAAAATATTATCTGAACTCTCAAACTTCACTGTTTCACAGCACGACTCCACCTGCTTTCTTCCTTTGCACATCAGACACCTTCATAAGGGTACGTCTGTGCACAGTCAAATTCCTCCAAGTCCAAAGTCCCAGCATGGTCAAGCCCATAAAGGAGGATAAATCCACAAGGTTAAGATCCTCAGGATGATTCACTTCCACTAAGACAGAAGGTAAGTCAGAATGCTCTTTTGGATATAGAGATGTCTCCTCCTCCTAAGCTCTTTAGAGTTGTTCCGGAGGGTAGGGAAACAGGTAAAATGGTTGGTCATAAGGTGAGCCAAACCCTTGAGAAGAACCTGCTGTAGAGCACTACCTTAGTCTCCTTCCTCTCCCTGGAAAGCTTTTATAGGGAGGTGGAACTTGGCTGTGCTTTATTGTTCTGCCCTTGGCACTTTCTGTAGCAGTCTTCTATAGACAAGACCACAAGCACTTCTCCTTCCTCTAATGCCTGCCGTGCTGGCCTTTACATCTACTTCACCAGTGTCTACTGAGTTTCTAGGGAAATGATTGATCATCTGCTCAGCTGGCAGCATTCTTCTTTTTACTGGTCAGTCTAGCATCTGGTAGCTTCCCTAGTCTGTGCAAAGCAGCACATGGGGAGGATGCTCTTTCACAACACTGTTTCACTTAACAGTGTTGCAGCTTTTTTAAAAAAGAAAATACCCCCCCCCCAGTTGCTAGCTAATTGGAGAACATGCAGCCAATTAGATGTGGCTGTGTGGCAACACCATGAAGCCAAACCTGAGTGAGGGCAATATAATCCTTCCCTCCTTCTGGAAAGAACATTTGGGATGGGGAATCTTTGAATTATCACCAAAGGTTGTAATAGGCTACTATGTGAAACATTACATATTAAATTGGCAAAGGTGCACACTTTTACAGGGGAAAGTATGCATGTATATGGGTATATTGTTCACCTGTTATGGCCCAGCCTCAAAATGATATTGATAATCTTTTACAAAGTATGGATGATAAGATAACTGATAAGATAAAAACTTAATATGCACTATCTTAAGCTTCTTTGAGGAAGGATGAGATACAAACATAGTGTTGGTATTCCCGCTGATATCAGTGGTCTTTTTTTTTCCTTAAAAAAAGTGTTATATGAATTTAAGTCCTTTCCCACATTCCATTTTACTGGCACAATGTATCCTATGAAATCTTGGGGTCTGTCAGCAAGATAGTGTAGCTGTCTGGATGATAAATCTGACTGTGCCTCCCTCCTGGGATTCCACAGAATTGAACCATCACAGTTAAAGTCCTATAATTATGTAGTGTGAAGGGACCCCAGGAGAAAACATAAATTCATCAAGGTGACTGTTGTAGAACAGCCACAGTGGCAGCAAGAGGAGAAAGATGGAAGTCACATGAGAATTTTGAAAGACATGACAGGGCAGGGCCACAGTATTAGAGATCAACACATGATGAAAGTAGCTTCAGCTGAAAATTCAGGTATATCATTCAGACCTGTAAGCATCTCTCATCCTAGTCTGCTTGAATCTCATCAGACCTCTGTCTTTGGTCAATGCTCACCTGATCTGTTTGGGTTTAATCTTCAGCTCCCTTTCTTTTAGATGTTTTATCCCAATGTTCTAGATTGTTGTTATTGTTTTTGTTGTTGTGATACTGTCCTCTGGCTACTAGTATGACCTGCTGCTGATTTCATCACTTTGCTCTAAGCTCTGATTGTGCCATGTTCCACTGATTCCTATACTAGACGGATTTCCCCAACCCCAAGTGCCCATATAGTAGTTGCCAAATGCTAATTTTATATCCTGATTACACAAGCATAAATGGAAGTGATTGCTTTATACAGTTCTTGCATCTGGTTGTCTCCTAAATCCATGCATTCCCCTCATGAAACTTACATGAAGATTTAAGTGACAGTAATAGGTTGGAGTCCATCACCTCAGCAAATATTCTTTTATGGATCTAATGCAATCACTGTGCAATAACAGTGAGACAGAAAGAGAGACTGCAGCAGTTTACTTGAGAAGAAGAAAAAATATGCATTTGTATTCTTAATTCCCTCAAAGTGAATTGCTTGTGTCCTCAGATAAAATTGGGAGAAATTTATTATTCTGACTCTGAAATACTTAAAGAATCCCACAAAGTATGTGGTCAAGACAACCTTGGTAGATTTCTGCAAAACATTCTGTACTGAGCAAGAGAGAAAAAATTGAAAACTAAATAGAAGGAAAGGTGGACTAATTTACCAATGATATGGAAAGAATGAGTTGCAGGGCAAAGAGGGATACAATCATCCAGGAGGGGAATGCCCTTAATATGGAAGAGAGATGAAAAGATAGTAGCGGGGATGTAAAAAAAGAGAATGTTAAGAAGAAACAGGTTAGGGGTGTGAGGGAAAGCAATGATCAGTGGCTGAAATGGCCTTAAACCACTCAGAGAAGAGTGATGATCCCTAAATGGATTGAGCTCTACTCCTTGGTTTATGACACCCACAAAAATGTGTGATTGAATTGTCATTCTCCTATTGAGTTCTCCACAACAGTAAACTTTGGCTTATGTGACTCACCACCAAACTCTTCTTACAAAGAGAGTTTTGATAGCATGGATCACTTTCTTGACATTTCTTAACTGGAGTAAATCAGTACAAGAGTCAACTTGCTTTCATTGACATTTCACAGGGAGAGTGACATTACAAGTATCGCTGTCAGCTGTTGATCCCAGTGAAAGGGCAGTCAAGGAAAGACATGTATATATGGCACACAATTCACAACTGTCAGCTACTTGGTCAACAGTTATTCATAAATGAACCTTTTTTGGTTTTCTACTTCTATCATGTTTCTTCTTCTCCCAGGCGATGAGCAGGTTAAATGTGACAATCATTTTGCCAGACAGACATTTTGCCAGACCCTGATGCATTCATCAGGCAACATCCTCTATGTGATTTGCCAAGACAAGATAGATAAACACGTGTAAGCCTACCCTGCTGTTATATTTCTCAGAATCATATATATATTCTCATCCCGGTATCTGTGAGATTACAAGGCTTTCTACCTCTCTCCATACAAAGAAACTGCATAAATTAAAGTATGTGTTTTGCCAAAGTGATAATTAATTTTATTTTTGCTTCTTACCAACTAAAATATGAATGTCCAGTTGTAGTGGGAACCACTGAAGAGGGCAACACTATGGCAGTTTGGGCCAAAGGTAGCCCCCCCAAAAAATCAGAACGGTGAGTCACTTCTTATTACATCTTCTAAGTTTGCTGCTGCATGCGAGGGGAGTGGAGCCTTTTGAGGATTTTTTTTTTAAAAAAAGATAAAAACAAGTCTGCCACTTCTAGATACCTCCAATAGCCCAAAGGAACCTTTTCAAGGCTTCCCCACCACCACTGTAGACATTTAAAACAGTTTTTGTGGGGTCTTTGTGAGGTATTGAGGGCTTCAAGGAAACAATAAAGGGACTCATTTAATTTTTCAGATATATGGAGTGTAATCTGTACAATTTTTCAAATATGCAGAGGTGTATTTTTCTTCTTCACTGGCAGTACATTGCACATGGCACAAATGAGTGGATTTCTGAAGCAAAATGTACTTCTCCCATTATCAGACTCATCAGGAAATGTGGATTCAGTAAATTTCTTTTTTATCCCTAGTACAGATGACTATATGCCACAGAAGTCACTTAGTTATATCTGATTAACTATATGGACTTCTTTTTCCTTCCTCTTCTTTCTGAATGTCTTCTTCAGGACCAAGGTCCATGCAGATTGTTTCCAAGTGAAGCAACTGCATACTGTACATCCACAAGTCAATTGACAAGGGGGGAAAATGCGACTAAGTCTCTCCTTCTGTCTTCAGTGTTCTTGTTTCTGTCTCTGTTCACCAGCCTGGTAAATAAACCCTGAACATTAATAGCCCCATAACATTTCATTTGCTCGTTTGTCCACATGGTAGTCATTACTGACCTTTAAAATCCCCAATTTTTGTTTAGTTGCCTTGAAGCAATTCTTACTTACAACATTGCTTCTTCATGCAACACATTATTAACTTATGACATTCACTGACATGTGAAGTGATGATGGCCACTGTCTTAAATGGTTTTACAAAGGGATTCCACAGATGAATGAAGGAGAGGACAGTAGAAGTTAGCTACAAAATCAAATCAAATCAATAGGAGATTGGGTTATTTTCAGCTATATACGTGTGGGCGGGAGAGTGCAGATAGCATAGTTGGGGGAATATAATTTATTGCCTCAAACAGAGTAACAAATGCTCCCTCCCCGCATATATACCCCTCTCTCTCTTTCTCTGTGCCCACACAAGTGTGCATGCTCTCTTTCTCTCTCACACACACACATACATACAGAGAGTATATAGTATCCATAGCCAATTACATTATTTCAGCATCCAGGAAAGAAAATCTCACAAATGCTTCTCTCTTTCCTGATAATCCAAAAATGCTGAATTAAATAATTTTCAGGCCATCCAAAAAGCACTACCTGAGGCAGCTGCTTTACTTACACCCAAAGATATATCCAGCTGAAGAAAAGGAGGAAAGAAAATTTATTTATCCTCAGTGGTAAAGTATGATCCTAAAGATATGACTCCCCCAAAGTAAAACATAAAATACAAAGTTGCTAGGATTGCATCTATTTAATGGCTCTCTCAGTTTTTTTTACTCATATATCTCAGAGAAGTTGTGTAATTGAAAGTGATCACACTTCTTCATGGCCCCATATCATACTGATAGAGTGGACTATGTAAAGAAGTACATGGGAGAACATGGCTTCAGTTTTTCACACAGCCATTCCAATCACTAAGTGGCCTTGGCCAAGCTTCTGTTAAGCAAGGCTGTATAACTGATCTGCAGTCTGAGGCCTGCAAAGCCAAATACGCTCTTCAGGCTTATACCATGAGCTATAAGGTCCTTGACAATATCATTGTTGTTTAAGTCCTGGTGAAGAAGGGTGAGCCTGCATACATCTGAAGTGGGATAATTGAGTTTGTCTGAAAATTGCCAGGGGTAATCATTATTGCAATCATCATCATTATCATCTCAGGATTTTCTCCATTGTAGTGCTATTATTCCACTTTCAACATCCTATGGATCCTGGGGTTTGTAGTTTAGGGAGGGGTATTTAGAATTCTCAGCAGAGAGCTCTTTGGCACAGGATGTTGAAAGTGGAATAATAGCACTAGAACAGTGTAGTGCAGAAAAGCTCTAAGTTTCATTAAGTGATTGGGAATATGGGAAATTAGAAATATCCTCCTTTCTCCTCTGCATCCTCTTATATGTTTAACTCTCCTCATCCCAACAAGAGAGTTGGGGAAAAGTAAGAAGCAGAAATACAGCATAGATAGTTGAAGTTAGCTCCTGCCAGTACCAGCCCATTAATCTATTCCCTGCACTGTTTTGTTTTGTTTCCCAGATTCAGTCAGGCACAAAGAAGCACTAGCTCTGCTTCCATTTCCACTTCTGGTTTGTATCCAGTTCCACAGTATTCTTAATTTTTTTGAGGGGGGTTGTATTTTTTAATGAAGCAAAATCTATCCATCCTTTGCTGATTTCTTCCAAATACATGTATATCTGTACTCAAAATTGCATAGGTTGCCTGAATGTCTCTCTTTTCAATTACAAAAGTGTATTTTTGGAGTTCCTTTAAAGTGTCCACATTATTTCTATGTATATTTTCCCAATGTGTACATTTTTCTGTGGACACATCTGGAGTCCTTCATCAAAATGAGCATTTCGGGATCCAAATGGCCTCTGCCCCATGGACCATACAGGAAGTGTGCGCCAAGCCAAGCCCATCAAACTGTGAAATGAAATTGGATTCCTCACAAATGTCTAATTTTATTTTATTGGTTGTAGTAACACTGCTATAAGCCTCCTTTCTTGTTTGTGCTTCCCAAATGCTCACTTGAATTCACGTTTCTCTATGGACAAGGAGTGGAACTCTGACCCAGAAGACAAGACACTGAATCATTATACAGGCATTGGATTCCATTACAACTATTGTGGTATGCTACCAATTCTTGTATGAGGCAGGGACAAGGGAATACCCCCTCCCCAAAATTGGAAGGAATGGAAATCAGCCACATAAAACATCCCAAATGTCATATATTGTAATATAATTGCTTTGACTTTTTTTGATATTTCATCAAGGGAATGAAAAATTAATTAGTCCTCATAAAGTATAGCTGTATCACAAAATAACACTCTTTAGAACTGCTGCATATGAATCGTGGATGATCTGTTGCATTTGGCTGGATTTTTCAATAGGTATCATCCCTAATGTTGCCAAAACAGCATACCCTGTGCACCAAAGGCAGGAATCAACATCCTTCATGAAAGCCAGTTTTTTTGGGAGGGAAAGCCAATAAGGGAAGGACCCCAAAACATCCCTGTAGGGACTGAGCTGACTGTGACAACTGTTCGGAAAAAATGGGAAAACTAGTGATGGGAGATGGAATTCAAGAGAGCTGCAATGAACAACTAACTGGGTAGATCAAATTACAAACAAAGGAGGCAACATAAATGAATGAAACAAGGTTAAAATAGCTGCTTCCCTTGCAGACTTATTTAAAAAAAAATTATCAAAGGAATTTCTTTCGTCTCCCTATTTTGCAGCTCCTCCTATGTGATATTATGTAACCAAAGATAAAACTTGGAATCTTTTGCATGCAAGCTATGTGCTCTTCTTCTGGGTTTTGGCCTCCTCCTAGGCAAAAGTTGCTATTTCCTTATGCCTGTAAATAATACCACCAATGATGCCCTATCTTCCCAAGTTGTTAGAAGAATTTCAAGTAAAAGCTTATTTTCAGCCTCTGTTGCACAGAACAAAACTGTTGCAGGCTTCGTATCAGTCTAAATGCTTTGAAGGCTATTACCAAAGCACATTTTTCTCTCTCCACTCTTTCTTATTTTGGAAGGAGGATAGTGGATATTTAGGAATACTCCACCAAACACCTACACAGTCTTGACACCAATTATGCTACTTGCATGGAAGAAAATCAATATATCATTTGCCTTGGCTGCTCAAAAAGGGAGATAGTTACTGAAGTTAAAAATATATTAGTAGTGTATGAGTATGGGCAAGAGAAGAGAAGGGATGGGGACAAGCACTGAGTGAATGATGGTAGTTTGTAGAAAAATCTGTGCATAGTTCCATACCCGGGAGAAGCCCTTTGAAATCACTAGAGTTTACTGCTAAGTAGATATACAGAGAAGCATGCATTGAATCACCCATTAAACTTCAGGATTCAGAACATAGTTCTTTATCATCTTGAGATACATATATGATGTGTCTCAGAATTACTTATAGCAGGTCACAATTATAATAAACCAAATTAAAACAAAAACATTAATATCAGGATGATTAAAACATGAAGACACTTTAAAAAAAAAGCTATCAGCAAAATTAAAAAACGAAAAGTATAGAGGTCCATGTACCCTGTTGCCCCCCAGATGTTTTGGGCAGCAACTTCCATCAGCACCAGCACTATAGTTGTGAACATCTGGAAGGCACAAGGTTGCTTACTCCTATCTAGAAACATAAAGCCAAATGTGTATAGTACCTAAAAGACCAGCAAATAAAACCATGACCTGGCACAAACATTAAGGCAGGTGCTCAGTATGGTGCCACTGTTGAGTAAGTCTTTTCCCCTTCAGTTGCCCAAAATGATTTCAAAATCAGAAACACCTGAAAGGAAGCCTTGTTGAAGAACTTAACATAGACGTGCACATCTTCACATGGACGCACAGATACATAGGGCTTTACATTGGGAAGGACTTTGAGGTCAAAACCAAAACCTTTCTTTTTAGCAGTAATTGTACTGTTTTATACCTTCAAATAAGGCAACAAGAAGCAAAAATGGACACCATATTTGAACTTTGAATGGCTGTGCGCAGAAGACATTTTGGACAAGTTTCAGCTTTTGTTGTGGAGGAAAGTGAACAACAGCAATTATTGAAATCCTATTCAGAAAAATACCTTCTTCATAGGTGATCAATATACCATGGACTCTTGCTTCATTTTATTTTCATTTCCAACAACTGCCTTAGAACAGTGCAAAGTCAGTCAATAATAAGTAAACAATAACCGTGTATTTTTCTAGACTGTATGGTAAGGACTTGTTTGTGAATCAAAGTCAGTCTGTACTCTTCTACAGTTTGTGAGTTATAATTCCCAGTGACATCTATTTATGCAGAATTCAGTGCAGGATCTCACACATGTTACTTTGGACTGGAAAGCTCTGGAAGCTAGCAGTTGTCAAATGTTGCTAGGACTTGCATATATAATGCTGTTTGTGTTCAACATGGGAAGGGTTAGCAGCATCTGGCATCTATCACTGAAAGCGTTTTTAAAATGTGAAATGCAAGTAATGCTAGTAGCTATTCCCTACTGGGATAAGACATCATGTTGTCCCCATTGGGAGAAACCTGATAAATCAGCTAACAATATAGCTTTTGAGAAATTGTGATGCAATACAAGCAGCAAGCAACATTTAAATACACTCCTTATATAGGGTCTTACAACGAAAGGAGGCTTTTAATCTGTTTGTGGCTTTTACAGCCAAGGGAAGAGAAGCATCTGTTTATGATTCATTTCTAGTGTGGAAGAGTCTAGTGGCTGTGCCTTGGTACATTTTTCCTCCAGTTCTTCAAAAGGGGAAAAAAGTAACATGAATCAAGTGCCTTTGGGTTTCACTAGATTGGGACAAAGTGGCCTTTGCTTGCAGACTGCAATCTTAAAGCCCCCTGCTGGGGATTTAGATCCATATCCCCAGGCTGCTGTTGGACTTAAGGTGCACAATGCAATGATTTCACACAAAGACCTTGCAAAGGGCAAATAATCCAATAATAACATCTTGGAAGCTAAAACAAGACAAGGCCCAAACGTATGTCTTACCCACAGACATGAAAGCAATCTATTTGCCAGATCTAAATATGTACTCAATTTGGAGGAGTGATTCATTCACATCTATCTGTTTGGCCTTCAGAAAAATCATCCCAGGCTTCAACATTCCAACAGGAGCTGACTTAAGTGTGGAAAAAAATGGGGAGGGGGAATGCCAGCAGACTCAAGTTCTTTGGAAACAAAGCCACAATAACTGTCTAATAACTGCATTCATGTCTGATTTAGGAGGAAAAAGGTACTTTGTGTTTGCCTGGGGGCATTTTCTTAGGACAGATTGAAGGCAGAGATAAAAATCCCTGTAATGTGATTTAGTAGACTCTAGAATTTGAGACTAATGGGTTCTATTGCAAACTAATCCTTTCATCCAGGTTTTCATGATCTGAAAATGATCTGGCTACCTAAATTTAGTCCAGAGAATAAACTCATTTGCCTTTTGGTAAAGTTCAGATAGATTGGTTACTTAGAAATACAGCTGTAGATAGATACAGCTATATAGCTATAGTTCCCCACTCTACTCCAACATCTTGCAGTATCATCTCCTTGAAGCAAAGTGGAATCACTTAGACACCTGAAGGTAAAGCCATAGTTCCTCTGGCTTTAATATCCAGTTTTAGCCATGTAACTGAGAAAATGTGCACCATTTTCAGTACTTCACAGCAAGCTTCAGTATGTGGTAATTAAGTTTCCATTTCTGACCACTGAGAAAACAGTGCTATAGAAAAAGGGAAAGCAATCTAGCTAATGACACACACTCCATATCCTCATCAGAAGATAGCATTTTCTAGACAGGCAGACACTTGTTCAGTAAATCACAGCTGTAGCATGGGAGCAATCTCATGTTTTAATATCGGAAATATTTTTAAAAAAAAAAAAAAAAGAAAGCAAAAATTTAAGCCGATTGGATATCTTTTGTTCTTATGCCACCTTGTCAAATCCTCCAAACCTATTTTGTACTCTCAGAAGACCTAGATATTTTGGGAACATTTTTCCTTACCCTTTTTTCTTTTCTAAACTCACTTTTGTAAGGTGGTGTTTGCTTTTAAGAATTTGCTCTATCAAAAGCTAACAACAATAGATGGAACAAAAATGACCCAAACAGAGAAGGAAAAGAGAACAAATCACACTTTAAAATTGGGCAATGGTGGAAGATTCAGAACAAATAAAAGGAACTAAATAATTTAACTGTGGGATTCGCTGGCCCAGGATCTAGTAATTGCTACAACTTAAACTGCATTAAATGAATTCATCGAGGCTGGGGTCATCACCATCAGTAATAGGCATAGTTTGCCTCTGTATATCAGTTCCTGTGGAACATAAAAAAGAGGGAGCACCAGTCCCACTGGTGAGCTTCCCACAAGCAACTAGTGAGCAACTGCATAAATAGAGACTGCATAGGTCTTTGGTTGGATCCAGGATGACCTTTAACATATTCTCATAAAATGAAGTAACCAGTTCATTACACCTTGACTGTTCTGTGCTTGCTGACTATGCCCCTTTCTTCAGCCTACCTTTGTCCCAATAGCATTTGGTGACAATGGCAACAGCGCCTCTCCCAGGAAAGGTATATGATGGAGTGCTCCTCTCTGCACCAGCTGCCTCTGGGAACCATGTGTAGAGTCGTGTAACATTACCATCATCACTTTTCTTCTCCTTAATTTTTAATATCTTTTGCCTCATGAAGAAGTCAATGGAACTTTGAAAGCTTGCAAGATGTATTTTGTGCATTTCAGTTGGCCAACAAGGGCCAAACTCTTTTGTGGATTTTGGATTTTGTTGTACTTTGCTGAATGGCCACCACAGCTACTCTGAATGCATTTCTTGAAATAGTGGAGGATTCACAACCCCACTCCCATCTTGGATTCTTTTTTTTTGTTTTTTTTGTTTTAACATGTCATCTAAATAACTAACAATGTATTTCTCTTCCATAGCACCCCAAGTGTGCCTGAGGCACCCACGGTAATCTTGGCTAAAGCTGGTTTGGTTCTGGACAATATGAAGGCAAGCTATCTTTGTTCATGCTAATACTACATTATAGACAGCTAACTATAGACAGAAAATTAGCACATGCAGGATATCTGAATACAGTCAGCCCTACATATTTGTGGGTTTCACTTTTGCGGATTCGATTATTCACAGATTATTTGCTGTCACCACTCCCTCCCTATGCCATTTTTAATAGGGACTGCAAGCCTTGTGAGACTAGAAACTGCAAACAAGGCTTGTAAGTCCTTATTAAAAATGGTGTGGGGCAGCAGTGGAGGTGGCAGTAAGCCCCACCAGCCACCTACTTCTGCCTTGTGAAGGAACCCTGATGCCTCACAGGAATCCACGGTGGGTTGAATATGCTGCTCATACTTTTTTTTTTGTCTTAAATATGGTTTGTTTTTTTCACTTTCACAGGGGTTCTGTGCCCCTAGCCCTAGTGAATATAGAGAGATTATTGTATTTATACAGCAGCCACCATAGCTCCAATGACTGTGTAAATCAGGCTTTTTCCCCCCATATTAAATAGGATGTCAGTGGAACAGAGGAGCTTTTTTTTCCTCTCCAGATCTGACTCAGCCATCAGTCTGACCTCCACTGAGTCTAATAGCCACTAGGAAGACATTTGGAATTGAAATAGACACAAACAATATTTTATATAAAAAAATATGCATGGCTGTGCCCTGTTTGGTCAGTGATTATAGATTTACGCTGTAGATTTCACAGTCAGCTATAATTTAATTTATGGTTCCTCTTGTTGTAAAGCACCATGTAAGCCATGCAATATGATAGAACACAACCATGGTTGATGGTTATTGCCAGGTGACTGACTGGTAGATGGATTATGATGTTGCTGTGAATAAAGATGGGGTTTTAACTTCTACAATAGTGCCCAGACACCCTACAGAAGTCACTAGGATTAAAGCAGAATAGTTTAACTGCAGTCTGCTAATGAGTCTAAATGAGAAATAAGAACAACATTCCCCAGGCAACAAAAGTTATTAAACAGTGTTAAGGATTTATTTGGCCAAGAAAATTAACAGTGGAGAATGTAGACATCTCTTTTTTTTTCCCCCTCCCCTCTAATAGCAAGTCACAAAACTTGTCAAATAGAGCACAATTATGTTTTGCTTCACTGTCAGTTTTCTCCAAACAGCTTTGCATAAGATGTAAGACTTTGTTAATTAAAATTTAATAGCTTAAGAACGACTTGTTGCTGGACTACAGCTTTCATTATGTTGTCAAAGGTTCTTCATCCCTGATCTAGGAGCAGACTAGCACTAGAAGGAGGTTAAAGCCAAAACTGCAGTATGAAAAATTTGGCAGTTTCATGTAATTTCATTACCATTTCTATTGTTTCAGGGATGCTACTATATGAGTGAACCAGCCTATCTTCAATGATCGCTGAAACAAAAATGAGAAATATAAAATAGAATCACTTGGTTTTCAAATAGGTTGCTTTACACACATAAACATAAATTGATTGCTTTTCAGGTATATCTTACAGTTCTAATAGATCAGATTAGACAATTCATGCCCCTGTATATATTTCTCCAGCCCTAGACTAAGGTCCTTTCTGCACGAGGCTGGTGAATCAGTTTGTGCCTTTTCTTACCAGATTTTCTGGGCTCGAAACAAGGCACACTTTCCCTCATTTCCTTCCGCACAGCTACTGCGTAGGTTCCATTCTGATTCAGAGGAGTGCGAGTTCATGAATCCACACTGCTTCTGCGGTGGCCACTCCCCCTACTCCCCTCACCCCGCCCCGTCAGCTGTGATTGGCCTTTTTTTTTTTTGCATGGTTTAATATGTGATTGCATACGTACATATATGCATACGTGTGTACGTGTGAAAGTCCCTGGCCCCTCCCATGAGCCCTCCCTTGACCGCCAATTCACATTGGTGCAAATGTACATGTCTGCACCACTGTGAAAGTATGAATTGGATTGATCTGGAAAATTGGAAAACTGATTTCTTCCGGTTTTCAAATAGCGTGCTTTACCACCACATGCGGGCGAATTTAGTCGGAATTACATGCGGAACGAAGGTAAATAAACCAAACCTAGTCTGCTCCAACATGCAGAAGACCTCCGTGGCAGGACACATTGGTCTGCCTTAATAACCGCATGCAAAAAGGGCAGTCCATGGCCCATGAAGATTCTCCAGATTGATTTTTTTTTTGGAAAAAAAAAGGGGGGTGTAATTGCCTCCTGGAGAGGCAATTCAACTTTTAAAAAGGTTGCAGACCATTTTATGCTGTTTGACTTATTTTTCAAAAGCAGACTTCCAAACACTTCTGATTTTTTCCCTTCCATTGGAAGAAGACCCTGGACATTAGAAGAATGACCAAACTTCGGGCAGTGGAAGACATTAGAAGACTTTTTTTTCCAGTCCATGTGGAACTCAGAGCATCCCTGGGCAGACAGTTTCCCTCCACCGTTTCCCACCCCTTTTATAGGTAAATACTTTACTAAAATCTCTTGAGAGTTTCCCCATGGCAGACAATTGGATGGATACTCAATTACTATAGATATTATAAACAGGCAATGTTGAACCTCTAGTTTGTGGGCTGCGTTTGACCCATGGAGGCCTTTCCCCTTCCCAATAGTCCCCTCCCTGAGAAAATAATGCAGTTTTCTTTCTGTGGATAGAGAAAAGAGTTGTCCCTCTTCCCATATACAAAGAGGCATGTCAATAAATGGCCATGGAAGAAGCCAGAAAACTGGAGAAAAGCAAAATAAGCTTTGCATGTGGGAAAGAGAGAAAGAAAGGGAGAGAAGTTTATGCATGAGTCTTTATGCATGGGGTGGGGGAAGAATATTAACTTCATACCCTTCAATAATCCCAATGTGACTGGAAGAGTTTTGAATAATCCCCTGTCATCTTGCCTTTTCAGATGCTTTTATAATGTCCCAGTTTCTCTCTTCTCTTCTTCCTTTCCCTTTTTGTCTTCACCTCACTTTAGTTGCTGCAAACTGATTTAAAAGTGCAAAAGTAGCTGGTAGAGAGGATCAGGGAGCCATAATCAGCCTTTCCCAGTTGGATGCAGTAAAAGCAAACTGCTACAGCCTCTCCCAGCTTATCTGTTCTCCCACATTAATAATTTTTGCCATCTTGACCACATTCTAAAGTTGTTTGACCACATATGTTCCCATTTTTATCTGTGAAATATTTGGGGATATGGAATTTTTTTTGGGGGGGGGAATAAGGGTAGCCTTTTCCACTTCTTTCTAGTACCAAATGTAGTAACAGGTTCAGAAAAGGTCTCCCATATTCAGCATAAACCATGAGCACAAAGCCACAAAGACACAGTGAAGGCTCCATCCATCCTGCTTTCATTGATGCTCACCGATAAGCAAGCTCAGACTTTTTAAACTCCTTCTTTTAAGCAGCAATGATCATACTGCTGATATTCCATCCACCTTTGTCTAATAGAGATCAGATGAAAAGCACAGCATGTAAATATTATTTAGAGGCTCAAATGCCACTGTAATGACTGCTGCTACATAAAGGATATAAAAAGACAGGATTATCTCACTGTGCAACCTGCAATTTTGACTATTACCCAGCAGGCTAGATACAAATGATATTTTGTTGGCAATGATAGCCCAGCCTGAAGTTGCACTCTGCTGATTAGCATAGAAGTTAAGCATCTGCCAAAGAGACAGATCGACTGAGGAAATCAGGTGACCTCACAGGTTCTAGTGACAGGACTCTCCCTCAGACTCCAACCTCCTAGATTTTACTCATGATTAAGTCTGAACACAGGAAGGAATTCAGTGGACCGGTGCTCACTGTTTAACCACACCCTATAGACCTCCACTGCTGACTTGCTTCTCTCAGAGGTACCAGAGTTCAGTGACAGAACACATGGATTACATGCATAAGCACATGCCCCCCCCAACCCTTTATTTCAATCCTGAGTTAGGGCTAGAAAACTTGTGCCTGGAAGATAAAGCCCCAGAAAGCTGCTGTAAATCAATGATGACAACACCGTGCAACATAGACTATGGTTTTAATTATAAAGCAGAGTCTTATATTTGAAACGCCTCACAGGACCTGTTAGAAGCCTGAGGGAAGAAGGGTTCTATTATTCTTATTCTTATTCTTTTTCTTTGCATCATATTCAATTTATGGCCATCATATCATGGAATTTTCTTGGTAAGAAAGCCCTGGTGGTGCAGTGGTTAAATGCCAGTACTGCAAGCCACAAGGTTGTGAGTTCCATCCTGCTGGGCTCCAAGGTTGACTCAGCCTTCCATCCTTTCGCAGGTCAGTAAAATGAGTACCCAGCTTGTTGGGGGCATGTATAGAAATGTTTCGAAATACATGCTATTTGTAAGTTGTTCGTCGCCTCGATCCATATGGAGAGGTGGGATACAAATAAATAAATAAAATAAAAATAAAAAGTAAGATCTGTTCAGAGTAGTTTAGCATTCCTTTATTCTGAAGCTGAGAGGTATGACTTTCCCAAGGTCACTCAGTGGTTTTCCATGTCTGAGTGGGGATTTGAACCTTGATTTCTTGGAGTACTAGTCCAGCATTAAAGCCATTATACCACATTGGCTCTCTTGGGGCGTATATAGTTCTGCCCAAAAAGGTAGTTTCAAGACTATACACATACTCACTTTTAATCCAATACAGTATCTGGAAAAAAAACTGTTAATTAGTCAATGTTTCATGTGCTGAAATAATTGAGATGAATGGTGCTTCCCTCTCCCCCAATCTATACTGGGAGTCAAGCACAAGAGTATGCCTCTCTTGGTTCTTTCTGCTGGACTCTTCACTGCCATTCATGACCATAGACCACAATATATCTCTGGGCTGTTCATCTAATATGAAACTGAAGCCATCATTTTGTGGTAGTTCCAGCCCATTTGTATACAGTTCTCCTCCCACATTTGCAGGTTTAATTACTTGCGGTGCCTGCTTGCCTCTCCCCCGCCCCCACTTGCTCTCCTGCCTGCCGTTGCCAGCACAATCACACTTTCAATGGGCAAGAGAGTAAATGGGAGGGAAGATCCCCCCTGCATTCTCCCACCCACCGCTGTGGCACAATCGCACGGGCAACTGGACAGAGAGCAAAGGGGAGGGAATATCTTACCCTACCTGTGCTCACCTGCACCACTGCCTGTGTGATCACATGGGTGGGAGTGAGAGAGTGAAGAGGAGGGAAGATCTTTTCCCCTTGCACTCTCCTGCCACTGCTGCCTGCGTGATTGTGTGGGTGGGGTGCTGCAAGAGAGTGAAGGGGGAAGATCTTGTTCCCCATGCTCTCCTGCTGGCTGCTGCTGGCTGCGGGCAGTGGGTGAGAGAGTGCAGGGATGGGAAGATCTTTTTCCCTGCATTCTTCCGGATACAATTTCCTTGTGTATTTTGATATACAGTATCACTGAAGCTTTGTCCCAGAAGTGATCTTTCCTGCAGATCCTGTGAAATGACCAATGATAAGTCTGTCCCCTGGCTGCAACTTGAACTGCAAAATCCATAAGCTGAAGGGAGATGCATCTTTATGATAATTAGTACTATTTCAGCTGTTACTGGTTTTTTTTTTCCCTCTTATCTTCTGGCTATGCCAGTCATATGTGCCAAAATCAGCCACTATAATTATGACATCTTATAACATGTGTTGACACTCTACTCTTGGTACCTATACCTAGAATGCAGCTGCCATATTCCTTTCCTGTTCTCAGTGTCCAAGTATCCTGATTAAATACAAGCATGGTATGGTGGTTTGAGTGTTGGATTATAACTCTGAAGACCAGGATTGGAATCCCTGCTCAGCTATGGAAACCGATTGGTTAACCTTGGGCAAGTCACACTCTCTCAGCCTCAGATGAAAGCTAAGACAAACCCCTTCTGAACAAATCTTCCCAAGAAAACTCCATGATAGGTTTATCTTAGAGTCACCATTTTACATCTTATTTGTAGACAGATATTGATTTCTCAATTATATTGCTTAAAGTACAGAAGTAGTGGCAAAAGGTGGGGTTCTTAACTTTTTCCAAGCATGATATCTCTGCTCCTTCTAGAAGAACTCAAATGGTCTTTTATATACAAGAAGCACAACTAGCTAGCATTGCAAGCAATGTGTAATGAAAGTAACATAGTTCATGCTTTAGCCACGTCTCCTGTTTTTCAATTCCAGCTTCGCTACATATTAGAGCTTCATAGTTTTATGGCATGGTATCTTGCAAAAAGGATTTTTATTTTGAAGATCCCACTCCTGCCATAACTTTTAGCATAGTTTCACAATCTTGTTTCGAGAGTCCTGTGTATATAGGACTGGGGTATTACAAAAATTACTGCAAAGTTGAATTAAACGCCTCTCTTCTGCCTGGATAAGAGAGAGCACTAGCAAGGAGAAGGAACCCATTTTAGAAGACAGAAAATAGCTTGAATCACAAATGTGTTTTTCCTACATCTTCTCAACTGTTTATCTTCCATATATATATATATATATATATATATATATGAATGAAGAAGTGTGAGAGAATCTCATATATATATGAAGAAGTGAGAGAGAATCTCATTTGACATACCTCTGGATGTTCCTAGAGTTTAAATTCATGCATGTAATTCTACTAAATTCAGAGTGTCACTGCTCGGTTGTTGCAGAGAATTCCATTGGTTAAGTACTTCTTTACACTGATCACATTTATCAGTTTTAAATGGGCTCTTTCAGTTTTGTTTAATGTGCCTCTACTCCTCTCTGTAAATATATGATAAACAGGAGGCACCAATTTTTCTACTCTATTACTTGTCCGTTCCATGCATAATTTGAGAAAAATGAATCTTACACATTTCCTTTTTCAGCTGGAGAATTCTGGTTAGAATTGGAAATTGCCTCAGTCTTACTACCTTTATCAAGTACAAGCTATTATTCAAACTAAAATTCTGGTCTGAGTGCAGAGGCTGAGCTTTGAGAGAAACAGGCCATTTCCACACTACACTGTTATAGTGCTATTATTCCACTTTCAACATCCAGTGGAACTCTGGGGTTTGTATTTTTCTGAGGCCAAAGAGCTCTCTGGCTGAGAATTCTAAAGGCCCTTCACTCAACTGTAAACCCCAGAATTCCACAGGATGTTGAAAGTGGAACTATAGCACCATAACAATGTAGTGTGGAAATGGCCACAATGAGTCAGTGGTTATTTGTATGAATCACTTATATCATTGTAGCCAAAAGTTAGATTTTGTGGACTGAGTTTTATGGGCTTCTATTTTCTCACTCTGAAATATTGCAGCATTAGTACAAAAGAATACATTAGCGTTGTGTTAAAAAGATAATGACATGACACTAGTGTAATGTGAGGCCATCATGACTCAATTCCAAACAAATTCCAAACCAGATAAAACCATCAATTGGAATGGGAATGGGCAATAACAAAAACCAATGTGCTTCCCAACACATACAGCAGAACACAGATTTTCTGAAAATAGCAAGCAAAAATACTTTCCAACTGTGAGTTCCAAGTTCCTCTAGTTTTGGGGAAGAGACACTGGTGAGTTTCTTTTTCTTTTTCTTTTAAACACACATACACACGCACACAATCCAGACCACTGCAAGTGGCAACAAACAAAGCAGAAACTTTTTTTTTTTCTTGATCTGGTGTTTTATGGGAGGAAGATTGAGGCAACGTTAAGAGCTGCAAAAAATGTCTGTAGGTTGTTAGTGATCAAAGGATCATACAATTCTTTCCCTGATCTAGATCACTATCTGATTCCTATGATAGAAGTAAATCATGCCTTTTTTCACTCCTGAGGAAAATCTATGAAAGTGTGGAAAGAGTCAATATCAGAATTCATGAGTTTAAAACAGAGCTACTAAACTGCAGGGTTGTTTGTACGGCTGATATTCAATGTGGCTGATACTAAGGCTATTTCCACACTATACTGTTATAGTGCTATTATTCCACTCGCAACATCCTATGGAATCCTGGGGTTTACAATTTAGGGGGTGGCATTTGGAATTCTCAGCCAGAGAGCTCTTTGGCCTCAATAAACTACAAACCCTAGAATTCCACAGGATGTTGAAAGTAGAATAATAGCACTATAACAATGTAATGTGGAAATGGCCTCAGTGCATGTTCCAGCCATGTTGTAGAATCACAGAAATATATCTGTATGAGAATCTCAGCTTATCTTTTTTTCCCCCCAGCTAAAATATGACAGATGGGCTTAGGACCATGCAGGAAAGGAGTATCTCAAACCCCCACTCAGACATACACCTTGGCTGATCCCATCATTATTTTCCCTTTCATACACTCTCTAATTCTCAGCCCAATCTACTTTACCAGGTTGCTATGAGAAGAAATGTGTATAAGAGGGAGAACCACGCATACTGCCTGGTGTTCATTGGGTGGTGCATAAACTGGAAAGATAAATACAATAAATAAACAAACAAACAAACAATCAATCAATCAATCAATCAATCAATCTGGAAATATTTGGGTTCTGATACAAGCAATTAAAACCCCAATCACTGTTAAGAGAGTTAGGGGCTGGGGTGGCCTATTATAGGGGATCTACATTAATTATCTAGGTGGCTCAAGCAAACAAATGAAACAATGAAACAATGAAAACTGAAAACAGCCTTCAGGCCAGTGGTTTTTGTTTTCTGTTTTAAAAAACTAGGGTTGGTTACCATTCCATCATAATATACACATACTAATTGTGCTTGAGCACACCCACATTCATGCATGCAGACTGATAATCGCCTGTGCATTCAAATCATGCCTTAAAGTCACGAAACACAATACAAAAACAGTGACAAAATTAAGATATTCAGAACAATGGGGAGCCCAAGCTAAACACTGGAAAAGGGTTGGACTTCAACTCTCACAATCACCCAGCCAGCCTATTCCCTTTAGTCTCCAAAGTAACTTTGGTCTGCTAGCCTGGTAAAAGAAATGAAACCAAAGACTGAACATCGTATCTATGAACAAGGAGTAGAACATTAGTGGACTTCATAACATTTTTTCTTTCTTCTCTGCAGAAGCAGAATCGCAGAAAACAAGGAATGTCAGCTTGCTTAATTTGTATAATTTAGACAGATTGCAAATTTCAACTTTACTTCATATGGATTACTATTACTATTGCTCTTAATTGTATAAGTGCAGAGTATAATACCAACTTCGCCACAGTTAACTTGATATATGGGCCAAAAAGCTTCTCAGACATCAATGGATCTTGAGCTTCATTGAAATCAGTTAGCATTTGTTGATTCTCTATCAACAAGGCTGGAATACAGATTTCATTTAAAAATACCTACTGGAGGTTGAGCTAAGATGAAGAAAAGAGGCTATTTTCAGGAGAAAATGAACCTTCAGACTGAAGCCAATGATATGCATATATAAGTTCCCTAGGGCTGTATTTTTTAATGTTAAGCATTTGCTTATTTTATGATAAAAATGTTCATATTTCATGGTACATTAACAAACAGCAGCTATTTTATGACCAAACTTGAGATGTTTTTTAGCATGAGAAAATAGTCCTGGGCCTTGAAACTTGTGATGGCAGCAAACTCCTGCACTTTGGAAATCCTCACCACAAGGACATCAATAGCACCTGGTATTTCCAAGACCTGAAGAGGGCCTATTGCTGACATATGCCCTGCCCCTATTAATATAACTCAGACACATTGTAGGTATTCTGGTCCCATTCTGCAGAGGTCTATAACTACTTGTACCGCCTGAGCCTTTCAGTTCTGGTAGATACAATACAACTTTCTTGGTGTGGGGACTGAAATGCAGGCGACAGGCTCCATGGTGGCTGAGCAAGCAAGGCACTGCTACAATTTATTTGGAAATCCTTAACCCTCTGTTGGAGTGTGTGGCATCTCTTGTACTCAGAGATGGCAGACATTATATGTCCAACAAGGTATAAGTATTATCTAGTATAAAACCACAACACTGAATCAGAAGGGAAGCAATTCTTCACTACATTTCTTCTCAAACAAAGCAATGCGTAATTTTAGCAATTTTCTCCCACTGAAAAAAAGTCTTTAAGAACCACACAATTTTCAAAGCCTATTTATTCACAACTCGGAACTTAATACGTACAAAATTTGTGTGTGGTTATTCTGAAGAAAAAACAACACTCTCTGCACAGGCAACTGTGTTTTCTGTACAGAAAGTATTATTCTAATGCATGTTTTTGTCTGTTGTTTTGTGTTTTTTCAAATGTTGGTTTAATTGTTTCCTGCACAGAAAATTTAAGTGGAAGGTTATTCTGCACAAAATTTGCACATGTATGGTATGCATAGAAAATAGCATTTTCTTCACAGGAAAAAAGCTTTTTCTGCATAGAAAATGACATTTCTACATAGAATAAACCCTGAAGTATGAAGATTTGAATTCTTCTCAACAGGATTTCTCAACACTTGAAAAATATGTTTTTGGAGAAGTTAAAAAAATTATTTCCATTCCTGAAGTGAATGATGTGAATTTCCTCTATTTGCCCTATTTTCCCTACTTGCCTCTACTTTATTTCTGCTAAATAATAGTTGCCTTAGGAACAATCCATCATAGAGCATCTGATTTTTTTTTCCAGGAATCATGTATTGATTTCAAATTTTAAATGCTATGCAAAATGTCATTGACCTGTGACTGTCACTTAGTTCCGTATGAATGTCTAACACAATCTAGCAGCTGATGCATTACCTTGGACAAACCACTTTGCACACCAGCAAAATATGTGATAGTAAAGTGGGATGACTTCTATTAGCCACCACCTCAGAAACTAACCTCTTCACTGACTCACATGCCCATGGAAAGAAAAATGAAAGTTACCTATTTTGACAGAATGTGTGGTCCACAATGGGCCATTGTCCAGCTGATAGAGAAGTACAGGTGTTCCACTGTATGAATTACAACACATTCTTTTTTCATTTGCATGGGATATCCCTACCTTGACTCTGAACTCATCAATGGGCATGGCTAATAGTGGCTACAGTGTTGAGAGACATGGCTAGTAAGCACATAATCTCATTCCTCCTCACACAGTCACTAAACTGAAGGAGGGATTGCTTGAACAACAGTTCACCTTTACATGGCATTAGCCACTTTACAAGGTACGAGATGACAATTGTGTATCATCAGGAAAAAACTCTATTTAGAGCATGATTCCTGACCAGTAGAGGGTAGGGTAGAGACCCACCATTCCTCTGAAGTGGTCAATCAACAGCTATTTAGATTTAAAGATATAAACAGAAAGGGAACGGAGATGGGAAAAGCCCTTACCCCCTATATTCTTGGCATCTGCCTGCTGTACAGATGGGGATATTAATAATCATTGCTTTCATCAGTGAGCAAGGAGGAGAAAAACCGAAGTATTTTTGCTGTTTCCTGTTTGAGTTAATTTCTTGTGACAACTGCTGATTTGGGTTTGTGATTCGATCCTCCATATGTCTAGCTCTATTGGTCAATTAAGTGCAGGGGGTGATTAGGGGAAACAGTAATGCTCAGACTGATTAAGGTGGGAAGCATCCAGCAGCACTTGGAACATGCAAAATAGCCATGCGTGCTTAGCATTAACACACGGCAAGGCCGGGCATTTCGGTAGTGGTTGCTGAGCTGATCAGATGGGATTCTGATCATCATCTATCTGTAGGCTTTGTGTGAGCAGCACACACAGTAAAGAGAGAAGAGAAAGGCTCCATGATGCAGCAGCAGCAATAACAGCAACAACAATGCAGCTTGAATACAGAACAATGTGAAAAGGCAGCTAGAAAGTTTATGCGTAAGAATGTCCAAAAATTCCAAGAACTATTGTACATTAATATAAGGTAATAGATTTTATAGAAAGGAATAAGATTAAGAGAACATGCTGTGGGACAGAGATGAGCTGAGGACATTGACAATGAAAAGTTGAAAAAACACAAATGAAGATTCTTCCAGATTATTCAAAACACCACCATACCTACAAGTATGCCTTCTCCCCCAAATCTCCTAACAGGTCAACCATATCAACCCACACTCCATCCTATATTAGTCTAGACTGTGGGGTCATTTCTAAGTAAAATTGATCCTGGGCCTCATAGACAGGCTGAAGCATCAAGTTTTAAATGTGATGCACCCCTCTGTAGATCTAGCAAGATGGCAGTTGGAATATTGTCTTCTTGGCAGCACACATTTGTAATAAAATGTCTGAAGAAGAAGAGACAACTGGTGGAGAGAAGCAAAATGGTTTGAAGGAGATGACATATAAAGGGGATTAAAATCCTTAACTGCGTGTGGCTGTGAAGAGTGACAATAAAATGAGATGAGATTCTTCACCTGCACATGTGTAGCTTTTATGACAACCAAAGGAACTAAGTAAGAAGGATGGGGCAAAAACTTGATTTAAAAACAAAAAATGTTTCAGGCCAGAACCATTTTTCTGGTACTGAGATCTGGGAAACTTGAGGATGCTGCTGTTGCTGCTGGTGATGCTGATTACTGATGATACTCTTGAGAAGGGGTGAGGGCAAAAGAAAATGGATGCGGACTGAATTAGTGCAACCCTTAACATGCTTTCTGCAGATTGACTATTTGGCTAATCCTGGTGTGGTCTTGGACATTTTTATAGTAATCTCACTCACATTAATGCAGTCTTAACATTTTAACCTTTTAGTGCAAAGTCATATACGTTATTTTAATACCTTAACCTTTGTCTGGTCTCTTGTTGCCATCAGAAATGGGAAAGTTAAGAATCCAGTTGTCACAAGCTGTTGGCTAGCCCAAAGAAAAGATTAATTTAGAGCTTTTAAAGGTAGTTTTAAAAAGTACATTCATTCCTGTTAGTGATTAGAAAAGTAGTTTATTACTGACGCTTATTTCAGTGCTTCAAAAAGTAACTCACTGAATGACTGCTTCCATTGGTTATTGCTTTGTTATTTTTTTTTTTAAAAGAGCCTTAACATTAATAAGAAAATGGTGTAAAACTGCCAAAATTCCTCTAAAATGTTCTTTAAAAGTAATCTTTAGATAGGACTAGAAAATATTATTCCTAAACAACAATACATTCACTGGGCATGCATTTATGGACAGATTTTGTGAAACAGGAAAATAAAATGTACAGCAGAACATAAACATTTGTCCAGTTGAAAATGGGCTTTATTCTGGAACAAGCTTACTACTTCAAACAAATAGATGAGGGAAACATGGAGAAACAGATAGTGAAAAAGACTATTGCTACCTTTCAATTCCATGATGTTAGTAGCTTACTATTAATAGCATATTATTAGCACCAATTAGCTGAACTACCTCTTCTGTGAAGAAAGCAGATACGTAAAGTTACATACAATTGCATCCAGCACTACTTTGGCCCTGTGGCTGCAGGGTTCATTGACAGCTGAAAAGTACATCTTTTCATCACCAAATTTTGTAGTGACTTACAAATACTTTGTCAATTCTGGTTTGGTGCACAGTGCCATCACACCTCAAGCACTGTGACAATTTATCATCAGTCAGTGTCTTGGTGAGGCTGTCTCTGTCACTTTCTATGAAGCACTGCAGGCATGCAAAATGAAACATGGTTCCAAATTATAGTGGCACCTGGTGGGGGGAGAAGCTTGAAATAAAACCTATAACTTTGTTCACATCACTGCCTTATTTTTCAATTAGTTTGATTTCCCCCTCATTACTCAAAAGGATAACTTGTTACAGATAACTATAGTGCCTAGAACACTACTAGAGCTACCATTCACCCTCTTTTTCCTGGACATGTCCTCTTTCTGAAAGTAAAGTTTCTGTCTGGGTAGATTTTTGAAATGTCTGTTGCTGCTTTACCTCCTGCTTGCCAATGCTGTCTCTTCCTCACCATCTTTGTTGGCTTCATTGAGAGCTCTGCTAGGAAAAGATACAGGGGCCAGCCTGGAGGATCACCCAGAGAGACTGTAATGTGTGGGTGGGGAGAGAGAGACAGACCCAGAGGGGAAAGGCAAGCTAGTCTTTTTGGGTGGTTGACAGAGCCTTTTGCCATAGAAGAGCTTGAAGGAGTAGAGGAGGTGGCTGTCAGGAGAGGTGAGGAAAGGGAAGCAAAATTGTTCTAATTTAAATGTAATAAAGGTCGGAAATATTAGTAGTTATCACAAATTAGTTAGTTGTTGTTGATGATGATGTTCTTGTGTGCCTTCAAGTCATTTCCAACTTATGGTGACCCTAAGGCAAACCTATCACGGGGTTTTCTGGGGCTGAGAGTGTGTGACATGACCAAGGCCACCCAGTGGGTTTTCAGGGCAGGGAATCAAACCCTGATGTCCAGGGTCATAGTCCAATGTCCAAGCCATTATACCAAGATGGCTCTCACTGTGTATAGTAGTGGTATTTGAAGTGAGAGTCTTCATAGCAATTGATGGTCTAAAGTAGTTAGTCAGTAAATATATCTTCTTATTTTGCTTTTCAAAACAGAGTAGCCACACTGGATGAACTGATTAGCAGTGATGGTGGAATAAAGTATCCACTGGTAACATCACTCAATAGTCTACATAAGTTTTCTGAAAAAGAAAATCCAGTCTACTAAAAGATAACACATTACTATTTCATATCAATATAGCAGCAACTCTGCATATACACTGCAGTTCTCTGCGTCACTAACTTAGAGGTTACATTTTGCAGTACTGTGGAATCAGCTGCTGGCATCACTGCAGCAAACTTTTCAAAATTGGTCATGTCACTTTAAATACATTAGACAATAAATCATCCTTCTGAGACATTCCCAAAGGAAAAATGTGGGGGGAGGGAATCAGAAATAGCACTTAAAAGCCCTTTTCTATTACACTGCCCCTAGGGAGCTTTAAAACTTGGAAAGTTTTTAAAGTAAATTGTACAGCTGATGGCTTCTCTCCCCCCGACTTTTTTCCTCCCCTATTGTCTATTTCTAGCACCAGCTTCATTGTAGCTTAACTACATTCTACCTTTCCATATTTCTTTAGAATGTGATTCCCCCCCATTGTTACCATATTCCCATATTTTCCAGTTACTGCTCCTCATTCCTGGGGAGAGTGTATTCTATTTTTGGTACCCATTCAATTATTATTTTTGTCTCCAACTTGTCCTTTTTCCATCTCTTCTCAGTTTCACTTCTCCATCCCTTGTCACAATTCAGACACTGTTTCATATGCTTACTTTCCTTAGATGTCATTTAAAACTAAAATTACAAGTTGTCTGTGATTTATGGTCCAGATACAGACTATTGTCTTAAATAAAATAAATTTTAAAATCAAATAAAATCAAACAAATATGGGCTATGTGTTCTGAATTGGCAATAATATCTAGACACTAAAATAAAGTTAGTCTGTCACAGCAAAAAAAGAAAAAAGAAAAGAAAAGAAAAGAAAAGAAAAGAAAAAAACGCCTCCTGGAGTTCATAAAAGTCCTTGTAGAGTAAAACTGCAATCCTATATTCACCTTCCTCAGAGAAATAATTCAATGGGACTTACTTATCAATAAAGATTTAGAGGACTGCACTATATTTACTATAACATTAACTGAAGTGTACCTGTCACTGTCTAGGTCCATCTTAAATAATCGAAAAAGAGTCCATGAAGCGGCTTCTTTTCCCATCTGTCACTTTTAATGTAAGATTTCCTACCAAAAATACCTCAGTGAACCCCTTCACCTTTCCTGATCCCCCTTTAACCTCAAGAATATTACCAGCAGTGTCTTAGCAACTCCTTCTTCCTTTCTTCTTTTTCCTCCTTCAGGAGTTTTAGCAATAGCGTCCTAGTCCTTTCCCGTTTCTCTGCCTTTTCGCACCATAGGCATCTTTGAAGCCATGTCTCAGAGAATTCTTTCCAGTTTTCTAGCTCTTTTAAGAAATTATTTCCCAGTTTGTTATGGCAGACCCCTTTGTTCCTTCTAGAAAGCCTACTGTTTAGGAATTTTGATTTAAAACTAGCCACTGCAACTTGGATCACAACCAAAAGCACCCTTGCAGATTTTGAGACATTTACCATGATTTCCCTATGAATTATGAAAGGACCAGTTTTGAAGATGATGATGATGATGACGACGACGACAATGATAATTTTAGGAAGCTCCCTAGCTGGAATTTTAGCTTTCCAGTTTAAAACGGAACACTGTAACTTGTTTGATGCTGACAACAACAACAACACACTGTCAAATTCTGAGGCATTTTAACAATTGCTACCACAGACAAATTATATATGAATTTCCTGAGTTATAGCCCATTTCATCAAATGCTCAGTGTTTTATAGAATTTCAGGTATACAGAACACAGGATTTGGGCTGGGATAGTAGACAATGCAGTCAGAGGGAAATTAAATGTGCAAAAGTATTGACAATGGCAGATGTATTACTATTAACACAGATCATTCACAAAAATATTGCTAATGACACAAAAATCCTGCATCAGAAAAGTCCATTGACACATGTTGTGGATAAGAATTCATTACAACAATTCAAATCTCTGGAGACAGACTAGAACCTCCTAATGAACTGGAACTCAATGGTCTCTCCCTGCCTACCTCTCCCCTCCTCTCACAAATAAATACACATTTTGAAATATATTTGCTTTACAATGGCCATTTCCGCAAGGGGCGAGGGAATCGCCCTGTGCCGGTACTTACCGGACTTCTTGGCTCCATGCTTGGGTCCAGGCTGGTCCGGAGCAGTGCGTGGCTGCCGCTCCGCACTGCTCTGGGGATGAAAATGGCGACTTCCGATTGGTTGAGGCTCTTCACCAACTGCTGAAGCTCGCCAGCCTAAAGCCTGCCCCCGGCAGATCGCAGGCTCGCACTGGTGCGAGCCTGCAAATCTGCACCTGAGTGCCGGCATGGAGTGGCGCGCTCCATGCTTTTGAAAGACCTGTTTTTAGCAGTCTTTCAAAAGCACACTGGATGACCACTTTGGGTTGTTCCGGAGCAGGCTGAGGTGCGGAACTACACTAAGTAGATCTGACCCAGTCCACTCCCAGGTGCAGACGTCCTCCCTGGAGGACACTCTGCACTATTTCTTTAAGCCCGTGCGGAAATGGCCAATGACTGCTTTAAGGACAGTGAGAAAGTGTTGTCTGAGGATATTTGGTATTTGAATGTTGCTGTTACTGAAATCAGATCAATGTCTATTCCAGATAGAACATTGTTATTATTCAGAATGTTCACGTCACTGAATTCTGCAGTGTGATTTTTGACTGCAAAAAAATGTACCAAAATGCATTTTTTAAAAAAACTCTTAAAAATATAAAATAGACTGATATGTCCATCTCTGGTTTTAAGATATCTTTTTGCATTATTTTTGTTTTATGATGTTTATTGGGGAACAAGAGAACATCTGTCAGCCAGTTTGCTGTATGTTATTTCTCTTTCTCCAAAACGGCCATGCCATGTCAAGAAGGAAGACACACACTTGAAAAAGAGACTCCAGGGAGCAAAACAACATTGTGTCTGGATTAGGTGACTCATGCATAGCTTAGTCTTGCCATGTACCCTATGCAGATAACATATGAGAGATTTTAGCACTGTGCTCTTGCATGTATTATGCTCTGCTTTGAGGAAAAAACTAACAGATTGGCGCTGTGCATTCTTTAAAAAAAATCATGCATTTTTAAAGTACTTTTAACTCAGTTAGGTTTTAGTATTGTTTCTTTATGATGTTTTGATGTGATAAACTAATGCATGTTTTTGTCTGATATTTGTTTTGTGTTTTTTCAAATGCTGGTTTAATATTGTAAGTTGTCTTGGATCCCAGTTCTGGGAATGGTGATACACAAATCAAATAAGTAAGTAAGTAAGTAAATAAATAAATAAAAATAATAATGGTTGCAATGCACAGGAATACCCACAGGAATGCTGTTTTGTGTGGAAAATAATAGTCATGCACAGAAAAATGTTTTGCATGAAAAACAACTATCTCCAAATTTTGCATAAATCTTGAATTGCAAAAATGCTTGTTAGTCCTGGATTTTTCTTATTTTTGAATATTTTCCTCTTCCCAACAAAACAATCAATAAAACCTTTTGTCATGCTCACCCTCCCCTGAGTCTGAATAAGAAACAGAAATTGCAGTACCCATATCTAGGGATGAAGCAACAGGAAACCCAAACTAGCAGAAAGAAAGAGATAATACATTATAGCAGGGGAAGGAAGAAGCTGAGAGCATGCCTACCTTGATAGAGCAAAGGAGAGCCAAAGAGGGCATGCAGAGATCGTGGTAAGAGAAACAATTGCCAGCTATGTGAAGATAGCCAGCTATAAATTTTTGTGATATCTCTGCTGGTTTGTTGCTCACAACTGAACTATCTGACTGATTAGCAAACTTTCTGGCTTCATGTTACTCTGGCCCTTGCTTCATCCAACAAACGCTGCTTCTGTACTCCCTTCTGGCTCATTATTTTGAATTCCTTGCTGCTGATTATGATATGGACATGATTCAGCTGACTATGACTATCATTACAGTTTGGCACCATGTTACTGATTGATATAGGTTAACAACCTGGCAGCTCCCACACTTCACCCCCCATGAACCCTTGGCAATCACTGGCAAAAACAGGACACTTTCCTTCATCACTGTAGTGTTGTCAACACAGGGCCCTACCATTAGGCACTGTTTGGAAGTGGCTACAGGCAGCAGATTTAGAATGTTGTGATGGGCAAAAAAATCGTTCCTTGTTTATTTTGTTATCACTGTTTTGTTACCAGGAATGGAAAAATGTGATTTGGGGCCTTGTTCTAGGTATTATGCACCTTGATTTATGTGGGTGTCATCCTTTGTTGCTCTGTCTAAGACAACAAAGTGCTTTGGGATGGGCCTGCATCCCAGGATTATAGCAAAATGTACATTCTGTAACTACAGTTCCTACCATCTCTGAATACTGGAAATTGTAACATATACAAAGGCAAGTTAATCGAATCTTCCATGTACAGTTCACCAGATGTTGTGATGGGACGTATACTGATCTCAGTTTGTCTCTTATCCCGTTGTTTTTATAGAATCCGGACAGCTGGAGGCCCCAGAAGGGAATTGTGTAGATTGTATTATAATACAGTTTAGTCACTAAGCATCATTGGACTTAGCTGATTCTTGGTGGAGTGAGGGGTTAACAATGAAGATTTTGCCTAGTCTCCTGAATAGTGTGTTAGCACTGTACAATAAATATGAGCAAGCAGGATTATGAATATGGTTTGATGAGAACTTTCCAACATTTTCATGTGTCATTGAGAATTTTTGTGAAACATTTGACAGAAAGAAACTGAGGGTGGGGAAGAAAGCAAAACTCACACCTTCCCATCAAGGAGTCTTTGGATACTTGGCTCTGAACAGCCTGGATTTGTATCTCTGTGTTGTTTAAATTTGTGGACCTGGCCTAAGGGTGCCCTGTCTTTCTGTTTGACAATCTCTTCCTGTTTTAGCATCTACAAGGCATGCAGATTGCTGTTGTATCTTTTGAACTTAGCTGACGCAAACAATTGCGATTTTTGTCAGGCTCAGTTTGACAAAAGTTAAACAAATCCCCAAATTTTAACATAAATTTAGCAGGGAGAATTTGAAATGCTTTTCAAAAAACAGATTTATGAAAAAACAAAACAGACATACATCTTTCTTCAATATGACAAAGCTGGGTTCATAATAAGATGGAGATAACAGAAATTATCTTCTTTTGTCTCAGCCAATATTAAAAAAAAAAAAAGAGAATACCTACTAAACCGACAAATGCATTATAACTCTTTTATACCTCACTTAATGGGCAGCAGCTCATGTATGAAAGTAGCTTCAGAGCCTGGAATGATATTTTTTCTGAGTAACTCATTCTTGTTATTCATTTTCATGTTTAACAAATAATCCATTGCCACGAACTGCTAGAATGAAAAAAATAACTAGTGTTACTCTTTTTTTTCCTTTTTAAAATTATTATTTTTTTAATTTATTCAGTTTATGTTCCTCCTTCCTCCTTGGCAGCTGGGTTGTGATTGATTAAAAGTGACATCAAACTTGGAATATTCTTGTCAAGATGCCTCTAATGTCCATTAACTGAAAGTACTCTTTGAAAATATTTTAAGCAACTAGAAAATGCTACTCATTACACCAATGAAATCATTCTGCCCTCCTCGTTCCATTTCAGAGGTGAATTTTATTACATCCTTGTTAGCTGAAAAAATAACTGTTGCAGGAAACTTTTACTCATGTCTTGTTCCTTCTGTACCTGGAATAGCTTGATATAAACACAGATGATTCACCTTACTTCCTGTGACCTGTGTCTTAGACCATTTCCACATTAGACTGTGATAGTGCTATTATTCCACTTTCAACATCCTATGGAATCCTAGGGTTTGCAGTTTAGGGAGGGGCCTTTGAGGATGTTGAAAGTGGAATAATAGCACTATCACAGTCTAGTGCATAATTAGCCTTAAACAGAGCCAAATATGGTGCACTAACCACAAGGACAACGAGTACCGGTATATACCTGACAAGAAGGTCATCCAAACAAAACCTTCTTCTCATTGGTCTTTCCCTTCCTCTTTTGAATGCTAAGTTCATTGCATCTAAAGCAGCTGAAGAAGGAAAGGGCAGGAATCACCTATATTGAGTTGGTGCCATGTGATAAATTGGACAAGCCAAATGAATAAAAAAGAAGGAGGGGAAACCCAGTGAAAAAAGATTATTCAAGTACCTTGTAGATTTATAGACTTCCAGTTTCCTCGATGGCTATAAATCATTTCTGGGCTTTGGAAGCTTTCCCTCTCCTTTTTCATTCACATGGTGGGTGACTGAAAGTTACAGTAATGGTAGCCAAGAACAAGGAGAAGAAAGGCAAACCTTGTGACAGGGAAGGTTAAAAACCTGTTTAGACCCCCCAATCTTCTTAACACATCATCTTCTTGTTAAGAGAACCTGATGGTGGAAGGGTGGCTGGAAGATGGAGAGCAGCAAATGTTTTCTAGCAATCAATTTGCTTTGAAAGGGAGAGTGACTTAGTGATTCAAGAAAGGAACAGTTAATAGGTGGCAATTCAATGCTTTTGTAACTGAAACCATGACTGAAAATTTTATTTATGGCTACTGGGTGACCATTTTATTGTACTGTATCGAATTTTTGGAAAGGTGCATTATTTATGTTGTTTTATCATCTATGCAAAGAAATGTGATAACATAGATGTTTTGAATTAATTAATTAATTGGAAAGAAAAAGCCAGGAAATGAAACTCAAGAGTAGGGCAGAGAAGTTGTATTTTATCTCAGGTTTTCAAATTCAGTCATAGCCTGAATAAAGTAAATCCCTTTTATTTTTTACTGCCTGTAGAGTCTATAAGATTATGGTGTTAATAGAAGTGAGATTTGATCTGTCAGTAATGGTGCATGTCAGGGTCTAGGCAGCTCAGCCAAATCCATTTTTAAGATGTATTTATTGTTGTTTTTTCCCCCACCCAACCTGCCTCACTTCAGTTCTCTACATTGCCTACTTTAATTGAACAATTTAAAGTGATTCTTCTTCAAGGTCCATTAATTGATTTTATTTATACATTCTCCAGAGTCAAATGGAAAAAATAAATAAAACCATAGCTCAAGGTCCTATTCCATCACAGATCAGCCAGCAACACCTACCATAAACAACCCAGCTTCTTTAATTCCTCCATTCCACCATCTTTAGAAAGTTAGTCTTTTAAGTCTTTTCCCTCTTTGTCCTTGGTATTTCTCTCCATTTGCTAGATAACACCTTCTATTTTGAAAGTTACCTTTTGAAAGCCTGCCCCCAATCTCCAGCTTTTTATATTTTCCTCAGCTACAGGAAGGTTGCATGTAGCTAAATTCTTCTTAAAGGGCATGGAGGTGTTTGGCCTAGTTGGGCTTGACTGGTCTTCCATCAAGCATTGAGAAGCATAGTGAGGAGCAACAAGCATGGATCAGTGACAGATAGAAAGGTATTTTGGGCATCTGCATCAAGGTTTGGTGGTTCTAGTTGCGCCCAGGAGTGGTAACAAATTGTTTGCAGAAAACAAACACTTAACACCTCTATCAGTTTCATTCTTTAAAATAATTATAAAGTAGAATGTAACAGTATATTGAAATATTATGTTAAGATGTTATATTTAGGGATGGGCCAACCGAATCCTCAAATCCTCAAATGGTGGGCAAGGATTTGAGATTCACAAATCTGAATCCCTGTGCCAGAATAGGCAAACTGAATCCAACCTAATAGTTTGTTGGAGATCAGGACGCCTGAAAACCTAGGAGACCAGAACACCTGAAAACTTAGATTAGATACACTAAGCGAGATGGCAAGTAGGTGAGTTTTTCCCTTGGAGTAGTAATGGCCTTGGCTAACAATTTCACAAATTACATCTGGCGTTGTATTCTAAGATATTTACATTGAACATTCAGCACTTGACTGGAAGGTACAGGCTTGAGATCTCAAGGACAGCTGAAAGATTCCTTTGCATCGCTCCCTTGCAAAGCTCTTTCAAACACAATTCTTGGGTTTGTAGTTTTACAAGGTGTCACAGCCTTCTCTGCCAAAGTGTGCTGGAGCATCATCAGACTACAAACCCCAGGAAGCCAATAAGGAGCTATGCAAAGAAAATCTAGTTTTGACCTGGATTATCTCTGTATGTGGTCCTGTTTACACAGGCAGGAAAAGGTGGGATTAATCCACATCTTTTCCTGCCTGTGTAGAAAGGGCCTTCATGTCATTTTCAGTCTGGGGAGATCCTGAGGCAAAACTATGACAATTGTCCTAGCCAGATTTCTTCAGAGGGAGGTTTGCCTTTGCCTAGGCTTTTGCTAAGGCTGAGAGAGTGTGTCTTGCCCAAGTTTATCCTTCTTTCCCTTGCTTTTTAAACCTTTTTTTTAAAAAAAGGATTCAAAAGATTCGAGATTCATGAGATTTATGGATTCCCAGAACCTTCCAGGGATTCGGATCTGGATCCGGATCTGGATTTGTCACATCCCTAGTTATATTACTATAGGAAAGCTATGTATCTTAAACACATAGGCCTTAATCCAATTGTTAATCCCAACTAAAGTGAATATATTAAACCAGCATACTTTCCAACTGTCCAGATTTGGCAGGGACAGCCCCAGTTAATCTCATTTTCTTAGTTGCCTTTAAAATGTCTTAATTTTTCTCTCTCCCTGCCATTTCTCCCATTCCTCATCTTATTTCCATAGCTGCAAACTGAATTCAAAGTACAAAAGTAAGAGCACTCAGTTATCTCAGCAGGAGGGAAAGGAGTCTTGCACTTTCTAAGCTCAATACATAAATTCCAAGATTTCTTTTATTAAATTGGTAAATTTGTGTGTTCTTCCTTATTAATGATAACTGTTGCTGTCTTGTTGCCTGGCTGCACCTGTATGACCACACTCTGATGTGGCTCAGCCACATGTGTCCCAGTTTTCATCTGTGAAATGTTGGAGGGTAAGAATCTATAAAAATTCTTATACATATGTGATAACTTACCAAGCTACTGTTGATTTGGTAAATTTATTCCAACAATCAAATTTGGGCCAGAGATGGTATCTGTCTGTTTTTTAATTGTTTTTCTTTGTTTTTCATTTGCAAAGATTGTGGCCTGCACAGCATAGGCTGGAATCATGTGGTTGTATAGTTGTTGGATTGCAGCTGCCATCAGACCTACCCAACATAGCTCTTGGTGAGGGTGCAGGAACCTGACATTCAACAACATCTGGAGATGCACTCTTTGCTCAGAGCTGATTTAGACCATAATAAACACAATGGATTAGAATAAGAAATAAATTAGAACTGATACATAACAAACTTCTTAGTAGCAGAATTAAGTAAAATTATATTTCCAAAATTATTGACAGCATTTGAAATAATTAGGATTAGAGATATTAGTGAGCTCAAAATGGATTTATTATATCTTGAAACATAATTCCATTATGCCACTTGTTAAGTCTCCACGTATGTTAAATCCTATTGATTCCATTGATCTGGAGCTAACTGTAACTGGAGCTAATAACTATTCCTAGCCCTATCTCATTCCAAAGTAGGAAATCCAGGTGGCTTATAATATTAATATACTAAAATATTTTGGAATATATGTTTAGAACCAGATATACCTAATTACATATAAGATTATCTCATTTGTTATGCACTTGTATTTTGGGTGTGTCATTAGAAGTTCTGTAGTATGTTCTTTAATTTAGAGAGGTGTTACTAAACTCCTCCACAAGGTCAAACTGCCAGTCTCTCAATATTATGCTTTCAAAAGGAAGTTAAGACCAGAGAGAGAGAGAGAGAGAGAAAGTAGGGTTTAATATTGCTATATAATTTCATCATGATGGCCATTCTGCTTCCTCCTTTTTATTTTACTGCTGTAATTCTGTGCTGTTTCTTATCTGAATTACATACATATCATCAACAAGGCAGTGGGTTGGTTGATTACTATTATTGCATGCTATCAAGTCATTTCGGGCTTAGAGTGACCCTAACGTGAACCTGTCATAGGCTTTTCTTGTCAAGATTTGTTCAGAGGGGTTTGCCTTTGCCTTCCTCTGTGGCTGAAAGAGTGTGACATGGCCAAGGTCACCCAGTGGATTTTCATGACTGTGCAAGGATTCTAACCCTGGTATCTAGAGTCGTAGTCCACTGGTCAAACCACTGTACCAGACTGGCTTTCTGAGAAATATATGCCAAGTAAATAAATAATGATGTAACTTCTGAAACCTAGCAAGACAGGAACTCAGCAAACAAAACCAGCAATTTAAAACAAAAATCAAAAGTATTAACACAATACATGAAACAAGGCTAGCTTCTCAAACAGCTGTGTTTTGAAAGTGTTTATTGTCACTTACTGGGGCATTTCACAAGGCAGATACTACGCACTAAGAAGGTCCGTCTCACAACAACCTGATGCATGACACAGATCCTATTCAGTCTTGAAACAGAGACTGGAAGACTTCAGAGGTTGCTATTTCAGGACGTCTGTAAACGGGACTTCTGTTGTAGTAAGAAACTTATTATTGCTATTATTGCCAGGCAGGCTATGTAAGGAACTGATTCCTTTGCAGGTCTCCAAGGGTTAGACATGACTGAACATAGCGTTCTGAGCATGAACCAAACTAGTGCAGCTTCAGATATTGCATTTATCTTTTATTCCTTTTACACTGTGCCAAGCTCCTATCAGAAAAGATAACAGAAAATTGGATCTGGATTTTGCTCGAAGCAAAACTGATTCGTAGCAAGCTTGGACTAGACTTCATTTCTTCCCAGCCAAAAAATAAAAAATAAAAAAATAAAATGAAAAAATGAAAAAATAAAACCTTTCAAAGCTGTGAATTTCTTTTAAAAAGGAAGCTTCCTGTCAACTGAAAAATATGTCTGAGCAGAGCACACATTGAATGAAGCATCAGTAGAATTAAAGTGATAGGTCTGAACTATCATGGCACCCAACAGTCTATTTTAAAGGATGCCATTTGCCTTCCACTCTCTACATAAACTGACAACCTAATATTCTGTTTCTCAGCTGCTGTCAGGTGGGGGTTTAATTGATGGACAAATTGTATAACTAACTCTGGCTTTTTTGGGACCTTTTGTTCTTAGTTTGGGGGGAAGTTATGGGGGTAGGGCAAGATACTCCTGAAGATCAAATTGATTTGTGGGGGAAGTAATTCTAAGAATGAGAAACTGGTTTTATCTTGAATATGAACCAGTTGAGGGTTTTTCTCTTCCAGGCTTTATTTCATGAAGAAGAGGAGAAGAGAGAAAGAAGAGGTCAAGGAAAAGAAGGCAACACCTTGCATTGCTTTGGACTATATGAAGCAGACTGACAGTATTCCTAGGGACATAATGGCCTTGAGAACTATATTGCATCATGGCTTTGCATCATTTTCAGATCATTTCAGGGGAACAATATGATTGGGGTTATGGAATCATTCTGTAAATCTTAGCAACTTGTCAGGCTGTTTTGGAGTTTCCTCCCCTCTTTTGTGAAGAGAAAAGAAAAGTAGAGAGAAAGAAAAATTGGGTACTCCCAATATTTTACAACTTTTTTTTTTTATAAAGAAGTCCTGAAGTGCAAAATATTGAACAGTACTTATGAGTGTCTCAAAATTCAGGAAGGTTCCCATGGGAGAATACAGTTGTAACAGATGTAACACAAGATATCCCTATATAGGATCTTATCTTGCATTTTCATAGTAATAGACACTGTACCACCCAAATTTGCTGCTAGAAGGGATGGCTATGGCCATTTCCACACTAGACTGTTATAGTGCTATGATTCCACTTTCCACATCCTATGGAATCCTGGGGTTTGCAGGATTCCATAGGATGTTGAAAGTGGAATCATAGCGCTATAAACTGCCTAGTGTGGAAATTCTGTATGTCAGCATTTAATATATTCCAAATAGAGTTGAGCTAGGCTGATCTGGGCAGGGCCAAGACCCTGGGCTGCCCTGCCAACCAGGGCCACCTGCCTTACCCCAAGTCCCTGCTATTTAAAGAGAAAGAGGAGAGAATGAGGAATATGACAGCAACAGCAGTACATATTGATCTACTGAATAAAGGTACTATGGGTGGAGGATGTGGAAAATCTGACATGGGTAATTTTTTCAACACTCCCCCCCGCCATGTTGCTTGGCTCCAGAATTCAAAACATTAACTGGGCTCATTTTGCCTCTGAGTCCCTTTTTCTTGGCATGTAAGTGGGACAAGTAGAGGACTCTCTTCCTCCTACCATGACTTGGAGGGTACATGCAGAAATATCTGGGTTTTTTTTGGGGGGGTGCGTGCTTGATATGGTTGGGGTAGTAATGGCAATGGGGTATTAGAAGAGGCATCAGTGACCCCAAATGACTTTTCTTCTTGTTTTTCTTTAAACCACTAGCCTCCAGTTCCAGTTTTTAGCCTCCAGTTCCAGTTTTAAGCCTATATACCCTTTCTTGCATATGAGTGTTTCAGACAGTTCATAGTCCTGAATAACAGCTCTCCAAGATACTAGCAACCTGTTAGTTTTTTTCTAACAAATCCCCTGAAAAGCAAACCACCCCCTTCCCCATGACCTTGTGATAAAGCATAGTGCTTAACAAACAACTCTGCCATTACCAACTGAACAGAGAAGACCTTTTGCTTTTCAAAGTTCAGTCTTCCTCAGCCACTTTGGTCTCTATTTACAGGGCAATAACCTTCAAGCTCTGATTTTATTTCAGCATAACCTTGTCTCTGCCCACGGTGCCATAGCAAAAGAGTTCTTCCCACCTAATATCCCACCCTTCTCCCCACCCCACACAATAAGAGCCTCATTTCCCTCCCTTAGCTAATAGCTTCCAACAGAATCAATCTTCCTAGCACACATATACATACAGAGTCAAATTAACCTTGCTGGGTAATTAGGGTGTGTGTCCATGGTTTTGGTATTGTGGCCTCATTTTGCTGCTCTAAGCACAAAAAAGGCAGCATGGCTACTCATTAAATCAACAGCCTGTTCCATTAATGAGAGCAAAGTTCAACCCTGCTTTTCCTCTGTAGGCCTTGCATGTACATCTAGGTTCCAGGATGCCTGAAAGAACTCCTAATTTGGCAGAGAGGAAGAGCTGTTTTAGGAAAGTGGTGGTTTGTCAGAGGCGATCAGCTTCCACCCCCTCCATGGGAGGGAAAACATGTGGGACAAGATCAAAGGAAGTTGCCAAACAGGCTTTCAAGACCCGTCATGGCCGGGGAGTCTGTGGAAGTCAGATAGATTCTATTTGCATTGCGTAATTGGTGAAGTCTGTCACAACACTGCAAAAGCCAGTTGCTGTTTTCTGCTGAGAGCTAATTCCACCTGATTTATTTAATACTGTAATGAATTTAATCCTGCTCCCCGCCACACTTTCGTCTAACCGCTGCAAAGCAGCTACTGTAGATAAAGAGTACCAGCAAGAGAGCAAGATCCATTCTAACACTCAATGTGAAATCAGACCTGATGGAAGATTGGTCTGATGAGACACCACCAAGGCAGGGACTGTAGAACTCTGGTCAGTTTAATTACAGATGGAAGATGGTGGGATGGGTGGATTAGACTGTTTCTGATCAGTGTCAGTATCGCACATGTTCTTTCACGAAGAGACTCTTCCATACTGCTTCATATTAATCTGCAGTTTGTTTTAATCCGCATGGAAATGAATACTGAATACACAGTTAAATACTGATTCCGAGTGTGTCTTCAAATAAAACATGTATTTCTAAACATATTTTATCTTTGATACATGTTTCTGCAGTCCAGTTGCCACAGGTACATTCTTCCAATGGCTATCAGTCATGGTAGCTATATATCATGTCCAGAATCAGAAGCAGCATACTGTATCTTTTTTACGTACCTGGACCTGCACAACACAGTCACTGTGGGGGAGGGTAAAAATTTGATGGTCTCCATGTCAGACACCAGGGTGTGGCTTGTGATTGGCACTTGGTGCCAAGTGACAACACATGCTGGAGCAGGGCTTGGAGTCTTTTATGCCAGTCCACCCCAGCGTTTGCCATTGTTGATTGCTCGCTTGACCCACTCTCTCACCCTGTGTACAATGTGAGTATCTAGTCCCTTTGGAGCAGGATAGAAATTTCCACCACCCTTTTACCAGGGGTTTTTTTTTTGGGGGGAGCTACCTCATACTATAGCTGATGGCATAGGGACAATTCACTTGGCATGGTGTCTTAAATAGGTTTTAATTTGGCAAATAGCAGGGGAGAACAAGAATTTGGTGTTCATTTCTTGGTACCCTTTTGGCATAGTGTAAGGCTCTAGAACTCTCTATTTAGGAGCCTGCGTCTCAAGGGGTCAGGGAGGGGGCTAACCTTGAGAGTCACCTGAGACTCAAGCTCTCACTTGTAGGACCCTGCAGCTTGGGTGGGAGTCACCCAGGTGGCCTTTCAGTTATGCCAAGCTGGGGAGGAACCAAAGCAATTTGGATCGCCCTTGAGGCTGAAGTGTTTAGCCCATGGGATGTCTGAGGAGATTGTCTTGAAATGACATCAGCCTCAGCTGGACCTGAATCAAGTTGCTCTGAATTATTGCTCCCTTCCAGGCTAACACAACTTTGAATAGGTCAGTTTCAATAAAGTGGCCCTTATTAACCAATTTAGGTGTTTGGTTTCATTATTTCATGGTTGATCATCAAATACCCAGTGCTAGGGAACATAATCAAGGTAGTGCCATCACACATATTTCCTTCTTGTGGGCTTCCTATAGCCATGCCATACTGGGAATAGTATGCTGAATTGAAAAGGATTTTTATCCACTTCATCAGGGTGGCCCAGCATGGTCTTTCTTATGTTCTTACACCTCTCTAGCCTCTGGGTTAGCAACTGGAAGTGATATGGACAGATATTGTTCTTTCCTTGGGCTCCAATTTGGGTCTGTCACCTCTAATTCCTGCGTCCTTTCATATAAACAGCTATGGTACCATTGACAGACTTTGATCATCCTACAGAGACTACATGCCCACCTACTTCATTACCAATGACATCCAAGCTGTTGCTGAGGTCTTTATTCTGAGACTGAGTCAGATGGGTATAGACATATATCTTTAGACTAGTAAAGTCATCCTAGGCATGGGTGTAACTTTTTATTTATGTCATTCTTACATGCTCAAAACCCATGGTTTTTATGCAAAAGTCCTTCATAAAAGTTTTGCAAAAAAGTCCTGAAATTAAAAAAAAATCTTGCAGAAGTTGAGCATTCTATACATCCCTAAAATGAACGCGTAGGTTCACCAATTTCTCTGTGAGGGGTGGGGGGTTGCTGAGAAATGAAAGAGGAAACCCCACACATTACAGTAGCCATGTGTGTGTATAATAAACATAAGAACTGGAGGAAAGAGTACCTTTCATAGATTCCAACATATTCAGCTGGATGGGCTGCCCTTCTCATGTATAAAATCAAAACAGGTCAAAATACAAACTGGACATGACAGAATATCAATTAAATTCCTGAAAGAAACAAGTGCTGAGATTTCTTCCCCACTTGAAAGCAGGCACAGAAACATGATGACACATGTGTACTCAATAATGCCCTCCTGTTAGGAGGCAACTGTTTCATTCTGCCTCAGCATCTTCAAAACTAGTTCTGCACAAAGCACTTTACTAGTAGTACAGGAATTATGAAGGTACTATTGTCATCACCAGAAGAGATGAATGTCTGTGATTTTCTATACCTGAGGAGAAAATCATATACTTGCAGTTATGGATAAGTGCACTAAATGAGGCAACAGTTACTAGTTGAATAGTTACTATGGATCCATGGCAGAGAGGAGGAATAAGAAATGTGTATTGAGATCATTGATCATACTCACACAGATGTTGGGCAAGTAAGCTGGTTTTGCAGAACTGGAGAATATGTTTGGTAATCTAATCATTTCAGAAAAATCCCAGAACTGTACAATATGGCAGTAAATAACTCAATGGATAGCCATGATAAACAATGGTCCAGGAGACAGAACGGAACGGGACTAGATATGGGTAAATGAAAGTCCCCAAAAAACACTTAAAATGTATAGAATGCACACCTCTGATAGGATGAGAAACTCTCATGTGACCTAGCTATTCAGTAAATACTAGCCTTGTAGAAAAGTTATATATTTGCATTTTCTAGAGGAATCTTGTGATAATTCTGTCATATTTTATGGGGCGGAAATAACTGATGAAAAATCACATGGAAGACTTCAGTGTGTTTGGCCAGAACTGGAAAAATTCTATCAGTAAAGGGATATGTCATAAGGACAGTTACCATCTTTACCTATGTTTTGCCAGATTCAGTTTGGTTTATCCACATCTAGCGTCAGATCTACCTAAGTGTTGAGTAAACATGAAGAATCTGCAAAGCTCAAAGAAATCAAGAGGGAGATAACAAATGGGTATCTATGTAATGAATATTCGAAGTGCCACAAATCCAGATCCCCACAGCCTCTTACAATAGCATGAATTAAAAGCAGCTGAGGATAGCACCTTCTAGAACTCTGCCAAGAAATCCAAATGTGGCAAGAAACAAATACCTATCCACATCCTGAGAACCTCATATAAGAAAAGATTGGAACTATTCTGTGTCAGCACCTGTCATACCCAACTACTGTGCCACTAACATTTCATAATCAGTTATATCAATGCAGTGTACCAAGTGGACAGCATCAATGCAATGCTGTGTATCCAATGGATCATTCAGACACAATCATTTTTAAGTGCCAAAATGTGTTTTCAGAATCACAACCGAATCTTAAGAGGCAGTTGAAGAATGAGCAACTACAAAGCAATTCCTGTAAAGAGGACTATGTGGAAGATGAGACAGTAGAACTCTAATTCTTTCCTCCCAAATGCTGGGTGGGAAATTAAGGAGTCTTATCATGTTGCCTAAGCAGTTTGTCACATATCCCTACCTTTCTGCTTCATCTGGAAGCATAGAGGAAAATAGGAGAGGGCAGAGGGCAGAGCCTGGGAAAACTTAACTTTTTTAAGGCTACAGTTCCCAGAGTTTACCAGCCAGATGGCCAGGGGATTATGTTTGTTTGTTTGTTTATTTATTTATTTGATAATGATGTTTAGAGATGGATTATAATTGAAACACATCTTGGCTCATCTGTCTTATTCCAGGTATTCTTTTTGCTAAGAAGAAGAAATGTTATTATTAAAGAAGAAATGGAGAGTCCACTACCACTCATTTTTAGCTTGAATAACATAGTGCCCTGATGAACTAGCTGATGAACTAGCTGTAACCCTTATACCCAAGAAAGGAAAACACAAACTGCATATGACCAGCGATAAACTCCTCACTGAATATGGAGGAATATTTTAAGATATGTATTGCTCCATGTAGCAGTATCCCCAGGTTGCTTATGGTGTTTAAATTAAATTAGGTGCTTTGAATGCAAATGTCTTTTTTTGCCATTTTGCTTTAGCTTTTCTTTCTTTTTCCTTTGCCTTTTAGAGAGCACACCTGAGAAATCGTGGAGGTCATTGGAGGAAGAAGAGGAAGAAAAAGACTGAACAGCAACGGTGTTGTGGCTTCCCAGGGAAGTAGTGAGTACTGCTGTATAAGGCCATTTCTGCACTAAATGGTTATAGTGCTATTATTCCACTTTCAACATCCTATGGAATTCTGGGGATTTCAGTTTAGGAAGGGGTGTCAAAGGCTAGTGCAGAAATGGCCTAAAACCCAGACAACCTCACAGATATCAGAGCTGCCAGCCACCACTGACTGTGGGACCTACATGGGTCAAATGAAGCTTATTCTAGATCACCCTAAACTGCAATGATTCTATCAGATGTTGAAAGTGGAATAATAGCACTATAAAAGTCTAGTGTGGAAATGGCCTAAGTGCTGAACTGCTTGTTTCCCAAAACTTTTTCTGACTGAGAGAATTGTTCCTGTTGTTTGTTTCTTCAAAAATAATATCAGCCATGTGTATAAAGATCTGATTTCTAATTGTGGAGTATTACTGATGGGGAAATTGAGTGGTTTACTTTTTGATTTATATTTCTAGATGAAGATGGTTGCTTCCTGTATCCTTCTTCAGAGTGTATGTATGTATGTATGTATGTGTATGTATATGTGTGTGTGTATGTGTGTGTGTGTGTGTGTGTATATATATATATATATATATATATTTCTTTTCAGCCTTATCTGTTCTCTTTCACTGGGTATGATTGATGAAGAAAGGGGTTTCCCATAATTCATAGAGTTGTTTCCTCCCCCTTCATGTTCAAAAAATGGCAAATGACAGCAAGGAGGAATAAAAGGGATTTTTTTCACCTTAATTCCAGAAAGTTTTTTTTATTATTATTATTAGTGTAGTGGAGCAAAATAAACACCCAGCTAGAATTAATGCACAGTGTAATATATGTCCCCTTTTCAACATGAACATAATCAAGGTAAAGCCAGTGTGGCCTAGTGGTTTGAGTGTTGGACAGTGACTATGGAGACAAAGGTTTGATTCTCTGCTCAGCCATGGAAACCCACTGGGTGACCTTGAGCACATCACACTCTCTCAGTGCCCAGAAAACCACATGATAGGTTCGTCTTATAACTTGGAGGTACGCAACAAAAACAATAATCAATATATGTCTAAAGCTTTTCATGTAAAGGTGAAATAATGGACTTTCCCACTAGTGTGCCTATCTAGAGGTGAGCCACTATTTGTGCATCTCTGTGATTCCCTACACCTTGTGTACATCAAATAGCATGAACTTTAATTTTGTTAAAGGAAAAAGTGGCTCACGCTGCACTGGAGAGTGAACAAAACAAGCATGTTGGTTCAAGAGAAGCTTGGCAGCAAGTCAGCATGTACTCACTCCCAGTTACATCCTCTCTTGGGGTTTATTTATTTATTTTTTAATTTAGATATAAATGTCAAAATAAGCATTTCCTACAGAGCAATTTTTTTTTTTTTTTTAAATTTTGGATTTCTAAACCTCTGTATACATTTCATCATGTCACAAGAAACTGGCTTCAAATATTCTCTCTGTTCTTTCCTATTATAATGAGTAATACTGAATATGTATACATTTCAGTTTGGGCATAAACATACAGAGAATTACTGGATTTTTTGATTTGCCTGTAGTCAAATACGTTGTTTATAACTGTGTAAATCTATGCAGATTAGGGAAAACAGTTCTCACATTTTGAGGCAGAATTGGAATAGAACAGTAATTTTTTTTTTAAAAAAAAGCGCAACTTGGAAAATATATCCAATCTCACCTTCATTATAACATACTAAGCCGCAGCATTTATTTTCTTCTTGAAGGTATATCGCTTGAGTTGCACGAACAATTGCTGAATGCTTCTGAATGTTGCCATAATGGAGGCTTTGACAGGAGTTATAACAGCAATTCATTTTAGGAATACATGTGCTGGCTGCTAGAGATCAGTCTTTTGGATTTGTAAATCTGTAAAACATTTTAGGGGTTCTTTTTAGCTAAATGTGAACCCTCAGGATCTGACTGGCACTTTCTATAAATGGCTAGGGAAAAAATAAAATAAAGATATTACCTCAAGCATAGCGCAGTTGTTCAAGATCAGGGGGCACTCACACTACACAATGATAGTGCAATGATTCCACTTTACCCACCATGGCAGTGAAATTATGGCACTGTCATTCTGTCGAAAGAAAGGGCCCCAGAAGAAAGAGTCCTGTGCCTAAATCTACCCAGTGGCCTAGCCTTGAATGTGTAACAGAAGCAAGTTTTTATCACGGTTATGATATGTTGGGTGAGAGCACTAGATATCCTTTTGATATCAAATAATTTGGCCTTTGCTTGACCTTTCTCTGCCACCCTACTCCATGTGTTTGCAGAGGTCCATCGGACAAGCACATATTGGGCGCGGCCATTAATGGTTGTACATTCCAAAAACCTCATTCAGGCAGGCAACTTAGGCCTCTCCGATGCTTTAGGGAAAAACCTCCTTGCAAACCAACTTTGCTTGGCATGTATCTTCACAAAGCCACACGGCCAAGAGCTGAGACATTCCTTTATGTTGGGCCATCAGTGTACTGGCCATACTATTGTCATCCAGCGTTAAGCTAATCATGCAAAACCTGACCTTTTCCTACTCCTCTGTCCAGCTCCAAAATTCCTTTGTTCTCACCGAGCATAGTATAGCCTGTAGGTAAAATCCACCCTATAAAAAGTTCCCATTTTCGGGACTTCCTCGGATCACCCTGGACTTCCATCTAGTCTTGCTGCCGCTCTGTCCAGTGAAGTTTTCCCCTCAGTTCCCAATAACTGAGTCTGCCTCACTTCTTGGAACCCCAGCTTCTCTCCAGGACTACGAGACCAGGTGTTGTATTACCCATTCCCCAAAAGCTCTCCATTTCTATTTCTAGTTAGCTGTGTGCATGTGGTGTCTTTTATGTTATTTGTGCTCAATAAATGTTATTTTTGTTACTTTAAAACCTTTTCTGGCTATGCTCTCTGACCTGAAGCCGTAGACATAGGGTACAAGATCCTAGCCAAAGTGACCTTGCCTCTCATGAGCATAAGAGAGTGCTCAAGCTTAATTTCCCCATCTTTATTTTTTTATTTTTTATTTATTTATTTGTATCCCGCCTCTCCATATGGATCGAGGTGGCGAACAACTTACAAATAGCATGTATTTTGAAACATTTCTATACATGCCCCCAACAAGCTGGGTACTCATTTTACCGACCTACGAAAGGATGGAAGGCTGAGTCAACCTTGGAGCCCGGCAGAATCGAACTCACAACCTTGTGGTTTGCAGTACTGGCATTTAACCACTGCGCCACCAGGGCTCCTTGTGCTTTTATTTGGTTATTTGGGCGCCCCTCCTGGGACCCCCAACATACAGGGTAACAAAGTGCTTCAAGAGGGTGACATTCTATAATGAAATGGCTAGGGGGCTATAATTCAAATATTAAGTGTGAATTCATCAGAGGTTAATGTGAGAGCCAGCATGATGAAGAGGGTTGATTATTAGACTAGAATATTGAGAGGCCAGGGTTCAAATCCCCACTCAGCTGTGGAAACCTGCTGAGTAACCTTAGGCAAGTCATGCTCCCTTAGCCTCAGAGGAAGGCAAGGGTACACCATCTGGACAAATTCTGCCAACAAAACCAAGTGACAGGTGCATCTTAGGGTTGCCATAGGTCAGAAATAACTTGAAGGCACATAAAAACAATGGAGAATTGCAATTCAGACAGTAATTCAAACTGAAATGGGGCAGGAAGATGGCAGTTCCTACAATTGTAATTCTTTATGCAAAACAAAGGTATCTGCTATAACACTTATTTTTTAAAATCAGGTCCAGATATTTCTGACTTTATTGTCTCCATTAAATCCTTTTTGGCGGCCCCAAAATGTACCTGTAGCAAATTGAAGGCCATTCAACACTATACTTTTATAGTGCTATTATTACACTTTCAAAATCCTGTGGAATTCTGGAGTTTGTGGTTTACTGAGGCCAAAGAGCTCTCTGGCTGAGAATTCTAAATGCCCTTCTCTAAAGTGCAAACCTCAGGATTCCATAGGATGTTGAAAGTGGAATAAGAGCACTATAACAGTGTAGTGTAGAAATGACCTTAGTATCAGCCACGTTGAATATCAGTCATACAAACATCCCTGCAGTTTTGTAGCTCTGTTTTAAACCCATGAATTCTGAGATTAGCTCTGTCCACACTTTCATAGGTTTTCTTCAGGAGTTAATAAAGGAATGATTTACTCCTATCATAGGAATCAGATAGTGATCTAGATCAAGAGTAAAAATTGTATGGTCTTTTGATCACTAGTAGCCTACAGACAATTTTTTTGTAACTCTTAAACTTGCCTCAATCTCCACCACAATAAAACACCAGATCAAGAAAAAAAAAAACTTTCTGCTTTGTTTGTTGCCACTTGAATAAAGTAGGATAATACTACTATAACAGTGTAGTGCGGAAAGGCCCATAGAAAATGATATTATCAGTGGTAAGCACAGTGATAATGACAATAATGTATCTTCTAGAACTTGGAAAATTTACTGTTTTGCAGCAAAACTCCCAGAATCACACAGACAACATGACCAGTAATGCTGAGGAAATTCTGGGAGTTGCACTGCAAAAATGGAACTTTTCTAAGTTTTGATATCAGCTAGATGAGATAGCAGCTGTAATGACAGATGAAAATAAAATGGAAAAAGGAGGTGAGGTACCTGTTTAACAAATGAAGCAGAAGAGAGATGAGGCAAAGGATATAGAGCCAAATATGAGCTATCTCAAGCACTGGAGTCATTGCATTGACAACAGTGTTTTATAATAATCATTCCAGATTCTACTTCAGAACTGGTTTCGCTATTGCCTTACCAAGAATCTCATACAAGGACTCTAACGCTGAAAGGAAAATCCATATTCCTTGCCTCCTTCAGGATTTCTTTTAAAGTCATGACCTTAGTGTGCTTTTCAAGGTTTACACAAAAAACACAAGACTTTTTAAGCATTTTGCCTGAAGCATTTTGGGAGAATTAAACTGCCAGAGGGCAGGAACAACCATTCACAGAAGAGATAAGAGTGATATTACCTTCAAATCATTTTGCAATGAGTAGTAGCTGGATCTGGACAAAGCAAACACTCAGCCCCCTCCATTTGACCTATATGCACAACATTATCCCATTCCAATCAACCCTCACCACTGCCATCCATACCATAGACAGAGACAACAGGAAGATCAGCCAAGAATATGAAACAGGTAGTGAATTTACAAGAATAGACCTTCCTTCTCTGTGCTCTGGAAGAAAAGTAAGGTGCTTCATTTTGTGTTCTCTTACTTTTGGAAAGGTACCATTTGATTGTACCCTTGGTGGGAACAGGATAACAGCAATGATTTTTTACAATTAACATTCTGGACCTCCAGATATTTTGTCAGCTGTGTCAACAATAAAAATTTACCATCACAACAACTAAGCGTGAAACCAGATTTAAAGATTTAGCAGCTATTTTCAGCAATGTGGTGTTTAGAGGAGCACATCAAAGGCATCTTAATAACATCAGTAAGAGCTATTAAGAGGTCTTGTGGATTGGCAGCTTTTTTGTAGCTGCCAATGACAAGAAAAAGAATCAGCTTATCACCCAAGGATATCAGAGCAAAAGACACTAGGGCCAGCTAAAACACAACAGCAGACAAACTTCTTATTCTTGGATCTGCTTTCAAGTATATCCACCCACTCAATAGTATAGGGCCACCCAGTATTCTCTGAGCCACTGCCATCATTTACCTACCAGGTTAAACACTAAAGGACAGTAAACTGAAAATGAAGCCTAATATGGAGGTCTATAGAATTAGGAGACCTATTAAGTTCCATGGAGACCTACTAATTTCCATTAGACCTATTTTTGTCACAAGGTTGCTCTTCTGTACTGAATTTACATCAATACTACCTACTGTAGCCATACAACTAGGATAATATACTATTCCTTAACTGAAATTCACTTCACAGTTTTAGCTGATGGGTACTGAATTTTGAGGCATGTTTTGGGGGGCAAGACTTTGCATGACACAAAACTGTGCATTTTTTTATACCTATGTATTAGAAAAAGTGTGTTTGTGCACATGTGTGTGCATGTTTCTTCTTGGAATAAATAACTCTGCATTTTCACACACACACAACTTGTTAAAACTTAACATAAATGAAAGTTAATATTTTGACATGCTTTGCCACATCCAAATTCTACGCACATAGTTTTGGAATTAGCATAGTATAAAATGCTGGCAAAACCACCTCTGAGTATTCCTTGCCTAAGAAAATCCATGGACTTCCCATAAGTTGACAGGTGTCGTGAAAGCAGATATACACACAAATTTAAACATAAACTTCCTCCGAAGCTATGAAGTAACTACAAACGATAGCCACACAGCTGATGCATGGAGTTAGTAAATTTCAACACTCACAAAGAAGTAGAGACACATGGCCCAGAGTAGTTCAAGAAATTAGGGAAATAGTCAGCATTCATAGAAATAGAACTGTCAGAGGCAATCTAAGGGATGATTAACCCATATGTGTACATCAGCTGATTGGAAGTTGAATGTGTGATGTTTTTTTCTTCTGAGAGAGAAAAGTTCCATCTGTTGTATTTTATCTGTGATGGCTCCAGAAAGTTATCATTTGAGGTTATAGCATAAAGTGATCAACATCCATGTAGGAAGCAGCTCTACTGCTAACTGTGGTAAATCTTTTCTCAGAATGGAGAAGACTCAGAAGAAATGACACTCAGCTGCAGATTGTGCCATTAGTCCTTCTCCCACTTCCTAGGTTTGGTAGGACCATAAGTGGCAGAGTTGCCAGGTCATCCTAGCAGATGTTCAGAACCCAAGTCCAGGGACAGGTCTTTAGGATGTACCAGGGTAGTGGGTCATTGTATATCATAGGGATGAATCCTTGTAAATAGGACCAGAATCCATGTTGTTTCAAATGGTATGATAAGCCCAAGTGCACACACCCACCATTTATCTCTCCACTGTCTTCCCTTTTATTCCTGGCTGGTTGGTACATCAACACACAATGCAACAGAACAAAAATGCAGAGCACACACATACAAGCATCTATGGGATCAGTTACAGAAACTTAGCACCAGCTGGAAATAGGAGAAGATGGATGCACAGGCATTAAAGCCATATCATGGACAAAAGTAAAAAATCCAGCTGCTTGACCTGAGATTTGTCTTCCTTCCTGGAGACTCAAGCCATTTCTGCACCCTACCTTCTTCTGATGTGGAGATTCCAGAGGTGGCTCTGCCAGGAGGGGAGGGTGACAGAAGCACTCCCCTACACACCAGCTGCCTCTGCAATGAAGGCAACATGATAGCCCTGGCTCTTCCTTCCACGGCACAGCTGGGTACTTTCTCAGGCTGCACTGGGCCAAGAAGCAAAGCCATTGCTCTTCCAGACCCTACACTGGTAAGTGCAGAATGGCAGTGCAATCATGGGTCATTGAGAGGGAAACCCTATCAATTATTTACTGCATGATTGTGCTGTCTGGGGAGAGGAGGAGGACAAGACTGTGATATCATGCAGAACTGTCCTTGTGGTCCTATCCATCTCTTGTCCCTATGTCGGGTTGGGAGGGTGTTGAGGAAAGGGCCTCAGAGAGGCACAGCAAGTCCCTGAGACTTCAGCCATTATTGTAAGAACAACTGCCCTAGTCAGTGGAGTTATTTCCTCTGAAGCTATTCCTCTCCACTCCCTGCCACAGATGAAATTAAACCCCTTCTACTCTTACCCTGCTATACTTCAGACCATTCTGACTTCTATCCAGTCTAGCTAGGTAACAGAGCTTCAATGGAGAGCATTACTGATAGATCCACTAATACATTTCAGAACAAAGTAGAAACCATGGAATGCTCTATTACAGTTGGTATACTAGCTAGAAGCCTCAATAAATATTCAATTAAACCATCATATGTTCCCAGCGGCAAAAATATTGAGGAAAGGATGTCTGAATTCTCTGTAATTAAAAAGAGAGAGAAAGAACAAATTTTGCAAAAAAAATTGGATATGTTTAGATATTTAGAATATTTTATTCCTTCCAACAATGCTTTATATTCCATGGTCCCCTGCACAGGAAAAAAAAATTGATCTGGGATGTTTTGAAATTTTCATTTCAGAGCTCCCAAATGAAAAGAGAGCTTTGCTTCTCCCATAATGTACTGACTTGCTCAGTGTTTCTTTTTGTTCACATCTCACCAATCTAAATAATGGATCAATTGAGGTTTTATTATTCAGTTTAATTAGATCTTGGATTTTGAAAGTATTTTATTGTAATTACTTCATTAAACATGAACTGCAAAGCAAAAATAAAACAAAAACAAAATAAATGCCCACAAAGTTGTGTTTGCTCTCTTGATTGCTTTTTATGATGTATAAAGGCAGCCTTAGGGTATTTTTTTTTAAAAAAATCCTCTAAACAGACATGTGGGGTTTTATCTTTTCTTTATCTTTCTGCACTTCGATATCATAATTGGTTGCTCGTAAGGACCACTGCTTATTAAAGGAAGACCACCTGCTTCTTTGCAGCCACCTATCAGTGTCCACCTGTAAGAATATGATGGTTGCTTTCTTTGGCCAACCAACACCACTGTATATTGCCATTGGCCTCAGTGTAAGAGTTACCACTGATGCTACCAGGTAGAACTGGGCATGTCATATTATTAAAATGAACAACTAAAACTGCCTCAAATGTGCATCCCCAAATCTATATTCATTTGATGGGAAGTACTTGAGATTCAAATGGTTGTGAGAGAAAGCACAAAATTCCCCTGTCTGAGCAAGGGGCCTTGAATGCTTGGCAATTAAGATCTGTTGTTCAGTCCTTGTATTTTTAGCACTCTTTGTTGTGATGCATGATGGTTGCATTCCCCCAACCCTCTCTTTTTTTTAATAGCCTCCTCATGTTTCATGCCTGCAATGTGCGCCGATACAACACAATCTTCTTCAAAATGGGTACAACTATACCAATTGAATTTGACATATTCAGATAGGAAACTTTTTTTTTGTTTGATTTTGATAAGAACTTATTTTTAAAAGAATGCAGATTTCTTCACAAATTTTATGAAACCTGTGGTAAAAAATGTCAGACATTTAGGAAAATTAAAGTAATTCATTCATCCAATTCAAACTGAGCGCAAAGGTGAACTGCTTAGGACCCTACACACAATGAGGATCCCTGGAAATTAAAAAGTTGTTGTTGTGTGCTTTCAAGTCATTTATGACTTATCTCAACCCTAAGGAGAACCTAACATGGTTGTTGTTCTTTTCTTTTCTTTTCTTTCCTTCCTTCCTTCCTTCCTTCCTTCCTTCCTTCCTTCCTTCCTTCCTTCCTTCCTTCCCTTTTTGTGGGAGGGAAGATTTTTTTCAGATGAGGTTTGACTTGGCCTTCCTCTGTGGCTGAGAGAGTATTAGGCCTTTTTCACACCACAATGGTCTCTCATGTCTTCTCATCACAATCCCGGCACAATAGGATTGTGTCCCCAGTTCTCCTCCCTGCACACAACTGGCTGGCTGTGAAAGCAAGCATGAGGGACATGCTTTGTCTTTCCAGGCTGCGGGTGGCTTTCTTCTCCTGCTACAGTAGGGGAGGAAGTGCGTAGATTGCTCTTCTGGCCCTTCTGCTTGGCTGGCTGCAATGGAAGGCTCGTGTGATTGGGGGTTATTGATAGAGTTTCTTTGTCAATGATATTGTCCACAATCGCACCAGCTGATGATGTGAGAAGGGTGGGACTACAACAACATCCCGCTCCTCTTGTGTCTACTTGCTGTTATAATGCGGAAAAGGCTTTACTTGCCCAAGGTCACTCAGTGGGTTTCCATGGCTGAGTGAGGATTCAAATCCTAGTCTAACATTCAAACCTTTATACCATGCTGGATCTTAAAAGGTGCCTCCATATAAGACATGGTGACAGCTTTCACTGATCTTCATCATCTTATAGACCATAGTCTCTTTATCCTTGTCCTTCAAACACCTATATATAACCTCCATTTACTTCCGATATCTTATCTCCCCCTGCTGCTCACGAGTTGTTGTAGTATTCCAGTGTCCTTAGGAATACACAGCTGGCAAAATGCATTTGCTTTCCTTCAGAAATGATTGCATATTTTTGCTGATTGCCTCCCGTCAACAAAAGAGTTATATCCAAAACCTCTGGGAGAAAAATAAACTCCAGGAATATTACAGAAAAACATGGAAATGAGAGTAGAACAAAAAAGATATCAGGGTGAATGAGGCCAGGGTACAGGTTTAGAAGACAGAAGCAGGAAAGGAAGAAAGAAAGATTAACTATGACTTTTTGTTGTGACATTTGACATTTTAAAATAAAACAAATCTATTTGGAAGCAGCATATTCAGGGAAGTCCTGCTGCAAAGCAAGGATATAATAAGAACCATACATTAGCTAGGCTAAGAAGAATGAAACAGGGAATATGGAATCAGTCTACAACCATTAGCGTGAAGCAAAAAACTGAATTATTTGGCTTAACACAAGGGGATTGAAAAAGAAATGATGGGATGGGATGAAAGTGCAATGCAACACATATGGACTGAACACCAGCCAAGAATGCTGTAGTTTCCTAATGAAAGGAATATGAGCTCCCATTACTTTTTGGTAGATTTAAAACTACAATGATGATGGCACAGGCAAATTTCATTTGTGGGATACAACCATAGTCCACCATGGATGTGATTCCATTATGACCAGCAGGAGGTTCAAAGAAACCTCATCTGTATTTTCCATGTTCCTTTGAGCTTTGATGGAAAGAAACAACAGCAATAAAAGAAGGAGCGAAGAATACATTTTTTGAGATGTTGGCTATTTCATGGGAGTTCACAACTGGCCTTTTCTGTCATCCATGGTGAGACATGGAGCAGTTCAGCTGAACATTATCTGCTGGAAAAAGACTAGCTATATGGTGTGAGGATATGAGGATACAATAATGACAACAGAGTAAATTGCTTTAAGTAAAGCTGATTTTCACAGAAGTTAAGCTAGAGCTTGGACAAGTAGTAGTAGTAGGAGTAGTAGTTGCTGTTGTTGTTGTTGTTGTTATTACAACTTCCAGGTTTGAGAAATTGTAGTCCAAAAAGTAACCTTTGAGTGGAGGTTATGCTGAGAGAAGGTAACCAGATACAAAGAATACAGGATACAGCTCTGTCACTTTGATTAACTGCATAGGGGAGCAACTGTTCACACACAAAGCTAAGGTTGTCGTCTTCTTTCTGTCACTTCTACTCTTCCTTTAATATCACCCTGACATTCTTAAAGGAGTCAGGCTAACACATTTCCCTCCCTCTCATTTTATAACCATGACACTGAAAACCTTCATCTCATAGGCTTGGTTTGTGTGTGTCAGGACTGAAGCTTGGTGAAAGTACTATTCTCGAATACAACTCTTTGAATTCCCCAGGCTGTAGGGCCACTGGCCAAGATGGCTAGGGAATTCTGGGAGTTATAGTCCAACAATGTAACTTCTAATAAAGGTGAGGAAAAGAATTACTTGTCTACACTGTCCTCTTCTGCAGGTGTTAGTCCTGCCCTCTCCAGAATCTTGCTAATCCTGATCTTGGGGAAACTAGATGGAGATCATGATGTCCCTTGAATCTTAAGGATGAACTTAGGTTGTGTTTTAGACTCCAAAGCAACTCACTAAAAAACAGAACAATAAAAAACTATGGAGGATCCCACTTCCCCATTGCTATTCACAGTAGAGTTCTTTTCCACAATCCCTCTAAAATATCTGCAGCCAACCAAGCACGATTATAGCCAAGGCATTTGGCAAGATGGAATGCTCATCTGATTCACTGGGGCAGATCTGATGCTCTTATCTGTATCAGATATATTTGTAAGAAAAAAATCAGACATTTTAGTGCCAGGCCTGATTTCATAGGTACCGATAAGCCTAAAACTCCCATTCTCTTCAGCTCGCTGCACAGCGCTTCGAACCACAAGGCCTGTTTTATTGAAAGTGCTGGGAGGTAAAAGGCCTGAAGCTTTGCCAGTCATAACGACTGATAATCTCACCCTGGAGAGGTTCCATGCTATTTCTCCCTGATCTGCCAGGGCATCACACAACATAAAGAGGTTTCCTTCAAGGGCTGACTGTAACTCAGTCCTTTCCCTGTGGTCTTAGACTCTCGTTACAGTGCAGACTGCCAGTAAGAAGGCAACTAATGAAGGTGGGCTTTCAAAGAGGACATTTGTATCCTCACAACTGGACACAAGCCACCACATTATTTCATATCCCAGAAGCTGTGGAATGGCAACAGCTTTCATCAATACCGAGTTTGGCTGCAGTCAACCTGGCAAGCAAACTGCAAGGGAAGCTATGCTTACAGAGAATGACTGCCATTCTCTTCCCACAAAATTATGTTCTGCTATAGAAATGTAACTCCTTCAGAGTGAAATCATAACTGGTAAAGATAGCCAAGGGCTAGCTGGTCTGTCATTAGGCCAACTGGCACTGTGCTGTATGCAAACTCCTATCAGCTTAAAGGTGTTGGAAGTTGCTTGTAACTACCCTGGCCCTGGCCTAACTTTGTTCTGGCATTGTGGTTGGTCCCTGGAGTTCAGAAGAGTAAGATCAGCTGGCAAAAAGAGCTCTTCCATCAAAAGAGCCATATGCCTAATTCTAACCCCCAAAGCCAACACATCTTTGAGTTTTGGTTGCTCTCTTAGTCCCCACATGCATCCTATGGAACTGCCTGTTCTTAACAGTAGCAGTATATACAGCACTTATGCTTCCCCAATAAGATCTCAAAATCTGGCTGTTCTATCATTTCAGAGGAATACACAAAAGTCTACTTTGACCTCTTCCTTCTTGAATCTGCTTAAGTTTAATCAGGCTGTACCTTCTTGGTGTCCAGCATGCTCAAGAATGGAAGACTAGAGAATGGGTGACCGTATGCTTCAGAAGGAACAAAAACAAGAACTTACTAGAGGCATAGGTACTGGTCTTGTTCCCTTACCAATCACATTAATTGAGTTTTTAAATGAACTGATCCAGTGTGCTGTCTCTGAGACTACTCATGGTAGCACACACATCAGTTTCCCATAATCAGAAGGATGCTATTGAGTGTCAGGGGTTTCCCCCCTCCAAATTATACAGATATAAATATATAAATTATACAGATATAAAGACAACCAGCATGGTATAGTGGTTTCAGTTTTTGACTACAATTCTGGAGACGAGGATTTGAATTCCTACTCATCCATTGAAATCCACTTGGGTGACCTCAGAGGGAGGCAGCAAGCCCTCTCTGAACAAATCTTGCTGAAAGAGCCCCATAATAATTTTGCCTTAGGGTCACCATAAGCTGGAAACAACTTGAAGGCACACAAGAGCAAAAAAATGCCCAACTAAAAATGTGCATGTTTGGGAAAATATATATAAATACAATTTAGAAAACGATGAAATGCATGAACGTACACATTAAAAAATTGTGTACCAAAATATGCCAACATTTCCAAATTAAACGTGTCTCCCAACTTGTTAGTTTGATATGCTTAACCCAAAAAGGAAAAGATTAAGAAGTGATATGATAGTCATTTTCAAATATCTGAAAGGCAACCATGTAAAAGACAGTGTGAACTTCTTTTCTGATACTCTGGAGAGTAAGGTCATTTGTGCTGTTATAGTGCTATTATTCCACTTTCAGCATCCTGTGGAATTCTGGGGTTTGTAGTTTACTGAGGCCAAAGAGCTCTCTGGCAGAGAATCCTAAATACCTTTTCCTAAACTACAAGCCTCAGAATTCCACAGGATGTTGAAAGTGGAATAACAACAGTATAACAGTGTAGTGTAGAAATGGCCTTTTGTTTCTGTGGCTTTTCTAAATGTGTGAAGATTCGTGGCTGCAAGGGTCTAAATCCAAGCAGGTCTTAGTGACACAGTGCATATACAACAGAACGTTGTTCTCTTCTCTCCTCCTCTTCCCGCAGATTTACGGGTTTCCCAGATTCCAGGAGCTGGCATCTCTTTTGATAGTGCATGAGAGGTTGCAATGAAAAGTGGGGAACCTCTTCTGGAATTTTGCTGATTTGTAGTGTAAGTCCTTCATTGGTTCTTTCTGCAGTTAAACTCAGTTTAGAGTGTGGAACATTGCACTTATGAGCTGGAATCCTGTTGCGGCCTTTACATAAGCCTATGTTCCTGCAGAGAAGCAGGCAGAGATTTTTGCCTGTTACAGAATTATTACATTCAGTCCAAGGTTGCAGAAGCAGAGCTGTGAAAATGGAGCCATTGTATGAGGATGAACATTGTGCACTGGCGCATGTGTGTTGCACATGGAAGTACATGTGCATGGATGTTCATATGCATTTCTGGTGCCTTTGATGTTTTCATTCAGCACTAGGGTTGTCCAGATGTGAGATTTACACCCCCCCTCTTTCTCTATGATCTCCCTACCTGAAACAGTGTTCCACAGTTAGCAGACAGCTACTGTTGGGGATATTGCTCTCAACCACTCTCCCACAGTCCCAGCTTGTTATTGTGTCCTTACTTCCATTTAATTGCTTGGCTTTTTATCAAATATTAGTATAAAGGTTATTGGCTGATTCTCCTCCAGATCATTTGGCTTCTGGCAGTCCCCCCCCCAAACATCATGGTACAGTAGCAATACTAATCTCCACTTATTTCATTTTCACATTCCAGAAAAGTAGATAGATAGATAGATAGATAGATAGATAGATAGATAGATAGATAGATAGATAGATAGATAGACAGACAGACAGACAGACAGATGCTTATTCAGTGACTGCAAGGACTTTACTGAATTTCTCTGTGATTGTTTTAGATTTTGGGACCCTTTTGGAGAAAAAACGTGTTTGGACATAAATATTTCTTTTTCAAAAAAAATCAAACTTTTCTGCAGGAGATAGATTTCTATTTTTCTTTATTTTTAATTTTTAGAAAACACAGTGATTAAAGTTTTCTGACTAAATAATAATCTAAAAGCAGTTTGTTTCTAAAAGCAGTGATTAAAGTTTTCTGACTAAATAATAATCTAAAAGCAGTAGAGAATACTTAATATGTATTCCTTGAAACCCTATTGTGCATGAAGGTAAGACTCAATAAATTGCTTCTTCCTTCCTGCAGTATATTCACATAGAAATAGGTCACCTGGAACCATTAAGTTCTAAACTGGAGAAAGAGTTAAAAGAGAAAAGGAACTTGTTGAATCTCACACTCATTAGAGCAAAAGCTGTTTGCCCACTAGCTCTGTGTGTCCATATGAAGTGTTTTCTTGGCAGTCAGCATGCAGACCTGATGGCATGAGGATTTGGGAGAACAGGAAAGTGATCTGAAAGAAGAAGGTCAGCACATGTAGCAATTGATTCTTGATTTTTTCTGTACCTTCAAGAGAATCCTGAAGGTTAGCTTGTAATGGTATGTTCAGCCTTTGTGCCTATACAGTTCAGTATGAATTAAGCAAGAAATCCATTTGACAGTCATGTGAATCACCCTAGAGACTTCATGGGACACCACTTTCAGGTATATCCATGTGGCATCTCGAGATATGGAGATATCAGAAAGTATATTTTCAGGCAGAATACACATGTGGGTATCTTAAAGGGCTTAGTGTCATGACATGATAATCTGCTACATCCACTGTTGACCACTATGTCCTTTCTTGTCAAAAATGTAGGACTTGTCAAAGGTATTTAAAACTGAAAGATTTCAGAGTTCCCATATGGTTTCCTAGGATAGTAAGGGGAAGAGATCTAAAAAGCTAAAATGTGTTTTGTCTTCATTGCTGATAGAACCAGGAGGAAATTGAATTTGTTCCGAAATAAAGTTGAGTTCTTGGAAATGTGAAGAATAAATTCTTTGTTGCATTAGCTTTTTCTTTTCCTGAAATGCAAAAAATACACTCTCAGAGAGAACTTTACATTTCTAATTCAGTTTGGATCACACCTTCTTTGAATGTCAGTCTTCAGTTTTGTCCTAATTCTCTCCCTATCATTTATGCCAGTGCTCTCATTATTTTACTCTGGCTCAGCTATGTGTTAGTCTTTTTCAGTATCATGATTTTTTTGCTGTATCATGGACTTCATCTTCCCATGAATGCAAATGTATATTCTGAAAACCTTTGAGAATGTTCAAAGTGCACTGTTAAGGATCAAGGATTCCCAAGCTATGAAGGGAGGCAGAAGAAGATGCTAAGCACAGAACTTTGCTATGAACCAAATGAACCAGAGACACAAATATCACTTCCCTCCCACAAAAAGCTGTCATCATCCAGCAAACAAAATGAGACTCATTTTGTGCTGAACACACAGAAACTAAAACTCCAGTGAACAGCTGCACTGAATGTCAGAATCAAGAGAGTTGGCTTTGTAAAATCAGACTGAAAATTAGACTGGACAAAGCACCAGAGGATATGTTGTCAGGAGCAAGCCAGATGTAGCATGAAGAGGACAGGGTGACCTAATATTATTTCAATTTATAATAGTAGAAATATCATTTCTCCTGGAAAGGATACAATTTTAAGTTCCTTTGGTGCTGTTTAAATTCCAGAAGCATTCCAGCCATTTGGAAGCAAACACAGAGTATTTATGTAACAAACACACACATACAACTTTGTATCCAAAACTCTTGCTTTTGATCAGTGGTGGTGGTGGAGAGACACATTATCCAGAGCCAACTTTGCAAACACCTGCAAAAAAGCCAGGGTTCCCAGATGGTAGTTGGGTATCATTGCAACCCCTGGACTCTTTCCCTTGCAAACACTGGCATTTGTGGATGACAATGATACATCCACTTTCCCTTTGCTTGCCTTGCAAATCCAAATGAAATGTGCCAAGAGGCACAAACATTGCTACATCTCCATATTGCTTCATTTTCAGTGAAAAGCAGGAGTGCCAATAGGACCAGGCAATCCAAGTATGACTGCAGCCTCCCACATTAACTTCCCTCACAAAATACTGGCAGTGGTGCAAAAGGTACCTGGAACGGTTGCCAACCACTGATGCATTTTCCAGGCTCCCCCTCCCCATCACAAACAGACACAGAGATGCCAAGGACACCAATCAAAGCCAGCAGTATTTTAAAAAAGAAACCATTGCGTTATTTCCCCCTGCACATAAAGGTTGTAGCCCCAAGGTACCCAGATTCCAGGGTCATCATCTGACCTTTCCCATAGTAAATGCTGGCCATGTCACCAAACCATCCAGAAGGAAGATTAGTGACCATTAAGCAATTTCCTTAGCAGAGAGAGCAAGGTATTTGAACATTGCATATATGCTGTGATAATAGGGTTTCCCATTATCCAAGCTTCAGTGCTGAAGGGGGATAGTTCTCCCTTCAGGCATACAAAGGGTTAATGATCTGTTTAAAGTTAGGTTACATTTTATTGGGGTTAACAACATAGGTCATGAGAGATAGTTGACCAATCAGGGGGAGAAAGGTGAGAATCTTCAAGATGCTTTGATGGGGAAGTTATAAAATCCTTGAGAGACCATGAGCCGGAGAGAAAGAACAAAGGAGACATCCAAAACATCAATAAGGGGCCAGGACGCTGGTAGAGACAGACATAGGTCATCTCCTGGCCCTTCCCTGCATACCATCTCAGAAAATGAACAACTGCTGTGAGTAGCTTAGAATGTTATATGTTAGCTGCGTTAGGTCTTTTTGTTATTTTGGAAGTTTGGCTGATCTTGAGAATCTATCTGTTCCTATAACTACTTGTAACTATTAAGTGTACCTGAAAGAGGGGAGGAGCCTTTTCATGAGTATTCTTTTCTTGTTTATCTTGCATGCCTTAGAATAACTACTTTTCTGTAAAACCTCACTTTTTTCCTTTCCATTTCCACACGTCCCTCAGCAACATGCATAGATAGGATTCCTCTCACTCAGAAAGGGGAAAGTGAAGGAAGGGAACAGACCTTGAGCATAGAGATTGTTAATCCTCAGGCAGTGGGTGGTGGCAGCTCAGAATTAAGAGAATTTGGGGGAAATCCCTAGCTCCTATTCAAGGCAGATGTCAGCATTGAGTTAGGGGAGGTCCCCTTATTTTCCCCAGTCTCCACATATGCAGTTCCCAAGATCTATTTCTCTAGGAAGTCTATGGTATTCAGGTTTTATTTTCTACTGATTTTCTCTCTTGTTTTTCAGAATTGGTATACATCAATGGTTCCAACCATAGTTGGCCTATCAACAACTTTTGATGGATTTCATGCTATATATTTTTTTTGTACATTATTTCATCTGCTTTGTGGGAGGAGAAACTGAAGCCCGTGGCCAACCCTTCCCCAGAGTTACTCATCCTTGGCCTATTGTTTCTTTTATGCACCTTCATTTTCTAGTTCAATAGCTGTAATTCAGTCCAGACACTGTGCATAATGCATTTGCTATCTATTTTCTTCCTTCAGTATGCACACAGTTGCAAGTTACATCTTTATTTAAAGCCTTTGGTAAAGATCATTTAAGGCTTGTTTCTATTGTCTGTGATTCTCGCCTCCCCCTAAAGTAGCAATAAGTTCTAATCAAAGCCAAATTCTGGCTGATTCCCCAAATGGGCTTTCAGTTCTAAAGCTACAGCTGGTGCAAAGAGACAAAGCGACTGCAGAAGATATAATATACACTGATGTAGCTTAATTCAGTTTGAAGCAAGCTTGTCAGGCATAGAATTTACACTGGCATCAAAACTTAAGCCAAAGTCTGCCTTTGTGCAGCAACCAGCTACTAAGAGTATTGTGCACCATTTCATAGTAGGACAGCATCAGTTCAGATACAGGTGATTCAGGTCTCATATCTGATTGCTCACAAGGCAAAAGTGAGCTGTTTGAAGTTGTCTTTGTCATGAGAAATGAATGGTTCTGAGTGTGATTGGAGAGAGGGTTGTGAATCCAGCAGACAAAGACCACATTAAGGTTTTTGTAGGCCCTAGGCACTCTTGCATTCAACTCCCCACCTCCCCTCAGTGTACCACTAGGAATATTTTTGTAAGTCCTAAAATCCTGTTTTCATAGGCCTTAATATTTTTGTAGGCCCTAGGCCTACAAGTGCCTAATGGATAAGATGGCACTGCAACAGACCCACATCCTTTCTCTCTGTCTGATTACCACTGGCACTGGCACCTCGTTGGTATCATCCCTCTTTCACACTCTCCTCATGGCCTGACTTCTAGCCTGGAAGGTGGAGAACCACTGTGGAAACCTCTACAGTGTCTAGAAAAGTCGAGGATCTGGGACTGGATATCTAGTCCGATGTCAGGGATCCATCAGTGACCTCAGAGGGGAATTTTTATTCCTCCTCTGGCCCCATGACACTGTCCCAAGATTCTCTCTCTCTCCCTCCCCCCCCCCACACACACCAAACAGATGCTGAATTAAACTCATGTTTGCTATATTGTGGAACCAGAAATTTAGAAACTGACAAGAAATAGGAAGTCACTGAGAAATCAGGAGCAAACTTATTGGCACCATGCTAATGAAAGATGTTAGTTTTAGGATTTTGGTGACTTAACCATTCATTTCTTTTAAATACTGTTTAACCTGTTTCAGTTTTAGTAGGCATAGCATCTGTTCTAGCAGCAGCTGTTTACATTACTTACAGCTGTCAAACCAGCAGAGCCTCAATGTGCTCCAACATTGCTTCCTTCATTTATTTTTTAATAGAGACACTAAAAATTCAAATACAAATAGTAGTTATTCAGAGTCCTAACAACCAAACGATTTCTTGTTCCAGCTTTTGTTTGCAGGAACAATTCTGAAACTTTGCCCAGTTGCAGGCACCTCCCTGATTTCATGTAGTGTAAACATGGATGGAAAATCAAAAACTCTTGTAACCAAGCTTTAAATGCCTCATACTTTGATTAGAAATGCTGTTGTCAATTATGGATTGATTTTTGGTGCTCATTAAGGAGATGGATGTCGGGGCTGATAGGGATGATATTTTACCTCATGGTGGCATGCCACAATAATGATCAGCACCTTTCTGGGACCCAGTTTTCCAGTTCTGATTTAATGGGCCCAACTGGAATAGCATAGGACCTGGACAGCCTGGAAAAGAAAATGCTGCAGTCCATTGCGAAAAGAGGGGCGAGCTCTGAAGTACATCACCTGCCAGGAATTAGTCAAAGGGAATTCTAATCCCTCTTATGTAGAGGTGGAAGAGATTTACTTAAAAGAAGCTTAAAAGGGATATACAGATCAAAGGCTTATTGTTAAATGCATTGGTTATTCAGTGTATCTTGGTCCTGTGTTCTGATTCTAGGTCTACCTAATTTGAGGAGAATGAGCATAGAGCCTTTCCACCCTACATTGTTAAAGTGCTATTATTCCACTTTCAACATCCTGTGGAATTCTGGGGTTTGTAGTTTACTGAGGTCAAAGTACTCTCTGGCTGAGAATTCTAAATGCCCCTCCCTAAACTGCAAATCTCAGGATTCCATAGGATGTTGAAAGTGGAATAATAGCAGTATAATAGTGTAGTCCAGAGAGACCCTTAGTTAGTTTGTGGTTAGTGTTTTATATTCCATTTTCTAAGGGCCCAAAGCAGTTCACAATAAGCAGCAACTTGTCAAAATATTTCACACTTTTGATGCATTTTGAGCAATTTTCAAAGCATTGAATAATGCAAATAAAATAGAAAAAAACATACAAGGCAGTCAATATGGGATGAATTCATTATTGCAATGAAACAGATAAGGCTTAAATCTCTAGCTCCAGCATCTGTGTCTTTTTAATATACACCATCATCAAGTCAGTGATAACCCATCCTATATTTGTGCATTTCATTTTTAACTGTCTACATTTATCCCAGATGAAATTTATTATTTTAGGTTTTGGGCCAGGCTTCCCAATCTGTCAAAGTCATTTTGTATCTTGATTCTTCCACTCCTAATTTGGTGTCATATGCAAATCTGGTGAGCTTGTTTTCAGTTCCATCATCCAAATCATTTGTAAGGATGTTGAACAGTACTTGGACCCAGAGCACATCTCTTTAAGATAAAGAGGAACCATTGACAAACACTCCTTGGACTTGAATCATCAATCAGTTGACAATCCACCTAGGCTTGTCTAGATCACATTTTACCATCTTGTCTGTGAGAGCATCTGCAAGTATATCTAATAAATAAGGGTAAAACCTTACCCTTCTGGCTTTTTTTGATCCATACCTCAAATGTTCATATTACTTAATATGGGGTTCCCTACTGCTCTTTTTTCCTCCCATGTGAAACATATAGTGGCTGACAGGCTCTCTTTGATCTACTGGAAGCTATTAGAAAAGAAGATAGTGGATGGGCTTTAGGCCTGATGTAATGGCCCAACACTAGCAGCTCAACTTGAAACAGCTCAAACCACTCCAGAGATTTCCTCAGACTTGGCTCTGCATTTTCATGTGGTTGTGTTTTTCTTTCATTACACTTGTATGGTAGACTGTGGCCCCATTTTCTTATTAACAACTGTTCTAATGAGGGTGTGTGTGAAAAAGGTATGGAAGCTAGATAGCCAAGAAAGAGATTATACTGGGTAACCACAGAGATGCACAACCAGGAATGGGAAGAAAAGAGTGACAAAGAAAGAGTAGAACAGCTGTAATGAGAAAGAGGTTGTTTGTTTGTTTACTTCCAAAGCAATTTCCTTTCCTTGAACGGTTTTCCTAGGTTGTGATGAAAATCAGGCTGCTTTGAAGAATAGGGGAAGCCTGTGAAAAAAATGAAGTGGTTGACTTTACAAACTCAAAAGTATATTCTTTATTTCCCTAACAGAGAAAGAGAAAGAAAAGAAAAAATGGGGTCAATTTGCAATGAAATGCAAAAAGCAGTGTATGTTACCATGTGACGTCAATCTGTCATTGCCACTTTCCCCTGACAGATTAATCCCCTCCACCCACTCTGTGTATTTGTCTCTCTGTTTGTCCCTGTGCTGTGTGTGCATCTATCCATTCCTGACAAATGAAGATAACACTCATCCTAGGGCTATACCAAATTGACAAGGGCCATTCCTCAGCTATTTCACTCACCTCCAAATCAGCTGTTTTGTTTTGGCTGTATGTTGGTAGGAAGGCAAAATTCTTGAGTGGAGGCAGGAGGAAACCCAAACCAGCTGTGCTTTTGTTTGTCCCAGAAATCCATGTTTTGAAGTTATTTTCTTTTTTAAAAAATAGGAAGCTAAAAATGGCTGCCACAATAAAAAAAAAAGGTTGCCTTTACTGATAGACATGAGGAGCTGCTGTTAAAGTGGCCGGCAGTTGGATATCTGCAGAGAAGAAAATCTCACACATTTACTATATGGTTAATTTTTCTCCCTTTCTAACTTTATTTTATTTCAGAGGTGCAGGGATAAATATTCTTCAAAGAAAAGGGATTAAAGTAGGGTTATTATCAATATAAAGCTATATGATATACCATACTGTATATCATTTTGCATATATCATGCAACCTTATTTTAAATACTTAATGGATAGAATTTCTTAATATTTTCATTTCTTTTCTTTTAGAAAAAGTATCTTGTGGAGAAAATACCAGACAAATGCTTGACTGGTCCAAGAAGTTTTGCTATTTGCTATCTGAAATGGAGCTCCAAATCATGCATTCAAGCAATGTTAATCAGTGAAAACATTTGAAGCCTTTCTTCCCCTTTCAAACATCATTTCCTGGCTTGTATCATCTCCACTGTTCCATGTTTTCACGGCAAGATCCAGCCATACTTGGTAAATGAGACAACAACAAAAAATGTTCCTCTTCAAGAGAAAGCAATATCTATTTAGTTGGAGAGGTTTTAGACACCCTTTTCCCCCTCATTGACACAAAATGTGTAATTTTTTTGGGGGGGGAAGTGATAACTATTGGTTTATTACATAGGCTGGTAAAAGTAGTAGCATTGTGGTGCATTGCTTGTGCCATTATGATCAGCTACTCCATCCTTCTGTGTATCTGCTACACTTCACGAATTGAAAAGACACTAATTTTTGCACAGTGACATTTTATGCAAAGTGCCAAAAGCATTCTGTAAAAAGAGAGGGAGAGAGAGGTGTCTTGGTCTCATGCCCAAAGAAAAACATCTTGCAAGGCTTAGAGAGTCCTAAACAAAATAAGTGAGAACTAAGACAATGGTAAAATCTTTCCCCTATATTCCTACCTAATCTGCACTGCCAAATGCCAAAAACAGCCTACATTCTAAGAGCAGATATGACAGCAAGTGAAGGATGTTTCCAAATTCAGAGCAAGCAATTTCCCCCCTGCTTTTTATATTGCATTTGGCATTCATTATGGTTACATGCATTAACCATCCTAAATTCTGAAGTAGCCAAAAAGGTTCTTCTTTTTACATAGTCTTCCATCAAGTTAGTTTTTTTTTTTTATGTTTTAAATATATTGGACAGTAGCTCTTCAGTAATGTTACAGTTATCTGTTCTTCTAAGGGGAAAAAGAGATGAAGAAGGGCTGTGTCTGTGTGATGCATGCTTTACATGTACAAAGCTCTCAGGCTGTATTCCTGGCACATGAAGGTATGATTGCAGAAAAACTTTCATCTGAAAGACTAGAAAGCCACAATATGGAACTAGACTGGGGTGGGAATCATGAAGTCCTCCAGCTGCTGTTGGACTGCAGCTCCCATTAGCCATAACCACTACAGCCTATGGGGAAGAATGCTTGGTGCTGCAGTTCAGCACAATCTGAAGGACTATGGCCCTTTCCTCACAGTGTGGCTGCCCCACAGTTAGGACATGATGACAGCATTCCACAGGCCGTGCCTCTGCATGACGTTGTTGCAGTCCTACTGCCATCTTGTCTCAACACATCGCATGAGTGCAGTATTTGTAAAACAGAAAAAAATCCATTTTACACTTACCTTTGCACTGCACTGCCACTTTTCACAGCCATGCAGAAGGGAAGAAGTGCACTGACAATGCCTCCCTCCCCAGCGCAGCAAATGGCAAGTGCCTGGCTGCGCTGAGGAAGGGAAGAGGTAGGGCCAGAGCACTCCCTTCTGCAGCAACCAGGTGAGGTGCAGAGGAGAGCATTCCTAGCACACTTTCCCTTCCTGTAGGGGCTGCAACGAAACGATATCACTGAGCCCAGTTGTATGGAAAAGGCCTATATGATATCAGTCCCTGGACCAGATATAAAAAGTGTATGGTTTGGTACAAGTCAGCTTTCCTTCTCTCCATTTTCAGTTTGACTCCTTCCAATTTATGATATTATAGCAGATGCAGAAGCAAGCTGATCGTATTTTTTTTTCCCATTTGGAATGGCTTGACTGATTGCCTCCTGATATCAATGACAACCCTTATATTTGCATGCCTGTGATCAAAAGTGATGCAGGTAAAGAAAGAGAACAAAGAAGGATAGCAAGCAAGGAGACAGAAAGACAGACAGTGTACAGCAGTTTGAAAAAGAGAGAAGGAACAAGGGAGACAGAGTTTTATGTTATGCATTGGAAATGAAAGAAGTTTTTTCTCTCTCTCTCCTTATGCTTATTAAGTGTTTAATCTTAATCCTATTCATCATCATTAACTCCAGCAATGGGCCAAAATATTTAAGCGAGTTGAAATGAAAGGATTTAAAAGGCAATCGACGTCTCTTCAAATCATGCAAGAGTAATCTCCAAAGATTAAGAAAGCTATGGTGACCCAACCTGTATGGGGAGGGAGGAAGTGGGAAGCATTAAAATTAGGAGGGAAATCAATTAGATCTCTTTTTTTCATAATAAAATTTAGTCTTATGTCTCTACAGTGGCTCAGTTAAGGTGTGTGGGAGGGGGGTGTAGAAATCACACAAGAATGATTTAAAAGCTCTAGTCCAATCTAGTAAAAAAAGGGGGAAATGTTTTAATATGACTTAAATGAGTCTTTGGTAGAGAGGAAGGAGTTCTCAGGCCAGCCTTTCTCCCCACTATTCTCTGTAAAATAGGTTCTTAACTATCCCCATATTATGAATTACTTTGATGTTTATTCCACAAGGGCTGATTATTGTGACTGACGCCATTTACAGCTTGTGTGTGTGTGTGTGTGTGTGTTTCATATGTACATCCCCTGGAGGCGCTCATTGTAACTTGGTTTCAGTTATGCTTTAGTTAATGGGCACTTAAAATAAAGTGGTAGCCATTTCACTTTAATTTCTCAAAAGGGGCTAGGGCTGTTTCCTTTTCCATTTCAAGATGAAAGGAGCAATGCTGCGGATCCTTAATGAACCTCAAATGAATTGGGAGAGCTGATAAATTTAATGATCTCATCAGCATATATAGATAGTTAGCGAAAAAGTATGGATGGTAGGTAGCAGCTTTACTTGGAGATGGCAGAAGCAACAGCAGGCAACAGAATACATGAGTAGGAGGAGGTGAAAGCCTTGAGGCCAAGGCTGAGCTGATGAATTCAAATCAGTATTTGAAATTTGCTTTACTTACTTCCTCAAGTGATATTTTTTTGCCTGTTATTGCTCCCTTAGGGATGCTAGATTGTTATACCGCAGTCATAGGAGAAATAAAAAAACTAGCAGAATTCTCCATGAGCATCTAAATTCTTAAGAACATTAGAAGAACCATGTTGGATCAGACCAAAAGCCCATCTAGTCCAACATTCTGTTTCCACTTTAGCCAAGCAGATGGCTATTAGAAGTCTACAAGCATGACATAAATGCAGTGCAATTGTTCATCTCATGTTTCCCAGCAACATCTATTCAGCTGCATAGTGGTTTTAATACTAGGCACAGCATATAGCCATCATGACCTGTAGTTACTGACAGATTGATCCTTCATTAATTTTATCTATTCCCATTCTAAAGCTGTCAAAGTTGTGGCCATCACTACATCTTGTGGTGGCAAATTCCACTGTAACTATGTCCTGTGTGAAATAATACTTCTTTTATCTCATCTGAATTTCCCAGCATTCAGCTCCATTGGATGACCTCAATTTCTAGTAATTTGAGTGGAGCATTCCTGTAGCACACTTCTGGCAGGTCCAGCCTTAATTGCCTTTTTTTTTTTTTTTTTAACTTAGCTAGAATACCCCAAGCACTTTACTCTTTTCTCATAGGGGATTTTCTCTAGTTCATGACACTCTTCAGTTTTCAGTCCATCCCAAGCTCCTTACCTACCTTTCTTGCTCATAGTGCACAGCCAATCCCCCTATTATAGAGATAATAAGGAAAGAGGTGAGAGAATATCTGTGTACAGTTTTGTTGTGCATTTTAAAAATTATTACCCTGCCCTTATGTATCTTTATAAATTCTAGACTAGGATGGGAAAGTGCAGCCTGTGAGCCACACATAATACCAACCCTGTTGTATTTGTGCTATATAAGACATTCCACAAACCCCAATGGCAGAGCTTGGAGTGTGTGGAGGGGGGCAGGAGGGGGTGGGGCTATGGCACAAGGGGCGTGACCACTGTGTGCGGGGTCCTGACTGCAGTTCATGGGGCGTGGCCAGGGCATGCAGGGACATGGCTATGGGCTGGGATGCCCCAAAAACATTGCCATTCCTATGTCCCAAGCAACTGACAAATCCTGGATATCTCCCCATTTCTAACTTTTCCCCTCCTTGCTACCCCTACTGCTGATGCCAGCAAGCCAGATAAATCAGAATGTTTGGTGGGTGTGGTTCCAAATATAGCCAAGAAGATGAGACACATTCCTAGTTTAGTTTGCCTAAGTGCTCTTCCAGGAGTTTATAAGCCCTAACTAGCAGAAACACAATATAGCAGGACACATTAGAAGAATATTAATTTTGACAGCTTCTAAAGTTTAGATGTATTAAATTTCAACTTTCATCTTCTGAGAAGTTTCTTCACAGCTTAGAGTGTAGAGTGAAATTCTGCACATGTATGCTGTGTGAAATTTGAAGCACTCTTTAGATTCATTCATTGGTTTTTCATCCAGGTCTTAAAAACTTATCACAGCTCAGATAGAGTTGCTTTTCCAACACCAGACAAAAGCTAGATTTTGTAGCTCCAGAACTAAGACTTAGGGCTCCAGGTGGCAATGTAGACTGAATCACTGTAAAATACACAGTTCAGGGGATCTCATGAGATAAAGCTTATGTAGTGATCTTTTAGTCTCAATTATCCCACCTCCTAGCTAACATGATGGTAGTTGTAAAAAGGGCAAGTGTTAAGCCCAGGAATGGTGAAAGCTTATCTAAGCCTGACACACAAACAAACACCTAGTGAGGGTAGAATTCCAAAGCTAATGCAAGCCTTTCAGTCTCCCTAGTTCCATTTTTGAAGATTCCAAAGCTCATAGCTGAAACTGGGGATTTGTTCTGTGTGAAATTTGCACATGGTTGATTTGCATAGAAAACAAAATTTTATGCACAGGAAGCAGTATTTGTACATTGAATTCATGCATTGAATTTGTACATTTTCCACAAAGAAAATGCTGTTTCCTGCACATAACAACCACGGGTGAATGTTGTGCAGAATAAGTCCTGAATTGTGAATAGCCTTCAAAAACTCTCTAGTTTTCAAAGACTTTCTTGTGGCAGAAAGAATATTACTGAAAATACTTGTTGTCACCATCAAGAAGAAATTTAGTGAAAAATTACATTCCTATCAATTACCTTAGCAGGAGGGATAGGAGAGGAGGGGACACAGACTTACTCTCCTTAGTAGAATAGATGAAAGCAAAATGTTGCAGCCTCTCCTAGCTTGTACATGCTTCCTTGTTAATAACTTTTGCCATCTTGAACACATTATGATGTTGCTTGGCCACATGTGTCCCATTTTTCATCTCTGAAATGTTGGAGGGTATGTGTTAAACACTTCCTGTGGTGCTGACAGTAATTTCATGGCTGGTGGGGGGCTGTAAATGGGGGAATGTTTCCTGCCACCTTTACAGTTGCCTACTCCTACACTATAGAATTAGTGGTTTTGCCGAAAACAGAAATGTATGGCAGGGTTTAAGTGAGATGAGAGAGAAGAGGCCATTCCCCAATTTTTACTTCCTAAGATTTTTTTTTTCCATCTCAACATAAATAAAGTCTTGCTCATGATGAGTTAGAGAAAAGCTATGTAGTCCATCATTGAACTGAGTTGCCTTTAGGAACCCTGCAGGTTATTGTTCCCCAAAAAGAGCACATGACTATTTTTAATTAATCTAAGAGTTCAATCATCTTTTGTTACAGCAGGTCTCTCTTTAGAATTGTTGTATATGAAACTTGTTCATGACTCTGTTCTCTAGACTGACCTTAATATTACCTTAGAAGACATTTTTGAATATTAGATAAAGGAGGATGTCAGGGAAATAAGTTTCTCCACCAATCCCATGCAATTTGGAGGGAGTTCTTTGCTGCTTCAAGGACTACAATTTCACCAATTACCAGTGGCAACAATAGCTCACTTTTTGAATGTTAATTTGCTGTTGTTACTACAGATGACATCAGAGTCCCTATCAACAGCCTCCTCCTCCATGCAGCATACATCTCCCGTTTCATAGGGATTCTTTGAATACTTGTGCTGCATCATAGTAGGTAAGTGCTATTATAATGTTTTAAAATAAAACCAAAAAAGTAATGTTTTATCAAAAAGTCCTTCTCCGTTTCACTTAACTCCTCCTCACTCCAGTATTCAGTATCTTCAAATTCACTGTGGCATTGGAAGCTCCAGTGAAGGAACTGTTCTTGGGATGATTGTTCCATCTTAGGGTGACTCTGTGTTAGGACAAACTTTGTCATAGTATTTTCTTGGGGAAATTCATTGGGGATAGGTTTGCCATTGACTTCCTCAAAGACTGAGAGAACACGACATACCCACTCCGACTCATCCCATCATTTTTCATGACCAAAGGAGTATTTGAGCCATGGTTTCCTATAATCCTGGTCCAACCCTTGAAACAAATGGAACAGTCAATTATCATGGTAGCTCTCTTCACACTGTAGTTTATCCCATTTTAAAGTCCAATGTTCTTGTATTGTCTTCAGTCCCTGTTTAAGGGGGTTGGAGGCAACATCCTTTGTTTCTTCTGTTGTATACTTGTGATGTTGACTTAGCTGAAGAGAGGAGAATTGTTTTATGCCTATGTTATTTCAGCATTGCTATTGATGTAACAGCTGCCCAGAACAGCAGAATCAACAGCTAGGCTTAGCTATCAGTCTTTGCACATCTTCCTCTCACTCTCCCATCTGTTTCTCTTTTTTTCTAATAAACCAATCCACATAATATTTCCAAACTCTTTTAAAAGGTGATTTTATTGTTAAAGGCACGTTTCGTAGGCTCAGATCAAAGCTAGAGGTCCCCTTTGAAGGATGATTCACTTCCCTTTCTCTCTTTTCCTTGCTAGTTATTATACTTTTGTTTGCATTCACGAGAAAGCTAATAGGGAAAAATAACTGAGAAAATGGATTCTCCAAATTTCCACGACAAGAGAAATGAGGGCAAATTGGGTTTTTTTGTTTGTTTGTTTTTTTGTTTTTGCTGTTATTGAGTTTATAAGAACATCACACAATATGTGGGTTAAAATTTAGGACGTTCTGAAGCTTATTCAGAACATTCAAAGACAGATACTTCTAATGGCACGGCACTTCTTACTTGTCCATATATATGCGTACATTTGACACATCCACAAACTGTTTTCTTCTGTTTCAAATAATAGTGAAGGCAAATTCTTACAGAGTCCATGAAACATGTTGTTTAGAAGATATATAAGCTGATTTTGGGCATATTTCAAGTGACAATACAGTTGTTTGATATCTGCATTAGATATCAGACTTTCACCTGCTCAAGTCCTGGACTTATGTTCTGGCACAGAAGTCTGATAGTGAGGTAAAATGCCAGTATGTTTTAAAAGCAAAGAACCCACCCCACCCAGGATTCAAACACATGGTGAAGTAATAATATAACTCTTTGACTGCAAGCCTAAATTAATTCCTTATACTGATATAGGAGAGGACATTTCAAATACAATAAAATAAAGTAAAATGATTTGCTGTTATGAAGAAACTTGAAGATTAGATAGTTATCCCAAAGTCATATGCATTTTGATAGTGAACAAACATATATATTATAGTGATCTCTCTCTCTCTCCCTCTCTCTCTCTCTCTCTTTCTTTCTTTCTCTCTCTCATAGCCACTAGGGTATAGGCACCATTTTCCAAAATTCCTTCTGATACTGTAACTCAGGCCATTTCCACACCAGATTGTTCTAGCACTATTATTTCACTTTCAACATCCTATGGAATCCTGGGGTTTTTAGTTTGGGGGGGGCTTGAGGGCCCTCCCTAAACTGCAAACCCCAGATTTCATGGGATGTTGAAAGAGGAGTAATAGCGCTATAACAGTCTAGTGTGGAAATGGCTTCAGTTTAAAGAGGAAGATAACTGGATAGAATGTTCCTTAAGATCTCCTGCATAAAAGGGGGTGGAATGAATACCAGTGATCAGCCAATTCCAGCAGAGAGAAATCTGTGAGGGAAGGGAGGGGGCCTCTCTCTGGGGCAAAGGTTATTTAAAAAAGGGGTTTTCCCTTTGACACAAACTGGTGGGACAGTCAGTTATGTAAGGGGAGTTACTGATAATTTGGTGTTTCAATTGATTTAAAAACAGGGTCTGAGGTCACTTCCGCACTAGGCTGTTATAGCGGTATGTTAAAGCGCCCCTGCCAAAAACTGCAAACCCCAGGATTCCATAGGAGGTTGAAAGTGGAATCATAGCGTTATAACAGCCTAGTGTGGAAGTGGCCTAACATAACTTAATTGGTACAGTGTTACTTGTCTGAACCTAAGAAGTAAATCCTTAAACCATTCATTTTATATGTTATTAAATAAAGTTAACCTGTTGGTTATTTAGTAAGCCTGACTCTGGACAGCATGATTTACCCCGAGGGAAGGGTGAAACACATTCACCATAAAGAACATAAAGGTAACTCACACTAGACCACTGTGAGGCCACCTGTAGGCTTTTGACCCAAAATCTAAAGGGTGGTGCTTTTTTTAAGGGGACTGGAAGACAGGGTGATAGTGACAGGTTCCCAGGAGTGAGGAACTGTGGGAGTCAGCCTGGAGAGAAATCTGTCCATCATGTTCCAACTCTAAATCTGGGTGGTTCAGTCGTGTTTTTTTCTCCCTCTCCTACGACCGTATACCACTATTAATGCACTGAGAAATAGATCCTGAACTTAGAGTTTAGGCTGTTTTTGGGCAGATAATTTCCCTACAGTGTATTTGACAACTGTTGCTACTTTGTGGATTATGTGCAAACAGATTGTTATTATTTCAAATGTATTCACTATTTAAGCTATTCTCTAATTAACCTCTGGAAATCATATTTGGCCTGCAGCTTGCCTGCTGCACAAATTTGATATTCAAGATTCCTCTGCTGGAGAATGACACCAGCATGAATGGAATTTGGGAACTATGAGAAAGAAGGAGGCTAGAGAAGGAATTACTTCCTCCTATGTCACTGCACGTGCCAAAAAGAGTTTAAAATACCTGCAGACCAAGAGTAGATATGTCACTTCAAAATGACTTGTGCATTGTTCATTGAATGCTGCCATTAAGAGTGCAGGAAACAGATTTTGCAAAGAGAATTGCTGTGTTCAACAAAGCCTGAGGCTAATGTAACCTACAGTTTCCGATTACCAGGACGAGTTCCAAAGTCTTGCACTGAAATAGGCTAATATCAAGAGATGGGGGAGAAGTGAAAGTTTTGTAATGGGAGGTGAGGAGACGGAAGCAGCTAGTCGGACCCGAGTGATTCAGATTAGATATCTGAAAAGAATTGATTGCCTCTCTTGAATGCAGAGTGCTAACTATAATGAGATCTTTCATCATAAGGAGGCTGCCATAAGCCAAGCTATAGGAAGGCGCAAATAGCATTGTGAATTCTGAATCATGAGAGCATAAATTGGAAAACAATTGCAGATTTATTTGTCTAACCAAGTGGCAACATTAAAAAAGAGAGAGAGTGAAGGAAGGAGAAGCAGATGTTTAAAAGAGCTTATTGAAGCAGTTCCACTTGACAAGTCAAAGCACTAAAATACAATACAGAGATGGATTGGTTAATTTATTTATTTCAAATCAGGCATTTGGCTCTACTACTTAAAAAATAAATAAAAATAAAACACCAGCAACCTGTCCCTATCAGATGCCACTCTTATTTAAAGCTTTCTGAAGAGAAAACGAGGCTAGTCAAGAAACTAGCTGGATTAATGCTGGATTCTGATTATGAACACATGAGTTATTTTCTTGGTGACTTACTAAAGCCACCTTCCTCAGGTCACTTTGTCCATTTGCTTCACATTTTGCAACATTTCACAACAATTTCAAGGAAGTCTAACTAGTTTTATTACCTTGTGAGGCAGTAATAGGGGCTGTGCAAATTACATATATGTAATTTTCAAGTATACTCTCAGCTTATGGTGACTCTTTCATAGGAATTTTGTGGCACAATTTATTCGGAGGAAATTTGTCATTGTCTTCCTCTAAGGCTGAGAGAATATGACTTGCCCAAAGTCATGCAGAGGGTTTCCATGGCTAAGCAGGGATTTCAATCCTGGGCCATTTCTGCACTAGACTGTTATAGTACTATTATTCCACTTTTAACATCCTATGGAATCATTTGAGGCCCTTCTCTAAACTGCAAACTCCAGGATTCCATAGGATGTTGCAAGTGGAATAATAGCATTATAACAATCTAGTGCGGAAATGACCCTGGTCTCCCAGAGACCTAGTCCAATGGTCATACCACTACACCACACTGGCTACATATGCTTAGGAATGTTAACATTTTTTAGTCTCAGTTTTGTTCAGTTTTTCTAATCACAATTGCATTTGTTTTTTTACCATCTCAGACACTAGCTGTTGGCAACATGTGTAGACATACATGAAGTTTACTCCCTTGTACATATTTTTTAGATCTGACATCCTGCTGACAACATGTGCAGGCATATATGAAGTCTACTCCCATGTACATACTTACATACTTTTTCAGATCTTTCCGATCTCCCCCACAAGGAGGATCCCACCCTGGTGCACAACAAGAGCCAGGGGAGTGGCTGGGCACAGCTCTGTTACCCCTGACACTAATGAGCTGTTCAAGTGTATTCGGGTTTGTTAGCACAATTCTTTAGCATGGAAGGAGGAAAAAGAAAGCTTTTAGAGCATGGGTGTCAAACTCAATTTTATCAAGGGCTGCATCAGCATTATAGTTGCCTTGAAAGGGCTGGTTGTATCTGTAAGACTATATAAATGTATCTGTTCTGTTATCATATGAAATAATTACCTCTGCATTCAATTATTACTGGTTTTTAAATTGCCTTCCCTCGGCATCAATTTTTCCTGGACATTTTGGGGATATTCGATCATAGTTTATGGTCCCTATACCTTTGCAAAGTGACATAGAATTGGTCAGTATATCCAAAGTGTGCCACTTTCTATTCCTCAGTCCCTCTCTGTGTCTTTTTCTGCCCTCCAGCCATACTTTCAGGAGAGGTGTGAGGGCCACATGAAATGGCCTGGCTGGCTAGGTTTGGCCTGCAGGCCTTGTGTTTGACACATGTGTTTTAGAGGGAGAGAATGTTCCTACTTTTCCTTTTTGTTCAAGAGGAGCTGAATGAGCCTAGGGACACCCTGCAGTCAATTAGTGGCTGGGGAGATGGAGGGGCATCCAGCTGCCCCTGACTGCTGCTGTGCAGCATAGAGAGCTGTTGCTTCCATAAATACAGTGACAGAGACTTTACGGTCTGCCAGCATACTGGAGGATGTTGGACTTTATGTTTTCTTAACATTCTGAAAATCATGCTTTTTTTTTCTTTTTTGCACATTTATTTGTCCAAGTTACCTTACTTGTGTAATTGCATTTTCCACTAAACAGAGTGAGTTTCTGTGAATTCTTTTTAAATTATGCACATTTTAGATGTTTACATGTTTGGCTATTACATATTTAGCTATTTACTTACGGACATTGCTTTTCACACACTGTTTTCCAGAAATGCCCCATCAGCCTCACAAGCATGTGAGTTCTTGAAGTTTGGTGCACATTTTTTTGGAGGTGTAGAAATGCTACCTTTGTCATGACTGTTTTGTCCATCCCTATGTTGGATACAAACCTTGGAAATGTCATGGTTTCTGGCTAAACTACCGGTCTCCTGATACCTAAACATATGCTGCTATAAGTTGCTGTTAGAATCTGTTTTTATCAGGAAGGCACTTTTCTTCCTTCTTTATTCCATAGACAGCTATGGAAAAAGTTCTGAGTGCAGGGTTTTTGGTGTCAATCATCCACTAGCAGACATGAAACAGTCACTAAGGCATCATCTATTTAAAGCAAGTTCTCCAGCCATTTTTTCAAACCTAGCTGCCACAGAGTTATAAAAAATAGTGGAACCATTTCTGTCAAATTTATTCTATATCTCTCCACAAAGCAATAGGACTGGAAATAAAAAGGATAGTCCAGTAAACTCACTTTCAGGTAGGAAGTTATAGCTTTCAATTAAGGAACTGCATCACTGCTCTTTGTTGGTTCCAATACTTAGTGGGAATGAAAAGAATATTTAAAACTGTTAAAATGATTGAAAAATATTGTTTCATTTTGAGTGCCATGAAATCTTGATGAGAAGACTCTTGGACTGAAAATAATTTCCATAATTTAAGACTTACTCTGTGTAAAACTGACACATGGTTGTTTTGCACAGAAAACAGCATTTTCTATATAGGAAACCGTACTTTCTGAGCAGAAAATATTTCTACATAAAAAATATTATCCTCTGCACAGAAAAAAAGCTTTTCTGCACAAAAAATAATATTTCTGCACAGAAATGTTATTTTCTGTATAGCAAATTATATTTCCTACACAAAAAATGCTGTTTTCTGTACAAACCAACCATGTGAATTTTGTGCAGAAAAAAAAGCCCTGAGTTGCGAATGGGCTTCAAAAACTGCAACTTCAAAGACTTTCTCACAGTGGGAAGAAAGTTTCAAAAAAAGTCAAGAAGAAGAAAAGCAATCAAGGAGAAACATAGTGAAGTGAAGAATTACACCCCTAATTGATAGAGAGCTTGAGGATGCATATGGAAGGCTCAAAAAGATATTATAATGACCTGTTCCCCCTGCAAAACAAAACAAAAACAGAAAACAAAACAAAACAAAAACCTTCAAAATCAGTGTTTCCAAAACCTTGAAACAGAAGTTGCCTCATATTTACGATGGCCAAAATGCCCTCAGAATGCAGCTGCTCACCTCAGCCGAGGATTTTTGTACATCCCTATTACCTATAAACCTTAGCGAAATCACAGGACATAGATAGCAGAGTTGTCGTCTTTCAGACAACAGATAGATAAATAAATAAGTAAATAAATGGACTATATATCTCTTTGTGATTATGAGAAGATTCAGGGAGATTGTCACAAGGAAGGACCACTGAATATTAAACTGGACTGAAGGATTCATTCTCCAGAGTCTTGTTAGAATTGTATTAGTTAGACTCTAAGTTAGAGTTTTGGTCTTTTTAGAATTCTATCATATCCATCTAAGTGCTTTAATGCTTTTCCCAAAGGGAACCATTGAAAATGTTTCTGTCCCAGGGGTTTCCCCCTGTTTCTTCCTTGCCCATGCAATTATATGATAAGAAATCACAGTAATACCAGAAAGTAATGTAAATACATTTTAAAGGTTATATATATATTTGTATTCCATTCTATATGCAAGGTGCTGAGGGATTATGTGGAATTGTTCCATGTTCTGACAAGAGTCTTTGAGTTAAACTTGCCCCATGATCACCCACTAAGTCTACTGGCTGAAGAAAATCACAGAACTAGAAAGTCTTGTAGGTCATCCGCAGGGATGGGATGGGAATTCGCCAGTTTGTCGAACAGGGTTGAAATTGAATTTCCCATCTCTTTGGCAATAGGTATGGGAAGAAGAAAAAAATCCACAAAGTTTCCACAACTTTCCCAGGACTGTTTTCTCCTTCCTGACCCAAAGGTGCACAGCTTTCATTGAAAAATGCTCAGCTTTTCCAGCTATCATGTACTGGGTACTGTTTTTCTATAGCTTTCCCTCCTTTCTTCCCCAATAGCCCCAAAGTTGCACAGAAATCTTTAGCTGTGGGAAAATGTTGCATCTGTCAAACTGGCTGTTGGGGAACTAGAGGATGGGAGAGAAGTTTCCAGAAAGTTGCCAGCTGTCATTTGAGATCTGCAGCGTCTAGAGAGGATGTCTATAAAAGATGCACGGGGGGGGGGGGTTGGAGGCAATTGCAAAGAAAAAGTTGCAGATGGGGTGTTGTTGTTGATTATGGACAGCTGATGATCTAGTATCTGTTTTCCCTACAAATCCCACCCCACAAGCCTCAAGTCTGACTGGAGGCTAGACATTTCAGCCTCCTCCCTCCTTGTCAGAATTGGAATGTGGAGAGAGGGAAGTTGTAGGAAAAATAGAAATAGATTGTCAGCTGCCAAACATCCACAACTTTCTCCTCTCTGCAACTCCCCCTCCCCCACCAATCTTTCACAGAAATCCTGGATAGAATTTGTAGTTCTCAAATGAAATCTCTCAACTTACCAACATCTCCCCTCCTCCTCCTCAGCCACTAGGTGGTTTGACAGCTGTAGTATGTTTTCAAAGCTGACAATTTTTGTGCAACTTTGGGGTTGCAGGGGGAGAAGGTAGGGGGGAGGGAAGTTACACAAAAATAGCACTAAGTACATGCCAGCTGGGAAAGCTGTGCAATTTTCAATGAATATATGGCCATGGTGAGGGTTTCCAGAGTTTCCATGGAAAGCTGTGCAGCTTCCTCTGTGGGAAGAAAAATAGCTAGATTTTTCCCAACTCCTATCAGGATGGGAAAAATTGAGAATTGCCACCGCTAGTCACCTAGTTCTACTCAGAGCTTGGGAAAGTTAGTCCTTACTTTTCTAAGCCTTCTCAGTGCAGGAAACCCAGAGCTAGAACATTCACAATAGACATGTGTTCTGCCTTTGCACTGTGGGAAAGCCCGTTATCTCTCTAGAAAATGTGAACCCATCCTAAATCTGACATTCTGAGACATAATTTATTTGAGTCCAGTCACCACAATTATGTTTTCCTGTTAAAGAATTTGCTGTCTAGGAACACAAGGTGCCTTACATGCTGTCAACATGTTTGTATATCTAACACTATAGGGCAGTGGCACTCAAGAATTTCAGGCAGAATATAGCTTTCCCCATCACCTGGTACTTTTTCCTTCTTGCCTGAAGATGCCAGGGATTGAAATTCAGTCATTCTCAATGCAAGCCTTGTGCCCTCCCACAGCAATATGTCTCTCTCTCTATGTGGACCTAGGTCTCTCTATCCAGCATATTTTTGACTAAATTTGGAGCTATTTCGCTTGTTATATGGCCCCCAGGGCTGATTTAGTATTCAATAAAGTGAAATAGTGACTTTGGGTGGCACATGACATGGGGTGGGTTGAGGAGTGGGAAGGTATTAGAGGACAGAATTCTTTAGCTCATGCAGCCTACCCTTTGAGTCGTAAGTCATCTTTCTGCCTTCATATGTAGTGGGAGATGCTGCCCTTTTGGCACCTCTAAGTAAAATTTGGGTTGTCAGTCCTGTTAGCTCATGTACTGATAATGGGTGGAATGGTTATAGGAAGCAATGTCTATGGGAACAATAATGGTAGTTGATTGAAAAAAAAAACCATGCTCAGATCAAAGTTCTTTGGCTAGTCATTATCTCTCTATCCAACCTACTTCTTAGGAATGTTGTGAAGCTGTTGCTTTGACCTCATGAGATTTCTTGAAGGTAAATAACTGCTAGGATCTTAAGCAGGATTTTGAAATAAAAAGACCCTTCCAAGCTCATACATGAGAGAAAGAACTGTATTCTTTAAATAAAATCCATAACAAAGTAATGGATGAAAATAAAGTTAATTCATGCACCTCTCCCCAATATTTTGGGAAGTTAATTTTTGGCCTACAGTTCCTTGGCCAGTATAGCCACCGGGGAAATCTTGGAGCTGGAGTGCAAATATATATATATATATTTGTACGTCTCAAAATTTGACCTTCACCATGTCTTATTTTTCTGGAATTTCTGGGGTAATTCATTTAGATCATTTTCATATACACATAGAGGCATTCTGCAAGGCTGCCCTCCCCCAGAATATGTGTATGTGTGCTACCATATGAATATGTTTGATTTCATGGGTCTTTCCGATCCTTTCATAGTTTCCCTCACTGTGGACATATATACTTTATTAGACAGCTTGGAAATGGGCATGACATTATTCTACTGATTGCACATTATCCACTGAGTACTCTCTCTGCTCAAAAATAAAGGTATATTTTCCAGAATAGCCCAGAATGAATGAACACAAATGTGCATCCTGGCAATTAAAGCTACTGTGCAAGCATCTACTGAGCAGTCTGTTATGGTTCAGCAAATTCTGTATTGGAGTCACTAATTCTTTTCTGTGTCATGAAGAGGATTCAAGCTGACATTTCACTTCCATTCACTGCTATCACATTTAACCTTCTCATTTTAATCTGATGTATTTCAGAACCTTGATGCAGTGGCTTATTGCTGTCTTGGAAGAGAATGGAGCAGTACTGGGGAGAAAGAGTGATCTTTTCCTATCCTTGAGCTCTGGTTCCATAACCAAACCACTTTTTTATATCCTTCCTTATCTCCCTAAGGATCAGAGAATCTCACCCTTTGATGGCTAAGCTCTCTTAAGACCTTCTGTATTTCTATAAGAAAGGAACTTCATACTATCAGAAAATAACAAATGATTGTAAAAAAAAAAATACATGATTCAAATAATAATAATAATAATAATAATAATAATAATAATAATAATTATTATATATTATATAATATATAATATATAATATAATTATATATTATAATAATTATAATATTATAATAATAATTATATAATTATATAATAATTATATAATATTTATATAATTATATAATTATATATAATTATATAATAATATTTAATAATTATATAATAATATAATAATATATATTATATTATTATATTAATAATAATATAATATATAATATATATTATATAATATAATATATATTATATATAATATATATATATATATATATATATATATATTAATATATATATATTATTAATATATATATTAATATATAATATATATTATATATTATATTATAATATATATTATAATATATAATATATATTATATATAATATATAATATATAATATATATTAATAAAATAATATATATTATATAATAATATAATAATTATATAATAATATTTATATAATTATATAATTATATATAATTATATAATAATTATATAATATTATAATAATATATATAATATATATTATATAATTATATAATATATATTATATAATATATATTATATAATATATATATTATATATTATTATATTATATTATTATTATTATTATTATTATTATTATTATTATTATTATTATTATTATTAGCAGAGGTATGAGTGTGAAATATCCATAATATACGAAGCTGTCCTATATTGAGTCACTCCATTGGTCCGAGAAGTTTATTATTGTCAATCGGACAGAGAATTCTTGGTTTGTGTCAGAAGTTTTTTCCAGTCATACCTGATTGAATGAAACAACTGAAAAGCATGGCTTCTGCCATTGAATTGAGAGTCTTACCCTGTCTCAGTGAGAACAGAACTCACATCCTAAATAGGAAAGTATACCATCAAGAGCTTTTTGCATTCAATACATTTTTGAAAGATTTTCACAGCATCTGTTTCTCTTATCACTGTACATTATGGATATAATTCATCACTAATTTTGTTCTTTAGACACAGTGGGTAATTTTAACAATTATCTGCTGGAAAGGAACCTTTGAAACTAAAGTTTTCTATTACTATTCGCAGTTCAGCACTTTTATTGCAAAAAATTTTCACGGTTGTTTGTGTGGTTTGTGCAGAAAACAGTATCTCCAATGTGGGAAACAGCATTTTCTTCACAAAAAATTATTGTCTTCTGCATAGTGAATTTCTCTGCCAAAAAAATGAAAATGAAAATATAAAAAATGCAAGTTTTGTGGAGAACTATGAAGATTCTCACCAGTCCATGATTCTCTTCATCCGAATTCCCTGACAAGTTTTTTTGACCTTTTTTTGCTCAATATTTTCCATATATTCTTTCCTTTGACAATGTTAAGGATAGAAAATGCACTTGTAGTTCAGCATACTTTTCAGTACAGCTCAATTTTCCTTGGGTCAGGAGTTTGCAACTATATGAACATATACCACAAGAATGTGCTAGTCCCTTGTCTGTTACAATATCTCCAATAACATTTGGATTCTCACATGTCTTATTTGTCTTCTCTTCCTTTGCCACTGTTCAGATCATTCACAACATAGATCTCATTTAACTTTCCCATGAATTCACTAGCTTCTTGGCCTATGGCAGGGCTGAGATGAGCAAATGTTAAGCACAGCATATTCTTTTGCATTCAATAGTTGTTCAAAAGAGATTACTTCATCACATGTAATCAGATCACATGTCTGTTGTGTTTGATCTCCTAATGCAGTGGTTCACAACCTGGGAGTTGGGACCCCTTTCGGGGTCGAACGACCATTTCACAGGGGTCGCCGCTCCTCAATCCTGCCCCCCCTTTTAAAAGAAGGTGGCCTCACAGCCAATGGGAGCAGTGCTTCTGAGACCCCTGCGCTGGGAGGAGGGGAGAGGAGGCATGCTGGGCGTTTCCCCGTCTTTCCCTGCCTGGTGGGAAAGCACTGGAGGAGCCTGAGGTGGAGCTGGAGGTGCGGAGAATGGGGGGAGAGAGATGGAACCTGAATGTTAAGGCAGAGGTGAGGACACTGAGAGGAGAGAGCTGGAGCCGGAACATTAAGGTGGAGATGAGGAGAGGAGACCCCGCGCTGGTGGGAGGGGAGAGGAGGCGTGCAGCTGGGCGCAGCCAGGCGCTGCTTGGACGCTCGCGCTCGCGCCTGCACCATACACACACACACACACACACACACGGAGGGCTTCCCCTTCAGTGTTCCCTTTACCCTTCATGCTGGCTTGCAGAGTCAGAGTTGCTTGCCGGGGTGAGTGAGCAGCGGGCGCTGCTTGGATGCTCGCACCCGCACCACACACACACACACACACACACACAGAGGGCTTCCCATTCAGGGTTTATGGCGCTGCAGCAGGACGTCTGGGAGGTAGGACCCTGTCCCCTCACCCTGTTCGCCTCAAGTTCATTCATGCCGGTGAACAGAGTTGCTTGCCGGGGTGAGCGAGCAGCTGGGCTCCGCTTGCTTCCCAAAGTGGCGGAGCTGCAGCAGCGGCTATCGCCCGGTTGCCCATTCATTCTGCGCATGCCATTCCGTGGGAGTTGTCGGTGTGGCTGTCGCCTTTGGTCCGGCAGGCAAAGGGGGAAACTTTCCTGCGATGGACCTGCCAACCGACGGGGGAGATCGGTCCCTCCGAGACTGAGAACTCGGTCGGGAAAGGAGCAGGGTGCATCAGCCAAGGGCTTTGGTTTGTGTAGCAAGAGCCCCCGAGGCTCCTTGTTTGTTTGTTTGTTTGTTTTGGTTTTTTACCCGAAAGCAATGCTCTGATCCGTCCTGTGGATTTTGACCATTTCCACATTCCAGTGTTATAGCACTATGATTCCACTTTCACCATACTATGGAATCCTGGGGTTTGCAGTTCAAACCCCAGGATTCCATAGGATGGTGAAAGTGGAATAATAGCGCTATAACAGTCTAGTGCAGAAATAGCCAGGATGACTTTCTCCTCTCGCTTTTGTTGTGCGTGGACCCTTGGCGCTTGCCACATGCACGTGTTGTGTTCTTCGCCCTGACTGTCTTGCATTCCTTGCTTTTTGTATGTTCAGTGTCCGCACTCCCTTTAAGGGAGGGAGGGAGGGAGGGAGTGAAACAAAACATGTCTGTTATGCCGCCGCCATCTTTCCTCTCTCTCTGTCCTTTCCTGCCTGCGCCTTGTGTAAAATGTGGGCTGTTTTGGCATTGCCTTTGGGAGTGACTGGCTTTTTGAACTGTGGAAACTCAACACTCAGAACTAGAACTACTGCCTTAATTCTGGCATTGATGGATGCTTTCTGTGCTTAAAAAAAGGGGGGGGGGTTACCAGTTTTTAGGCATTAGAAGTCTATCCAGAGCAGTGATTTAGGGCAGTGTTTCCAATCTATTTGATGTTGGAAATAACTAACTAATAAATAAATAAATAAATAACAAAAGTGATTTTATGGTTGGGGGGTCACCACAACATGAGGAACTGTATTAAGGGGTCGCGGCATTAGGAAGGTTGAGAACCACTGAACTAGAGACTGAATGCCAACATATGAAGTCAATACTTACAAGCTAGAAACTTACAAGTTATGTCAGTGCTGTCTCAAGATATGTTCTATATTATGAAGAAAAATAAAGTAGACTCTTGGTTATATCAGTTAAGACTGTAGACAAGGAATCTTCAAAAATCCATTTTCCATTTAATAAGTTTATTCGCTGAAAGTTCAAATTCACAGGTATTTTAATCTATTGCATTGACACATAGGAACATAAGAAGAGCTATGATGGACCAGATGAAAGACCTATGCAGTCCAGTGTTCTTTTTGCACAGTAGTCAACCAATTGCTAATGAGAAGTCAACCAACAGAATATGAGTTCAACTGCACCTTTCATTTTACATTCATCAGCAACAGATATCAATGGGTGTACTGCTTCTGAAAAGAGCCAGTATGGTATAGTGATTTGAATGCTGGACTATGACTTCAAGAGATCAGGGTTTCAAACCCTGCTTGGCAATGGAATCCCATTGGTTGACCTTGGGTAAGGCATGGTCTCTCAACTCAAGAGGAAGGCAATGGCAAATCCCTCTCTGAATATTGTCAAGACAATTATTGTCAAGACAATCCCATGATAGGTTCACCTTAGGTTTGACTTGAAGGCACACAACAGCAACAGCCTCTGATACCAAAAGTGATACATCTTGACCAGAAGCCATTTATTTGTCTGTCCTGAATCTCCCACCAATCAGCTTCAGTGGGTGATATTGGGTTCTAGTACTATGAGTGAGGAAGAAGAGGTTCTCCCTATCAACATTCTGCAGATATTGATATTTGAAAAAATCCATCATATTTTTAACTCACTTTTCTCTAAGCTAAACAGCCCCAAATATTGTAACTTTCCTCATAAAAGAGAGTCCCTTGATCATTTTAGTTGTCCTATCCTACATAGAGATGCATGGTAAAACTCAGTGCATTACAGAAAAGGGTGTCCATTAACTGGCTTAATGTAAGACCTCCTTCTGTGTAGCTATTGGATCAATTCTTAGCACTAATCTTCCCCCTTCCCAAATTAGATTTGATTAAATTGATATTGTAGACAGAACTTTATTCAAATGTGTAGTTGAAAGGTTACCCTGGAGCTTGGAAGGGCTTAGACCTTTGACTTGTCTATTCTGTATCAGCAGCCACTGTCGAATCTATAGTACATCAGGGGCTCTGGCAATAATTTTCCAACTGCATTTAAATTCAAGCACCTTGGAGACCAGACACTCTGGTCTTCCTCTGCGTTGCTTCTCTCCCTTAGCTCTCACTCTAGATATGTCAGGCATTTAACTCCTTGGTGCAACAAAGTGCAAGACTTCCCAAAACTCTCAGTTAAAGAGACTACACCCTTAACAATTGCTGCCAGTAATGACAAACAATACTGACAGGAGTGAGTGGTAGAATTTCTGTGAATGCCTGTCCATTACAATAGCAGAGAAAGACAACCTGCTATGTATTCTAGTAGCCCTATACTACATTTTACCAGAAGTCTTATTCAAAGTCCATGCTTGTGGCTCCCAATTTGCATTTTCCAGTTGTGCCTATGAACTTTGTCTTCTGTCTAGGGCCACCCTGTCAGTCCCACTCCCTACACGAGAATGATATATTACATGTTATCTGTGCTGCTTAAAAACAACAACCCACCTATAGTTGGGAAAGTTTAAGATGTGGATGACAGTAAAACTAATGAAGATGCTTTACTTTTCTTAGAGAAGAATCAAATGTCAGATACATTAGCCATGAAAAGCTACCATCAAAATTACAGTCTATGAAGAGGCCAAATATAAGTCTGATGTCTGTATAACCCTCCACATACTGACAAATTCAAAATGACAGCAAGTTTTATCACAAAGTAATCTGTAACTGTGATTCCAGGATTTACTTAAATGCTAGATGTACACGGGATGATCAGGGAAATAAATTCACTAGGTGCACATTTATTTTATTTCATGTTAAGGGGGGGAAATTAAAAGATTTATGTGCTAAATTTCTACCTGATAAACTGTTGCTAGATAGGGACTACTTTTGTAAAAAGTAGCAAACCTAGGTTGCCCCAGGATCTAATTGGGAAGGGTCTAGAAAGCTCCCACTAAATAAGTGAAACTTCAAGCAGAGAGGGAATTGGATAGGTTAATATGGATAAAAGTGGCTCAGAAGGTGAGTTACTGACAGCCCATGGCTAATCTCCCAGTTTGCATAGCTGTTACCATCTTGCCCAGATGGAATGAAAGGCAATTTACTAAAGGCTCTTAGAACAGGCACATGAACATTTCAAAGGGGATGGATCCCAGGAGCTGCCAGGTGTCATTCTCATGACTGTCCCGTCAGCTTTGCCAAGTACTGAAAAAATGCACTATGAAATGCTAATCTTCCCCAATAACGGTAGCTTCCCAGACTCCTCATCTTCTTGTACATAGATAAGCAGTATTTGGTACCTCAGCATTTCTGAAATTAGCTTTCATCAAGGCTCCTTTCCTTTTCTCTGTTATCCTTCATTTCCCCTTTTTCCTTACAGCTTCTTTGAGCTGAATAAGGGACATAGTCAGTCCCAAGAGAACACATAAGATGGGAAAGAAAAACTCTAAGAAATGAATGAGGCAGACAGAGAAGAAATTGTTGAAAAAGTGAAAAGCTCAACATGGTTCGACACAGGCAGAAAGCAAGAAAGACTGGCAAAAAGATGGCTCAGCCCTATCCTGAGCCATGGTGAGCCACATGACTAAAATAGTGAATCAGGAGAGGTGGTAGATGGACACTCCCATCTGTCACTCAGAGAGACATTCACCACCACAACTGGTTAATATCCACACCTGCCCAGACCAACAATGTCTGCAATTAGACAGGTTTTCTCCTATACATTTTTAAGAGGTATTTTTGTTTTCCCTGTCTCTTGTGTCAGGAAATAAACTTTGCAAGACATGTTTTTGTGTGCTCTCAAGGAGCATGGTGTAATGGAAAAATTAAAATAAATAAATAAATGAACATATACTTTCTTTCTCAGTTTGTATTTCCATCATTCAATTGTATGGCATCTCAAGGAAGGTTATCATGTGAGAATATTATATTGTTTCTGTTAAAAATATTTATTTTAATATTTATTTTATTAATTATATTCAGATCTTTCTTTGCCTTCAATCTATTCAAGGTGGTTTACATGTCTCTCCTCTTCTTGTAGCCTCTCTTCAAACCAGTGAGATACGTTAGGCTAAGAGAATGACTGGTCTAGTGAGTTTCATGGCTCAGTGAAAGCTGGAACCTGGATCTTCCAAGGCCCAGTCCAACATTTGAACTGCTACAATTGCAATTGCTTGAACGATATGTAAGACAACAAAACATAACACCGGAAGGGAATTTTATATGTTTGTAGTACAGGAACTAGAAGTAGCACATTTCTAACAAGAGGAGTCAGTAAGATTTCAGACTGTAAAAATACTCCCCTCTTGTTACTGAGATAGTACGTTTCAGAATTAGTTTTAATCTGACCTTGGTCAAATTGTGCCTGTTGAAATGTGCTCGATAGGATCGAAGTAGATAGATGTTCCATATATAAAATGGAATAGTCAGGTTCTTTCTCAGTTCTGTACTTTATGTCCCCCTTTTTATTTCTGCCTTTGAAGCCCCTCCCTAAACTGCAAACCCCAGGATTCCATAGGGTGTTGAAAGTGGAATAATAGCACTATAACAGGCTAGTGTGGAAATGACCTTAGTTGGATCATATTAGTTTTGCTGTTTGTTTTCTGTGCAGACATTAAACTACTAGAGGAAATAAACATGAAATATATGAAGTTTGAAATAGTCATTGAGACTTCAGAGAGGCTGTTCTGAGCCTCTCTCTTCTTGTCTTCTTTTTAAACAGAAATCTGCCACTGTAAAATACAACCTAAAAGCATACTGAAGAAATTATTCCACTGAAGAACATCTACATTTTACTGTAAGCAGAACATATTTTTTTGTTATGAAAGCACAATCACACAAATCAAAGCAATGCTGTGGCCCAGCTATCATTCTGAAATGATAAAGATTGGTATAATATTTTTTAAAAGCATGCATACCATTTCAAATCGAAAGGAGGACACAAAGTACAGAACTGAGAAAGAACCTGATTATTCCATTTTATATATGGAACATCTATCTACTTCGATCCTATTGAGCACATTTCAACAGGCAGAATTTGACCAAGGTCAGATAAAAACTAATTCTGAAACATACTATCTCAGTAACGGGGGGGGGGTACTTTTACAGTCTGAAATCTCACTGACTATCCTTGTTGGATATGTGCCACTTCTTGTTCATGTACTGCAAATATATAAAATTCCCTTCTGATTTTATATTTTGTTATCTTACATATTGTTCAAGCAATTGCAATTGTCATGGCAATTGCAGGTGTAAATTAAAGCACAGTATTCTGGTTTAGACATGATGGGCAACTGTGGTTTAACAAGTGCCACCAATATTTAATTAAGGCACAAGAGAGAAGAGAATTGTAGAGTGGAAGGGGAAAAAATGAAGAGATGATGATACAGTGCTAGTTCTTAGTCTGATACATAAATTATTATTTTTGAGTTGGCTCCTAGCATAGTTTAGGGGCAGAAAGATTGAACTGTAAACAAGGAGGCCCTTGCACAGGTTCTGACTTGGGTGGTCTCAAGTAAAACAGTCTTTCTAAACCTCAACCTCCATATTCAACACTTTTCAAAGACATAGCAATATTAAGCTGTTTCAGTATAAAAGTGTTCGGGAAGGATTCTAGTCCCACCTCTAAGATTCATATATTTTAGAATGATCTTATGTGGATTATTTCAGTCCATTTCTTCAGATCCATTCATGAAATACAGTTTTCAAGCCACAGATATTTAAGCACAGTTACATAGTTGTAGGAGTAGGATCAGAATGTAATGACACACAGAAATTCTGACCCTAGCCATAAACCTTCAAAAGACTGTGTAGCTGATACAGGTCTGTCAAGTAGCTAGTTGGTTAGTTTAGAGGAATCAAAACAATACATTCTGCATGCCCCAGATTTAATTCCACTGAAGAGAGATCTCAAAGGAGGATTCTTTTATTATGTATGTAACTGAGGTGAGAGTTGGTATACTAATATATGTAACATTAGTATGCACATATGTGTGCTCACTGAACTTATTTGCAGTGGGGCTGTTGCAAAGATTAATAAAAATGTGAAGATATGGAAGCAATGCTAAAATGTGAACAAATGCTCAAAAATCACTTTATAGTGCAAAAATAATTATTATTGGAATTTCCTAGAATGACACTTGTATAGGAGTATATAGTATTGCATAGCAGTGTTTGCAAATATGTATTTGCTACTGCAAAAGCAGAAAGGGCTTCAGTATTATGAATGACTGTTTAAAGTAGTGCTGATGACATCCTTGGGGGGTTATGACACCCTCTTCCCTGTTTGTCACAATTCAAAGGAAGAGGTTACCTCTATTCAGAAGCATATATGTACATATGCAAGTGTATACAACATGCCTAACTCTGTGACAGAGGCTCATAGCAGAGGATGTTGCTATTTTGTTGAGACAGGGCACAGTACAGATTTAATACATGCCTCACTCAGCAGCACTTACTGATATGACACTTTGGTTGGTGGTAACTCACTACAGATATAACAATACTCTTGGGAGGAAGCTTTCAAGGAACAGTAAGATTGTTTTTAGGCAGCAGTTCAACCTTAACTGTATCTTTCTTGTCTTGTTAGAATTTGAAAAAAGAAAGATGATGGAACATAGCAATGCCAAGTTTTATTTCTTTGCTGCCATTTTCAGCCTTGAACTGAATGAGACACCGGCTATGGCAAAACAGACATGTGCTAACAATGTGTCGTATTGCTGCTATCCTCTTTGAAAAACTTTTTTTTAAAAAATAGCATTATGTATAATACAGCTATATAACATTACAATATTCAGCAAGACCATCTAGCACAACCTTTAAATCAGCACAGGAACATATGAAGACTTTTTCTGAATGTGGCTGAAGGTCTATCTGTAGTCCAACACCCTCTGTCTATCACTGCCATGGGAAAAGTTTATAACATTTGAAAGACCATCCCTCCTTTCCAATGCCAGTGCTATGGCCTCAGAAGGAAAGAGGATTAGACAGATACCTCTCCACCATGCCTTGGCCGCAGCAGCTGATGAAAGGCCCTCCCTTCTTTCCAACCACCACTACTGTGTCCTTGGAGAAAGAGAAGAATAGGTCAGCACAGCTCCATCTTGCTCTGGTGCCAGTGGATGGTAAGAGGATATCTGACCACTCCAACTACACTACCTCTGAGGCAAAGAAGAGTAGGCAGTATCTACTGTACTTCATTCTCTCCCCCAATGCCATCCTTTTCCACTTGTGACTTATTTAGATGGCAAGCCTGAGGGCAGGGAACTGTCAAACAAACAATGTGCAAACTGCTTCAAGAGTCTTTTTGACTGAAGAATGGGTATATATATTCTAAACAAGCAAACATTTAACACCACCTGAAAGACCATATCTCCTAATATTAGCCTGCCAGAGTTTTAATATTAATTGAGGAAGGCTTTTTTCTTGGGCCCTTTTCGCACGGGCTTTCCCGAGCGAAATAGCGCCGTGAGCCGTGCGGGAGTGGGAGCGCCGCTCCACACGACGCACTCCCACTTCCGGTGCTCTCACGGGGCTGCAGCGGTGTGAGCGCGGGGTTTTTGATTTTCGCTTCTAAGCGAAAATCACCCCGCGCTCGCGCAACGCTCCCGGCGCCCACCCGCACTTACCTGTTGTGCGGTGTGTCGGAGAGGCGGCCGGGTAGGGCTTCCTTCCCTCTGCTCCTGCGGAAGGAAGGGGTGGGGTGGGGCGCTTGCGTGACGGATGCGATGGCATCCTGCTTTGCGCGAAGCGGGTGGGGGGCTGCTCGCGACAGCCTCCCGCTTCGCGCGCGCGCGCGGGGGGTGGGTGGGCGCGACTGTCGCTCGCTCCTGGTGCACGCGGGGGGGACGGGCGCGACTGTCGCTCGCTTCCCGCGTGCGCGGGGGGCGGCACGAGAGGCTCCTGCTTCTCGCGCAAGCGGGGGAGGATGGACGCGCGAGCCGCCTCCGCCTCTGGGACACTGCTGCTTCCCCGCTTGTTCCTTCGCCTGCGGAAGGAATGAGCGGGGAACCGGCAGGCTCTCGGAAGAGGCTTTTCGCGCAAGCCGCCCACCCCGGCTCACGCAAAAAGCCTCAGTGCGAAAAGGGCCTTGGTCTCACTACCACCATAGGTATGGTTGATGAGTACACAGGAGACAGTTTTCTTGGTGGCTGCTCCTAAATGGTGGAATTTCCTCCTAGGTCTTCCCACATGGGTTTTCTACAAGAAAGAACAGCAGGATTGGACAGGCCTTCATTTTGATTAGGGATGGAACGAAAATGCAAAAATATTTGCAAAACATTTAGAAAACAAATTATTCAAGTAGTGAGAAACTCTGATGAGAAGAAATGTGGACTAATGAATTCTCATTAGTCCACATTTCTTCATAGTTCAGGACTTATTCTGAACAAAATTTGCACATGGTTGTTTTTCACACCATTTTGTGTGCAGAAACCAGCATTTGCAATGCAAGAAATAGCATTTTCTAAGCAGCAATATTATTTCTTGAACAGAAAATACTGTTTCCTATGCAGAAATTGGTATGTGTGTGGGGGTCTATTTTATGCAACATTTGTATATGGTTGTTTTGCACAGAAAATATTATATATGTAGGAAACAGCATATTCTGTTCAGAAAATAATATATCTGGATAGAAAGTACTGTTTCTTGCACTGAAAATGCTGTTTTCTGTACAAATCAACTATATGTAAATTTTGTGCACAATAAGTCCAGAATTGCGAATAGGCCTCTAAAATTGTGTGGTTTTTAAAGGCTTCTTACAATGGAAAGAAATTCTTTTAAATTACTCATTGCTTCCTTCAACAAGAAACTTAGTGAAGAATTACATCCCCCAGCATGGCTTTTCTTATAATCTTATACCTCAGAGAAAGCAACAAGCAAGCCTTAATGGGGACAGCCCTCCCCTGCTATGTTTCCAGCATCTGAAATTCAGAAGTTTAGTAAGAATCCAATTATCAATTATGGCTATTACTTTTGATTGACTTGTCTTCCACGGATTTATCTAATCTGCTTTTAAAGCCATGCAAGCTTCTGGCAATCATGACATCCTGTCACAATGAATTGCATACATTAAGAACACTTTACATGAAACAGCACTTTGTTTTGTCCATTCAGAACTTACTGTCACCAATTACTGTGTTATCCCAAGGTTCTGTACCATGAGTGACGGTGAGGGAAAAAAGTCTGAGTCTAATTTTATTAATTTCTATTGTGTGATCATTTCTTTCCTATACTGTGAAATCAAAGATACTTTTGCCTTTCTTTCTTTACAAAAATGCATTCTAATTCCTACATAATTTTTGCCTTTTTTCATGTAGGGGGCCTCCCTCCCCCACTGCTGTGGCATCTGTTTTGAGACAGGAAAAACAGAACCATACCCACTATTTCCTATATATTACCATCAATTAATGGAAAGGCATGGTGATCCACTGTGACAAATATACTGATGAATATAATGACAACACACTGTGAAAAATGTAACACAGAGAATCTTCCCTGTTATATATTTTCCCATTTTCAGTCATCTATGTAACTTGAATCATAGTCGTATCTGGGTGAGGGCAATAAATTTTATAAATAGGCTATGTGCTTTTCTTCCTAATGCATGTTATAATTTTGAGTGGTTGGACATCAATGGAACTACATCTACATACATATCTGTATATCACAAATGCCAGACCCTGTTTGTTTTCAATTACCAATACCTCTAAACTGATTTTAAAGGTAATAGTTCAGGACAGAGATAAGGTTGGGAGTAGTTAGATTTCTATCTTGGTTATAACAGTCTTGACATATTTAGTGTAAATGAAAATGTCCAATCCTGAATATATAAGAAGACAGGTGTCAGCTGAACTTTAAGTACACATTATGGCAGACAGCAGAATGATAGGAGATTCAGGATGAGATTATGTAGGACACAGCAGAGTAGATTTGTATATGGAACCATGCTATACACCTCTTTTCAACTTACCTTAGACTCACTATTTAGCTGCTGCAGATTCCCCAGCGAGTCTCTGGCTAGTGGAGAGTGGGAGAGTAAATTAGGGGAGCATTTGATTGTGTCTCCTTAGCCAGATACAGAAGAACTGTATCGTCCACTGAGATCCACTGGAGTCCTATGGAGGTTTCCATAGATGATGGAATCATTCTGGGTCTGGCTATGGGGACATAGATACTCATTTGATCCCCACAAGCCTTCAGAAACCACAGAATGGGTGGGAGGGGGATGCTAAAGCCAGTCTGTAAGTCCAGAAATTAGGGATGGGAAAAATCCAGAATTTTCTGAATCCTGGGATGGTTCTGGGAATCCATGAATCTCACGAATCTCGAATCTTTCTAATCCTTTTTTTTAAAAAAAGTTTAAAAAGCAAGGGAAAGAAAGATAATCTTGGGCAGGACATACTCTCTCAGCCTTAGCAAACCTCCCTCTGAAGAAATCTAGCCAGGACAATTGTCATAGTTTTGCCTCAGGATCTCCTCAGATTGCAAATGACATGAAGGCCCTTTCCACACAGGCAGGAAAATGTGGATTAATGCCACAGTTTTCTGCCTGTGTAAACAGGGCCACATACTACAGTATAGAGATAATCCAGGTCAAAGCTGGATGTTCTTTGCATAGCTCCTTATGGCATCCTGGGTTAGTAGTTTGATGATGCACCAACAGACTTTGGCAGAGAAGGCTGTGGCACTTTGTAAAACTCCAAACCCAGAATTGTGTCTGAAAGAGCTTTGCAAGGGAGCTATGCAAAGGAATCTTTCAGCTGTCCTTGAAATCTCAAGAAGCCTGTTCCTTCCAGTCAAGTGCTGAACTTAAATATTGAATGTTCAATGTAAATATCTTAGAATACAACCCCAGATGTAATTTGTGAAATTGTTAGCCAATGCCATTTCTCTCCAAGAGAAAAACTCACCTACTTGCCATCCTCCCTTGTGTGTCTGATCGCCCAGGATTTCAGGCCTCCCAGTTTCCAACAAATTGTTTGGTTGATGGATTCAAAAGATTCAGTTTGCCTATTTTGGTGCAAGGATTCGGATTCGTGAATCTCGAATTCTTGCTGAGGATTTGAGGAATCGGTTGGCTCATCCCTACCAAAAATGGTTTAGGACATTTTGGAGAGTGGGAGAGTATGAGCCTCAAACAGGGACCAAAAATGGCTATCTATCTGTCTGTGTGTGAACCTAAGAGAATGCCAAGACATTTTGCTGCTTGAGGAAGAACAGCAAATGTTCCCCACTCCACTCCTACAGTGCATCCAAGCCATGATACTTAGTCCTCGAAGGTAGAAAAGAGGGGAAAAAATCCACAAACAACTATCCTTATCCTCCACAGGAAAAAAAAATACAGTAACAAAATAAATAGCTAACAGTGTTCTGCCCTTTTACGGCATCCAAAATCTGCCTGAAGCAGCTACACTAATCTGCCTGATGGTGGGGATGGTCCCAGAATATACATGTCTAAACTTATTTTCTTTCAAAATAGGGTTTTTTTTGAAATACATTCTGATGTGACCAACAAATGCATCTAAAGCTCTGAAAAACACAGATCAGGACAATTTGCACTAGAATTTTTAAAAATTCATCAGGCATCCTGAGGTAAGCAGAATCCATAAATAATATGCCCATAAAGAAAGTGTGTGTGTGTGTGTGTGTGCACGCACATGCATGTGGTGGAAGAAAGAGCACTGAACAAAACATTTCATTACCCATTTATTTACTCAATTCCTTCCATTTTTTTGGCAATGTGCCAAAACCTAATTTGGTAAGTTTGTGATCTCTTGTTGCTGTTGTTGCTGCTGCTGTTAAAGAAAGATAAACTGGTTCCCCTTGGTCCATTCAACATGCTCTGCTTTTCATAAGCATTTGTAGACATCCCTCAAGAAGATGTCAAAGATGGGCTTCTAAAAGTATCCCTAAATGCAACCCCAAAGCAATCCTTCAGCATTTTGGTTAATAAATATAATTCTCTTCTACTCTGAATTGATCGGAGCTGCCACTCAGATATGGTTAAGATTGTTAGTCTGTGCATCTGCTATGAACACTTCATTTCTGTAGACTGATGAATTAAACTAATAAGATTCCACCAGTAGCTTCTCAGAGGTCTTGTAGCCAAAATACAAGTGAAAGTAGAAGTGTAAAGAACATCATCTCTAGCAATTCTTATTAAAAAAATAAAAATAAATCTCCCAACAACAACAATTAGCATAAAACAAAAATGGTGATTAATCAGAGAGGGACAGGACTCTTCCTGGTATATTGGAACATACAAGGTGTGGGTCAAATATATGGCCAAAGACAAGTGCGAAGAATATTAAGAGCCTCATTCAGGAAATTGATATTGGTTTAGAAGGGTTGTCAAGTTGCCCTTTAGTTACCTGAGTTGTTATTTCAAAAGGTCACTCTATTCCAGGACATGCATAGAGCATAATGGATTCTCTTCAAATCTGGCATCAAACTTTTATTTTCTACTCTAGTGAAATTGTTCATCATTGCAATATGTAGTGTGGGAATGTGTGGAAATGGTGGGCTTATATACTGTGATGTTTACTGTGCAGCAAGGAAGTGGAGTGTGTAACTATTTGGGCGGGCATACTGGGGTCAGTGGGGGTCGGTAAATGTCACAGATAAATGGTTGCAAAGTGAGGTGTAACATAGCTCCCTGTGAAAATCCTCTGGGGGAGGGCAGGGGAAGCACTTTCCTTCCCCATCCAACACACATTTTTTTTCTTCCAACATCTACGCAGAGAACTAGGAGTGCCTTTCTTTTATTCTGGGCAGTTTGAGGCTTTGGACAATATTTGGATTGGGGTCTAGACAGTGAAATTGGAAAACAAAGGCTTCACTCAGGCCTATTTACTGCTTGAAGATAAATTTAGATATCATCAGGCTTTGGCCTTTTTAGGAGTTGACTTTCATCTCTAATTTCTATCTATGGTGGACAGTGAAGAAAGCTGACAAGAAGAAACTCAACACATTTGAAATGAGGTAATGGAGAAGAATTATATGGATACCATGGACTGCTAAAAGGAAATCAAACCTGAACTCTTGCCAGAAGTGAAGATGACTAAGCTGAGACTGTTGTACTTTGGACATATCATGGGATGATGTGACCCCTTTGAAAAGATGATAATGCTTGGTAAATTGGATGACACTTAGAAAAGAGGAAGACAGGTTGATTGACTTGAGGAAAGAAGCCACCGTCTTGAGTTTTCAAGACCTGAGTAGGGCAGTTGATGAATAGGACTTACTTAGGTCTCTCATGCATAGGGTCACCATATGCTGAAGTTGACTTGACATAAAATAACAACAACATTTCCCACTCACCCTTGTTCCTCTAATATAATGATTTAGGCACTGCCATCTGCCACATTTGGTTGTTGCCAGTTGATGGATCCTACAAATGGATCAGTTGGTTCTTCTGCCTATAGCATTTTTACCACCTTCTTGGGAGGAAAAATTGCCTGCCTGCAAAGAGTGTTAAATAACATAATTTCTTGTTACAGCTTTAATTTGTGACTGGGATTGGCATCAGGATGGACCCGTTCTCAGAGGAATGCATAGGTTTATCTGTTCCCAAAAGTGTGAGGTCCCTTGAGGGACCATGGGGTGAGGTTCACAGGAACTGCCCAGATTGGGGGCAGGCTGACTGGTCTCGCTCTTGGGAGCAAGTAGGGAAATATAACAGTCCACATGACAGTGGAGTCCTTTCTTCTAGCACTCTCCTGAGTCTTCCTAGCAAACCAGCTAAGATGGATATTGATTGGCTGAGAGATCAACTGATGATTTGGTTCTGTGACCCATGCAGCACCAAATATACCAGTGGCGCTGTAACAAAGTCATGGAATATTTCCACACAACACAGTGACTCTGCTCCTTTGTGCTTAACTCCCATTTGCTCAAACAGCTAAGCTGAGTCTATGACTGAAAACATTTCTTTTGGAAGCAGAGGAGAGCTATTGTCAGTTTATGTAAACAGTTCTAAACTGGATGGATCAATGGTACAAGCCAACTGCCAATAGGGATGCAATTCTTGACTAATTATTTTCTTGACTATTATTTCTGCCCAGAAATATTTTCACATGGGAAAAAAATATTTCTATAAAACAGATTATGCTGTTTTCTGCACAAAGCAACCATGTGTGAATTTTGCATAAAATAAGTCCCAAACTGCAAAGGTTCTTATAAGTCTTCTTTTCAGAGTTTTTCAACACTTGACACACACACACACACACACACGGAATATTCTTTCCATCTTTAGCTGCCAATTTTCTCTAGGTTTTCTATCACGTAAGTTTCCAAAGGTGATTATAGAATTAAGTAACATCCATAGTCTGATACAGAATAAAATTGTTCCACAACAGAACTAGAGCCATTTCTGCACTAGACTGCTATAGTGCTATTATTCCTCTTTCAACATCCTATGGAATCCTGGGATTTGCAATTTCAGGAAGGGCCAGCCGGCTCCTCCCAAAACTGCAAATCCTAGGATTCCATAGGATGTTGAAAGTGGAATAATAGTGCTGTAACAGTCTAGTGTGGAAATGGCCTGGGGCTAAGGTTGTGTTGTGTCCCTGGAAAGACCCAAGCCATTAAACAGCAGGCCTGCTCCTGCTTCCATATCTGTTCTGGGGCTAGGATTCAGCACACTGGATTGTTCTTAAAACCCACAGCAGATTCACTGATGTGAAAGCCATCAGCTGCCACTCTTCTACTGCTTCATATTTCTATTTGCAGTGATGGCAGAATATTGGGAAAATGGGGGAAGACTTTTGAGAAAACTGAGTTCAGTATAGAAAGGTTTTTTTTTCTTCTTCCCCTGTCAAGACTGACAAGAGATTTCTTAAAAAGCTGTCTTTTCTGTAACCTCAGGACTGGTTTCATTTCTTAGTTAGGGATGTTTGCTAGACAATCCAATAGCAAACAAATTGGTGTGTGGAGGGAAGGGGAATGAGAGAAAAACAGAGAGAGAGACAATCAATCCAGGAGATTCATTGAGGATGGCTGTGACTGCCTGCCAAGGGCTTGAAGAGAGGGAAACAATTGTGAGGAGCTTCTTTTTTTAAAAAAAAAGGGAAGGGGAAGCATATGTGACCATTTGATAGCAACACCACCCCTACTCTTCCACAGGCATAGCAGTAAGACTCAAAGGAAATACCAAACCTGTCAGGACTGCCTTGTTAGAGGGACTTGTGTTCATTCGCTGTCTCAGCTTAAGTGGCCTTTGTGGGAGAAGCATGATTCACTGTGTGAATTTCAATGGGATCTTTAAATCTCTGAGAGATTTTTCTCTTCTTTGAGTGAGTTTCCCTGAGCTGAAAGCTTACGATTGACAGCTCTGCAGGTATCATATCAATCTTGCAATTCTTTTTGTGCCACTTGCTGGAACCACAGCCTCATTTCCTACCTATTGTTCTCTTTTTCTTTATGTGGAACATCTTTCTCTTTCCTTCTTCACCTCCATCCCCCTACAGCAAGAGTAAGAATCAGGCCCAAACCTTGTACAGATTTTTTTTTTTTAAAAAAAACAGCCTCCAGAAGCAGGGTGCATTAAGTAAGACATGGTTGGCTTGCAGGCCCTGAGTTACCATAGCAACAAGATCAGGCCCAGTTTGGAGAATCAGGAAGGAAGGAGAAAGAATGGAACGAGGGCTTTGCGTGTATCAAAAGGCTGTGTTGTGAGGACCCCGTGATTTTGGAATGACTAGAGGGACAGCACATACTGACCTTGGGTGGGCAAAAGTGTGCTGGTCTTGAAAGGCAACAGACACCGATTCATTAATAAGCACAGGAAGCAGAAGGAAGAGGGATTAAGTGAGTGATGTTTACTCCCTGGCTGGCACTGAGTGTGGGAAGAGAGTGCATAATGGAGCATCTACAAAGAGTGAAAAGGTCCTGGTGGCTTTGAGAGGGTACAGCGCAAAACGAAAAGAAAAGGAGATGTACGATTGTGTTGATTGGCTCTTGAGTCCTGAATGAAGTGGAGAGACTGGGCGATCTCTCTGATTGTTCTCCTTGTGTAACATCTGAAAGGGAAGTTGGAATGAGCAGAATCTGCATAGAGCAATAGACTCCTGCATCCTTTCTATTCTACATCCCAAAGGAATATTGCAAGGAGAGAAACAGCATGCTCTCTTGCTATAATATCCAAAGCCTCTAGAGGAATGTTGAAAGGAACATGACTTTAAGAATGACATCTGTTTTATTTATAGGGCAGAAAGCGCTTCCAGACTGTCCTTGAGACCAGGATGGGATTTTATGGCCTGAAGCTAATTGCTAGTCCTATCTAGAGGAAACACAATGGGATTTATATAAATGAACAGTTCTACAAACCCAACTGGTTCAGCTCTGTTTGGAATTAGACATTGGATATAGAACTCTGAAAGTACCAAACACCAAATATGCCAATTTGCTTTCTTTCACATTCATTCATTTTTTTTCAGCTCTCATATTGTTAAAATCAATTTTATGGAGATATTTGCAGATTCTGTTATCAAAAACAACCCAAATGAACCTTTTGGCCACCTGCATTGGCCAAATTCAATAAACAGAAACAATCCCCTTATGGAGGGAATCAAGTTGTATCTGACATGGAGCTGTTAAAATTGAGAAACTTATCGGAAGAGAAGAGTTTGCAAACCAGATGCTGTACCACAAATATCATAGACTTACAATGGGAATTAAATATAGTCTGTTATAAGTAATCAGAGGGCCTTTCCACACTACTCTGTTACAGTGCTATTATTCCACTTTCAACATCTTATGGAATTCTGGAGTTTGTAGTTTACTGAGGCCAAAGAGCTCTCTGGCTGAGAATTCTAAATGCCCTTCTCTAAAGTGCAAACCTCAGGATTCCATAGGATGTTGAAAGTGGAATAAGAGCACTATAACAGTGTAGTGCAGAAAGGCCTAAAGTCTTTTGTTTTGGGCCCTTTTCGCATGGGCCTTTTCTCGTGCGACAGCCCCGTGAGCCTTGCAGGAGTGGGAGCGTCGCTCCGCACGACGCACTCCCACTTCCGCTGGGCTCACGGGGCTGAAGCGGCGTGAGCGCGGGTTTTTTGATTTTCGCTTCCAAGCGAAAATCACCTGCACTCGCGCAACGCTCCCGGTGCCCGCGCGCACTTACCTTTCGTGCGGAGCATCCGGGAGCCGACCGGGTCGCGCTTCCTTCCCTCCACCCCTGCGGAAGGAAGGGACGGGGCAGGGCGCTCGCGCGACACGTCCTGCTTCGCTCACGCGCAGGGGGGAGGACGGGAGGAGCGCCTTTCTCTCTCTCGCGCGCGGGGGGGATGGAGGGGACAGGCTCCTTTCTCGCGCGCACGGGGGGGGGAATGGACGGATGCGCGAGCCGCTGCCACCTCCAGGAGGCTGCCGCTTCGCCGCTCCTTCCTTCGCCTGCGGAAGGAAGGAGGGGGGAAGCGGCAGCCTCCCGGAGAAGGCTTGTTGCACGAGCCGCCCTCCCCCGCTTGCGCGAGAAGACTAATGTGAAAAGGGCCTTGATGTTCAATCTGTTAATTTCACTTTCTCCCACATTTGCCTTTAAAAAAAAAACCATGTTCTTTGCCTGAAATTTATGATTCCTTTTTTTCTCAGTACATCCCAACACAGTTTAGGATCTGAGTATCTGAAGGATAGTCTGAGCTCTGATAAATTTCCCATTGACTAAAATTTGTATCAGAAGCCCTGGTCTGGTGTTGACTTACTCCAATGAAGAGGCAACTAGTAATTGGAAAAGAACATACAAAAGTAATGTTTGGAATAGAGTTCTCAGAATTCCCTAGGCAGCATCGCCTGTGATTATAGTTGTCCCCACCCCTGCAAAAAAAGCTCTAGCTGGAGAGATGACATTTTTCTTGGTGGAATCTGCTCTCTTGTATCACGTGGTTTCTATCCACCTGATGGACATTTTGCTGCAAAATGAGGACTTTTGTTGTTGTTGTTTTCTTGAGCTTTTGTAAATAATTTGTGTTACTGTTGCCAGATCTCTGCTTTTTTTTTAATCACTGTTTTGTTTTGTTTACTTTATCTTTTTAAATAAATGTTAATTGCTGAATGGGGGGACGATATCAACCTTTGATGCTTTGTCAAACACAATACAATACTTTTGACCGAATGAATCAATTAATGTAGGAAAAGAAGGAGAATTCCTTTTCACTGCACTATCATGAACACTCCAATGTTATTGGTGTTAGCAGTTAAGCAGGATGTGGCCTGATTAGTACTTGGATGGAAGAATACCAGGGACTGCTGTGTAGGACTAGGAAACAATCTTGTAAAGCACAACAAGAGAAAGGGATACAAGACCCAACTCACAAAACCACTGACAAATGAACAGAGCCAGGATGTGTGAGGTAAATATTTTTAATATTTGCTTTATTTTTAATATTTGCTTTATGTTCTGACTCTTTTTTTTTCCCCTAGGAAAGAATTTTTCCTGAAACTTTAGGAGATCTACTTATAATCAGAACTGACAACTGTGAACTAAATGATCCAATAGTTTTGACTCAGAACAAGGTAGTAGGCTATGTTCCTAACCTCCATCACATTGAAAAGAGGAAGAGAAGACCTCTTTTTTTTTTAATCTGGCTCTTCAACAAATTGCTGACTGATGCCACTTGTAGACCAAATTGTTGGACACAGAGCTCTCTGTGAAGTAAGCAGAAATGGATCTCAGGCCAGTGTGGGCAGAAAGAGTGGGACTGAAACTTGTCAGATTAGATGTGACACAGGAAATGCAACAGTTTTTGAAATGTCAGTCTTGTTGTATCTCCTTCTGCCAGGGAAGAGAAGCTAGTGGATAACACCAGGAAAGCCCCTTTGCATAAGCCAAGTCAGGAAAGTGATGGCATTTCCCTAACTCCTACTTGCAGAATAGTAATTAAGCAGCAGGCAGTGACAGCTGGCACTTAGGAGATAGAACATGAGGACACAGAAAAAAAAGGGAGTTTCTGCTACATCTAAAAAACAAAAAAGGACAGATCTATAAGGTGTGTGTAGTGTGTGTGCGTGTTTGCATGAATATATGTGGCCTAAATCCAATTGCAAGTGCCAACAATGGTAAGCTCATTAAATTGACTGCTGAATGGTACAGTGCTTCAGCACTTATGCAAATCTCGCTAATGTGATGGATCTTAGCAGTTGAATCTAGGCCTATATAATTGCACAACCTGTACACACACAAATACACACATGCACACTCATGCATATACACATATGCAGAGAGAGAGAGAAAAAAACTGCAGAATGATTTGGTATAGCCTGCATTTTTAAATGGACTGTCCTGAAGGGATGGAAAGAATATTTGAATATATTCCAAAACTGGCTGCAAATGAGGTATTCTGAGTATCTGGAAACCCTATTGAAAAGAATCTGAGAAGGGTGAGAATTCTTGCAGTTTAGGACTTATTCTGTGTGGCATTTTTTTTTCTGATGAAAACAGCATTATCTGTGCATAAAACAAACATTCTTTGTATGGGAAACTTGTTTTCTATGCAGAAAACATTTTCAAAAACTGTGGAATCTTTGACAACGTATGTGCAGTAAAGAGAAAACAGTAGTTTTTTTGTTTTGTTTGTAAAAAATAAAATTTATGAAGATTTCCATCCCTACTGTACGTGTTACTGTGCAAATCAAATCATAGTTATCCTTCTATTTTCACATTTACTGGATTTCACATTACACTTTTGAGTTCAAAAACTGTATTAAAGTTCATTGTGAATATATATTTTAGGTTTGAAGTTATATTTTACAATAAAATACATGGAAATTCATATTTTAATTTCAAAAAGCTATTTTGTGGGAAAAATATATTTAACATAATGCATGCACGCACACACACACACACATACACACATATCTCACACATATATTTATGCAGAAAAGGGATACTATTGACTCCTCAAAGGATATATGTGAAAATGATACAGTGTAGAAATAGATTAATATCAAAGCTTTTTGCAGCCTCAATTTCAAGAGTTTGCATGGGAACAATTTACATTAATAGTCACTCCAGAAAGAAAGAAAGAAAGAAAGAAAGAAAGAAAGAAAGAAAGAAAGAAAGAAAGAAAGAAAGAAGAAAAGTAGTATTACAGCATAATGATTTGAGTGGTGGCCTATGACTCTGGGAGACTTGGCAGTCTGCTGGGTGACCTTGGACAAGTTATACTCTCTTGGAGGAAGGCAATGACAAACCACCTCTGAGCAAATTTTGCCAAAAAAGCTCAGTGATAAGGACCATGTTAGAAATGACTTGAAGCCATACAACAACAGCAGTAGGAACAACAAATTATCACTTGAGAAAATAGTCCAAGTAAGTTATGAAATAGAGATATAAATATAGAGCCCAAAGATGATGTGAACAGAGGAAAGTTTGGTCTGGAACAGAGGGAAGTCATCCTCAGCTCTCCTCCCCCTGCCAGTAGGCAGTGAACTTCCAGATAATAAAGTAGGCAATTCCAGCTTTCGTCCTGTGAGCCGTACTAAGAACTGGAATCCCTTATTGCTGTGTATATACCATAAAATGCTGCAAAATGGCAAGAAGTTTGAGGGGGAAAAGGGTACTGTACACATAATGTTGTATTGAGCATCCTGCCTCCTGCCATCTCTGTTCTCTGAGTTCCAATTCATTTAGGAAAACTGTGTCTTTTGTTTGTTTCTGTGTGACTTGATTTGAAGAATTTCATGATCAATGACCAAAACACATAAGTCACAAGATGTGCATGCTGAATCACAAGATTGTCTGTGCTGAGACATTCTGTCTGGAGTTTTGGGGTTCAGCATTACCAATAACCTCCAGTGTCTTACTCCATTGTCACCAATTAAAATCAATTGGTGGACCTGGAGTAAGGCACTCGAGGTTATTGCTGACCCAGTTCTACTTCTTCTTTCCATTTCATTCCAAGGAAGCTGTATTGCTACTGAACCAATATCTGTTGTCAGTAATGGACTGGATGAAGGCAAATGAACTGAAGCTTAATCCAAGCAAGACAGATGTGCTCCAGGTCAGTTAAAAGGCAGATCAGAAAACAAGAGTTCCTGGACAGGATTACACTTCCCCTGAAAGGGTAGCAGCTGAGTTTTCTGGGTGCCCAGATTTCAGCGGTGACTGGGAGTGCATTTGTACAACTAAAACTTGTGTGCCAACTGATGTGGTCCTTGAGACATCAGATCTGGCTACAGTGACACATGGCCTGATTACATCATGTTGAACTACTGTGACACACTGTGTGTGGAGCTGTGTGGAAAGTGTTTGAAAACTTCAGGTGGGTTCAAAATGCTGCAGTAAGAGTGCTGAATGAGGTCAGTTAAAGGCAGCATATCAGTCTTGTAGGGATGGGGGGCGCTGGAGGCAGTTTGCTCCTGGTGGCAATGTTTTGGGGGCATCCTGGTCCATAGTTACACCCCCACATGCCCTGGCCATGCCCCCACATGCCCTAGCTATGCCCCCATGCACAGCAATCATGCCCGTTGTGCCATAGCCCCGCCCCCTGTGATAATGAGGCTTCCCATTATCTAGACTTAGCTAAAGGGGGACACTTCCCTCTTCAGGCAAACCAAGGGTTAATGAGGTGTTGGGATTAGATTACATTTTACTGTGGGTCAGCATCATAGGTCATGTGGGTCAGCATCATAGGTCACAGGGTGAGAACTGACCAATCCAAAGGTAAGAGGTGAGCATCTTCGGGATGCTTCGAGATGCTTCCAAGGAGAAGTTATAAAATTTCTTGGGAGGCCATGTGGCCGAGAGATAACAAAGGGATAACAAAGAAGAACCACCCAGGAACCTCCTGGAGCGGGGTTCTGAGCCAGTAGCAGGCTGTAGACCTAGCCTCGCCTCCTGGCTTCTTCCTCATAGAACATCTAAGCCTAGGAACATCTGTGAGTACTAGAAATAGTTATCTAGTCACGTTAGGGACTTTTCTGTTATTTTGGAGCTGGCTGATCTAAAGAATGTATCTGTGCTTTTATATCTGTTCTTTTTGTAACTACTTGTAACTAAGCGTGCCTGGGAGGGGGGAGCCTCACATGTGTGTTATTTGCCTTGTTCATGTGCATGCCTTTAATAAATACTTTCTGTAAAACCCTGTTTCTCTCCTTCCCACGCCAACGCTAGATAGACTGGGGGGAAAGGAAGATCCTTAAGCTTAGGGATTGACATGTCTGGACAGCATCCCACTGTGCTGTCCCAAGTGTCCAGAATTCAGTGGGTGGTGGCAGCGAAGATTAATTAACAGCTAAAATTAATAACAGGCTGGAATTCTACATACCAGTATCACCTGGTGACATTCCCAGCCTCACACCCCTCCCCATACTCCAAGCTCCCGCCACTGGAGCATATAACACCTTGTTAAAACAGCTTTGCTGGCTACCATTTCATTGCTGGGTACAATTTAAATTTCTGGTCATGACTTATAAAGCCCTATAATGGCTTAAGTCCAGACTATCTGAAAAACAGTCTCCTCACATGAATCTTCCAAAGTTTTAAGATCTGCAGGGGAGGGCTTTCTTTCAGTCTCACTACCATCACAGGCTTGCTTGGTGAGGACATGGAAGACAGCCTTCTCAGTGGCTGCTTCCACCGCCTGGAACTCGTCCACAGAGGGCTTGGCTGACCCCTTCCCTACTTTCTTTTCATCAGCAGGCAAAGTTTTTGTTGTTGTTGTTTAAGTGGGCTTTTAACGTATAATCAGGAGAGCTTCTTATTGGGATGTTTTTTTAAAAAAAAGTTTTGCATGTTTTTAAAATGATTTTATATTATGTGTTGTGGGTCTTCTGGGCTTTGAGGCCATGTTCTATTAGTATTTTCTCCTGATGTTTCGCCTGCATCTGTGGCTGGCATCTTCAGAGGATCTGGTGGCATCTAAGTGAGACAGAGTATATATACTTGTGTAGTCCCCGGGTGGGAGGGAGCAATTTGCATGTGTTACAGTTGGCCTGTGTGATGGCCTATTGTTAAATGGGATATCCCCCAGGGTGTATTGTTAGTCTGGGGATATGCATAACAGTGCATTAAGTACATTAGCAACCCATTGTACTGTTCCCTGTCGAGGGACCTCCAGAGTCTGGGTGGTGTTCATTGGCATATTTTTGAGTGTTTATTTTAGTGTTCTTTAGTACTGGTAGCCAAATCTTGTTTACTTTCCGAGTTTCTTCTTTCCTGTTGAAATTGTCCATGTGTTTATGGATTTCAATGGCCTCCCTGTGTAGTCTGACATAGTAGTTATCAGAATGGTCCAGAATTTCTGTGCTTTCAAATAACATTCTGTGCCCAGGTTGGTTTATAACATGTTCTGCTACTGCTGATTTTTCTGAGTGGATCAGTCTGCAGTGTCTTTCATGTTCTTTGATTCGTGCTTGGACACTGTATTTTGTAATCCCTATGTAGACCTGCCCACAGCTGCAAGGTATTTTATATTGTTTTATTTGGTGTTTTTAATTATTTTAAAATTTTATTGTCAATGTTTTTAATTGACTGTCTCTGGAAGCCAACTTAGGTCTCACTCTGAAAGAAAGGCAGCATACAAATTCAATCAATCAACCAACCAACCAACCAATCAATTATTTTCATATTGTTGTTTCTGATGTTATTACAGGTTGAGTATTCCTTATCAGAAATGGTTATGAGAAGTATTCCATATTTCAGATTTTTTTTCAGGTTTTCTGTCACAGTATCTTTTTGGAATAGCTTCACATTCTGTTGGTCCACTACATGTGTTGTGAACGAGGTACAAAGCTGGAGACAGACTGAAGATCTGTGAAATGGCAGGAATCCGAGTGGAGTGTTGAGTGGAAATCCATGCCTCCCACCATTTCACAGACCCTCAGTCTCTCTCTTTTTGCCATCACCTGCCTACTTCTGCTTCAAGGCAGTGGCTGTGGCACTGCTGATTGTTCATCTCTCAGATCCTTAGTCTCTTTCTGCCACCAGCTGCCTGCTTCTGCCTTTGAAGTGGTGGCTGCAGCATTCCTGTTTGTTTGTCTCTCAGATCTTCAGTGTCTCTCTCTGTGCTGTCAGCCCACTCACTTCTCCCTTCAAGACAGTGGCTCCTGTGCTCCTCAGATCTGAGAGATAAATGAGCAGGAGTGCCACAACCACTGTGTCAAAGGAGGATGAAGACAGCTGGCAGCAAAAAGAGAGAGACTGAGGATCTGAGAGATGAACATGCAGAAGCACTGCAGCCACTGCCTTGAAACTAGAAGTGGGCAGCTGGTGGCAAAGAGTTTCAGTTTTTGGAGGATTTTGGATTTCCAGATTAGGGAGGTTCAACTTGTACTATCTTTATTTATATTCTGCCTTTTCCCCAAGATTGGGACTCAAGGTGGCTTACAAATGTAAATGATTATAATTTCATGAGGATAGGATAGAATGCTGAATATAGAGGTGACCAGAAATAGCTTTCAAAATGGGTTTCAGAAGTGGGTTTTCCAGCCCTTCAACATGAGTCATTATTATAAGATGGAGGGACAAGTCAGTACAACTGCAGGATGCAACTGACTAGTAATGTACAAATGTCTGCCCTTGAAAGCTTTGTATCGGAGCAGAGACTTTAACACTAGTGACACAAGCTTATATAAGATCATCACCTCTCTTAAGTGAATGAGAAAATTGCAACGCAAGAGGTAATTTAATTGTTCCATTGATATTGTGATCATTGTTAATTATGTCCTCTGAAGACATGTCTCTTCCTTTTAGACTTTCTAGCTTATGATGAATGGTACAAAATGAGCAGAATAGGAAAAGGTGGCAATGTGAACATGTCCTTTCTTAAAGTAACTGCATTCATCACTCCTTCAACACTATTAGCTGACAGTATTTTTCAAAACAATTCAATTGTCCTAATGTTCTAGTTCATCTTTGCAGATACAGGGACAAATTCTGGCCCTTGCTTAGACTTTACTGTGCCACTCCAGCTTTTCTGTAATGTACAGCATGCACTTCAAGTGAGCAGTACCTCCCAAGGTTTGAGCTGTTAGCACTTCATACAGTAATATCTCTTCTGGGGAAGGCCTGTATTTTAATAATTTTCTCAGGACCCTGGTGCATGTAAGAGGAGATATATATTTTCCTCTGCAGACAGATCCACCTCTGAACTGTAATTTATTATTTTAGTATCTCAGAAGCTGTTTCTTTGAGAAATATATGTGCAGAATTGTATTAAGAGTGCATAGCTTTTATGACTGTGACTGATGATTTGTTTGACTAGATCTCTTATGTATCAGCCTAACTATTTGGTATTTTCTATGTGATTTATCCTGAAACTGCCTTAATAAAGTTCAGATATTACTTTCGCTGAGTAATGGATGAGCTTTTCTCTAAAGTGCTCTTAAACTGTTTCTTTAATGAGTGAGAATTTGGTTGCAGAATTTATACTTATGTGCTGCCTATCTGAAAGCTATCAATACCATTCTAAATGGACAGGGGAAAGTAAATTGAAAATAATTGAATTTTTCTATATACTGACATAAAATTGAATGTGTGTTTGTAAGCACAAAAGTATATTTAATTACTCCATGCAGTAATGGGGTAGCATTTACAGTAAGATGTATGAACAAGCACAGCAGCTAATGCAGCAATCTAATTTTAAACTCATCCATGGTGACAACACATTTTCGCCATTATTTTTGCTGTTATTCTTGATTGTCTGGGTGTTCCTGAGTACAGTTAATTATCTATTCTTCTAATAAACACTCCAATCATGTGTTCTGTTTCCCTGCTATGCACAAAAAAGTGCAGCTGCAAATATGGCTATGTGGGACTATTCTATTTTGCAACAACATAAACCAGAAAACCTAGTATATCAGTAAAGTTGAACACGCAGGAATAGCACTGAGATGAAGACACTCAGAACCAGGAATTCCCTGGTTCGAATTTCACCCGTGCTAAAAAGTAACTAGGTGGCCTTAGGCAAGCTATTTTCTATCAACCTCACTGTTGTAATACATACATTTTTGAAGAAAAGGTTAAGCTAGATTAGAAGAAAACTATTGAAAGGATTACAAAAAGAACATCTATGAAGAATGTGTTTCTGTGCATTTCCAAAATGTACACTCTGGAGAGTTCTTCGGGGGATGGGAGGAGGAGAGACATTTTACAAATCACATTTTGTCAAATGCATTTATTTTCTTTCACAGAACACATCTCAAGTCTAGATATGCAAAGATTTCAAACTCCAAACTGCATCTATTTCTGAGTTCAGCCAGGCAGGTGTGGATTGGGTAAATCCATTTAAAAAATACTTTGACAAGAGTGAATTTCTCACACATTCCTAGAGGTAAGCTGACTTCAGTCTGGTAACTTCAACTTTTTATGCGCATGCACACGCATGCACACGCATGCACACACACACACACCCTCCTAAAATCCCTCCAGTGTGTATTATAGTGGGGAAAAAGTGAACTTAGTGTGCCTGCCAAAAGATCCCTCCTGTACCCTAGACATTTCTTCAAAGCAACAGCAGATTTGTGCAGTCCTGGGGCTGGTGTAGTTTAATTTCCTCCTGTTGAATGGAAGGGGGTTCATAAAGCATTAGCAGCAAACAAGCAGGGAGGGAAATGCAAATGCAAATGCTACTCCCTACTCCTTTCCAACCTGCTGCCATGGGCTGGTTAGTGCTTTAGATTAGGTAGTATATCCACCTTCAGATCTCCACTCCCTCCCTGGAAGGATTGCTATGCTAATTATGTATATAAAGAAGAAAAGAAAGTGAAACAATAGAGAGGGAGAAGTATAAAACAAGACATTTCAGGGAAAAGAGAGAGAATTGATAAGGGAGTTAGGAGAATTGGCAATAAAAGGCAGCCACAATGTTAAATGCTTGCACTCCAGATGTGCATGTAGACATTAGGAAATGATCATGATTGTTTGCTCACAGGCAGATACAATGAAAATTAGGCACCAATGAGAAATCATAGGTTCATTTGGTGAGAAGGAAGCCTCGGGTGCATCATTCAGCCAGTGGTGGGTCTGAAAGCCTCACTGACAGATGTAATTCTCATCTGTGCCTTGTATATTGTCAGTTTTTTTATTTCCTCAGCCTGTCTTGGCAGCTTGTCCCATTACCAAACTGTTCCTAGAGCTTGATTTTTAAACTAACTACTTCTTACTACTTTTCACTTGTTCTAAGGAATGCCATAGTATATCCATCTTTCCAGTGAAATTCTCTGGCAGGGCAATCCTATGCATTTTTACTAAAAAATCAGTTGTGCTGTATCCAACAAGGGGCATGCTATCTAGTAAGCATGTGCAATATTGCTCATCTTAGATTATCAGTGGAATCAAAACCCAGGTTCACTGGTATTTATGCCTCTAGTACTATTGTTCCACTTTCAACATCCTGTGGAGTTCTGAGGTTTGTAGTTTATTGAGGCTAAAGAGCTCTTTGGCTGAGAATTCCAAAGGACCCTCCCTAAACTGCAAATCCCAGGATTCCATAGGATGTTGAAAGTGGAATGATAGCACTATAACAGTGTAGTGCGGAAAGCCCCTTTGTTACATTACAATGGTAACAAGAGTTAATCTCAGCTATTTTTCAGTGTCACTTTAACTGTTACAGTTTGGGCTCATGGCATTCCTAAAGAGTCAAGGAGTAATATCACTACTTCAAGACTGGTTTGTACCGTGTTTTGTGAGCTCTGCTGCTGAACATCAAAATGGACAGAAAGAGACTGCATTTTGTACCACAGGCCAAAGTCTCATTACATACTGATGTTGTTAAAGTAACTAACGCCCTTTTCACACGGGGTAAAAAAAAATGGTGTAGAGCGACCTCTAACGGAGGTCGTCTACCCCATAGCGTGGATTGGTGCAGACTACTTTTGTGTAGTTCCACACCCCAATCCACGCCAGGGCGACCGGAAGTGCCAGCACAGCGTGCTTTTTGAAAACCACTTTTCAAGTTGTTTTCAAAAAGCGCGAGGCGTGCAGCCCCATCCAGCCTTGTCACAGAGCCCATGTGGATTTGCGGACGCGAGAAAGGGCATCCCTGCAAATCCGGTGGGGGGGGGGATTTCCGGCTGGCAAGCTTCTCCGATTGGTGGAGAGGCTCGGCCAGTCAAAATCTGCCATTTTGGGCGCTGCTGAGCGCCGTGGATGCCACCGGACTCTGCAAATGTGTGGAGCAGCAAAACGCGATGCTCTGCCCGGCAATGGAACAAGGTAAGCCCCGTTTTGGCGTGGCTTGCTCCGTTCCACCGCCCGTGTGTGAAAAGGGCCAAAGTCCCTTTGGATACACCAGATTAAGGAAGCCTGCAATAGACTCAAAGTTATCTTATCACTACATCTATATCAGTATGTGTCTACCTTTAAACAGCACTGCAATTCTTCTCATTTTGGCAATAAATTAAGATTATTAGCAATTTAGCTCCACACACTTCCTTTTTAATGCTTTAAACTGGGGGTAATTGAAATCACATGACTACTTACCAGTTAGTCCCTTACAATAATGTATTTGCATCTTGTTGGAAGATAGTTGGTATTAACCTAGGAGATAAAGACAACATTGATGTTTTCCTGCCCTCTGCTTGTTTCCTATTGATCATCTATACCATAACTCTCATAGTGTCCGGGATCTTCTGTCGATAGCTATGAAGGGAGATGCACAAGTCTGAACTTGGAGCCCAAAATCAGAGGATAAGTGGGGGGAAAACCCTACTAATTCTCAATCAGAAACATGGAAGGGCTGCCATAGTTCTTCTTATTGAGGCAAGCCCAGGGGTAGCCTGGGTTGATTGAATCATTCTACTATTAACAGGATTCTTTAACTGTTCAAGGAAATGCTCTAACCTGTAGTTTCTATGAGCCAACACAGGAGTTAATAGGCAGAGAACAGTAGGTCCTGTGTTTTGGCTGTGAGTTCAACACATGCTATAATTTTTATTTTGGCTTTTTTTCCCCAATATGAGATCCAATGTAGTTTACTATATAATTACAAAGTGTATCTGTCTAGTCAAGAAATACTACAGAAAGCACATGAATCAGACTCTTAGAAGACATAAAATGTGTTTGTGGCTGTAGGATAGCCTCAACTTTATGCTGATATTATTCATTGGTGCATCCTAGTTATATCACCTATGCTGTCTCTCTTATCCTAGTGTGGTGAAGGGACTTGAGCACTGAATGATAACCCTGGAGACCAGGGCCATGGAAACTCACTCAGTGACCTTGGGCATGTCACATACTCTCAGCCCCTGAAACCTCTGAGATAGTTTCACCTTGGTTGCCATAAGTTGGAAATGACTTGAAGGTATGCAACAACAACAACAACAACAAGATAGAATCATAGAGTCGGAAGGGAACTCATTTGCCATCAAGTCCAACTCCCTACTCAGTGCAGGATATTTAGATAAAGCATGAGCTAAAACAACAACAACAGTGTGCATAAAGGGCTACTAGGAGCTGAAGATCTCACACATGTGGATTCCACAGGGTGAATGAGGACTGGGCACATAGTCCATTCCCCCCCGCCCAGCTTTATGGGTGATGGTAGAGACATAATCTCAGGATATCTTTGTACCATAATACCAACTTCTTCTAGGTAGTAAGAAAATACCATGAAAAGAAATACTGATTTGATCATTCATTCTAGCAAGTTCCATCCTTTGTCAAGTAATTTTTTTGTAACAAGAACTGATAGTGATATTTAAATAAACTTCTTCATTTAAGCAAGTCCCAGGCTTTTCCAGACTGGTTGAAGAAGCTTGACTTCTTTTGATGTAGCTTCTTAGGTTTTGCTGGTTATTTTGCATCTGCATCCACTCATTCTGTTCTTTAGGGGAGGTAGTGGTTTGTAGCAATTTACTGGATTTGCACAAGGGCTCTTCCAAAGGGTTTTTAAAAAAAGTCTGTGCTGTGGCTTACTGAGATGATCCTATTGTCTGGAGGGAATTTTTTCCTCTTTTTGATTCCCCACCCCTTACGAATACACTGTGAGAGTACAAAAGTACCATTAATGCGCTGAAGTACTAAAAAAGAAAAGAGGAAAATAAAATGATATTTTTTTTGTTCCGTTGTGTTTTGAAATTAAAAAGAAAGCCACTCATGAATGGGAATGAAATGTTACAGCTGATACCAAGAATTAGAGAAAAATAGTGTGATAGAAGAAACATTATTTGGATATTTTTAAAAACCCTGAGAATTACAATGACAACAAATCTTGCAGCCTTCCATTCCATCTAACTGACTGCCCAGTTTTGTTTCCACATGAAATATTAAAAGTCTTCACTGTGGAGATAGAGTCCTTATTCTGTAGCCTTTTCTTTTATGTATTTTAGTTGTCTATTGTGAAATCATTTTTAATTATAGTTTAAAAAATGATAATACCCTAGGTAGCCAGTCCCAAAAGTTTTCTGACAATCTCTTAAAAGTCCTTCTACACAGGCACATTTTGTGTCCAATTGGGAAAAAAACTCTCAAAACAACTAACCTTCATCTGTCCCTTCCTGTTCTACACCCCATGGATTCGTCTTTGTTAACCTCTGCATTTTCCTTGTATGCAATTGTTAACGGTATCTGAATCTTCATTTGTCATTCTTATTTGATTCCTAGTCTTTAGCTCATTATTGTCTGCATTATTGCCTTCAGCTGAACAAGTTCTGCTTTCTTCAGATTTGCTAAACCATAGCAAGAAAACCATTATTATTAACCTACCAGAAGACTATAATTGATCATAAGAGAGATGACAGCATAAAGCTTCATAAAAACAATGGTGGACCAAGCAAGGATTGGTGTTTGTAGTAATTACCATACAGAAGGTCATTCTCATATCACTTGAAAACTGAAATATATCCTACAATGTGCTGCAACTCCTGCACCAAAAGAAACATCTCTTTTCCTAATGTGTTCTTTCCCAAGCCTTTTCCCTCTTGCTATAATTTGTGGGGGAAACTCCTAGAAGTTTATCACTCCAGATGTGTTCTGTCACACTAGATATTCTGAAAAGTCTTGGACCTAACACCAGAGTAGCAGTTGTTGCTGGTTAAAAACAAACAAACAAAAACACTAATATTCTATATGTGGAATTAGTTTCATAGCTTGCAGAGATCAAGGCTGCCTGATGTTCATACACTCTACCTTTCTCAGAACTTTAAAGGATTTGCAAATTGCTTTGATTCACTCTTTGCATGTGTTCAACATATCATTGTAACTGTTTACAAGATGGAACATTGATTAAAGATGCCACATTAGCCCCCATTCTGACTGAAGTAGCTGACTCTTCCTTTGGTTTCAAAGATGTAAATTCAATGGGCCAACAAGATGGATAGATCTAGCTGAATCATTTGTGTGCTCATTTCCATATAAAATGACAGTGGTCAATGGTCTACTTTTTTTATACAAAAAGGAATGTGTTGGTGATCAGAGCAAATCCAGATCCTCTGTCCCACTTTACTTCCTGGCAGTCCAGTATTATAAGCCATTTTCTTCCCACTGCCTAGTTCCCACTATTGGAACCAGACTGGGAGACGCAGGTTCTCAAAGCATCAGACTGTATTGTGGGATTTGGGTACCAGCAGCACATAGTTCAAACAACATGTAGGCCTCTTATTTATACTGACAGATCATCCCTCCCACAAAGCCCACAGATTGCCTGTGAAATTAGGATTTACAACCTTCCTCTTTATACTCTTTTTTGAGACCATTTATGTCATCATCCCACATTGGGGATGGGAGAAGGAAGGGACCCGGATGACACTTATACAGAATACTGTCCCTGTCCTGTTGTTCTCCACTCCCCAGATGGTGTGATCATGCTACAAATCATTGATGGGTTTTACCCATCAGTGACAGGTGATCACACAGCCCCCCCGCCACCCTCCCACACCTGCTTGAGCTGTGGAGGGTCAGGAAGTGCAACCGCCATGCTTTCTCCCCCAGTATAGTCTGGGACAGTGCCTGGCTGTGCTGCGGAAGTGGGTATGGAAGGGAGTGCTTCTGTCATGCTCCCCTCCCAGAAGAGGCTCTACCAGGATCCCCATAGGACACTGCTGGGATCTGGCAACCTGCAGAAAGGGCCTGTGAGAGAAGTACATTCCATTCCTGCTTTATATGTGATTGTGGACAATTAGTGCTTAATATGTAGGACTATTTGTTATCAAGATTAAACAGAGTGCAGTAGGGCTACTGCAGTATGAGCCTACAGCAGAAACAGGACGAATTACTCAGGATACTCTTGTAAAGTAGAAATAAGAACTTATGTTTATTGACTCAGGAAATCCACCTTGGGATAGGAAAGAAGATAGACAAAAGAAGGTAAACTAAAGAAGGTAACAAGAACCCCTAAATGTTGTTTCTCATATGTGGACAGGTAAGCTAGCAACCATTTTCGGGTTGGAGAGCCATGGCTTCTCAGACAAAAAGAACAAAGAAACTAACTTCATCAAGAAGGGGAAGTGACCTCAACAGCTATGAGGGAAACAAAATGCTTGAGTATAAGACAGACTGAGAGGTGAAACAAAGAGCAGACATTATTTGGTCTCCCCTCTCCCACTATAAACCCTATAGAAGTCTCAATGTCTTTTTGCATCTAACATAACTTACATAGGATTACTCTACACTGCTAGTGTGGCCTCATGTCAAAGTGATAAATATGAACCTGTACTGTGACAAAGAGGAGATTCTAGTGCTGGCCTTATTTCTTTAGGGATGGATAAGAATTGCATTTCAGTTCATTTCTGATAAGAATTTGCCAACAGTTTCAGATGTATTTCTTTTCATAAATGAAAGTACTGGAGAAACTGAAACTGACTGATTTGTCCATGCAGGCCAAGGGTTTAGCACTTAAAACTTCACAGTGTGGGTTTGGATGCCTGTGTATTCAACCATGATAGTACTCAATTAGAGTTGCCACTTCCTTCTTCTGAAAAGCTCCTGAATATTGAATATCTATATAATCTGGCTCTCTCCGTGCTGAGAATAGATGTACTTGTTTAGTTTGTTTGGGAGAAATGGAAGAGTTCATTTCTGCTGAATCTGGCAACTTTTTTGTATTCAAGACAGAAAAAAAATGAGGATTTAAACAATTCAAACGTGGGAAGAAGTAAAAATAAAGGTGTTTGCCACTATTTGGATTGGAAGATATTGACTATCTTGCAATAATGCAATAATGTTTTACCTACATTTAAACCAAGACACAATATAAGACAGTGTGAGACAATATAGGTTATAAGATAGCTTCTCATTGTCTTATAATTTGATAGGAAGAACTGGAGAAGGAGGTTCTTAAGTCACTGATAGAATAAGTGCTTGGCCTAAAGAATATCCCAGTTTTGATTCCATGGTATTACCACTTAAAAAGGACCAAACAGTAGAAGATAAGAAAAAAAATGGATAGCTGCTGACTGTTGGAGTTAAACAAATAATCATATGTAGTACAAGGTAGCTTATTATTAACAATGCCAGTGTTTTAAAGAAAGACCACATAGGTCAGCAGATGAGTAAATGCTTTGCCCTCAAGGTACCAGGTTCAATCCACAATATATCCAGAAAGAGTCCTTTCTAAAACCTTGGAGAGCTACTGTCATACAGTATGGACCATACTTGGCTGTATGAACCAAAAGTCTGACTCAGTATAGGGCAGTTGCCTATGTCTAAAAACCAAGTCCGTGTTGGAAAAAGCTTGGAACCTGGACATGGATGATTTCCTTGTGTTAGTGTACAGTATAGGTTCCTTGTCTGTGCCTCACTTACTTGCCATATTTTCTGTTGCATCTCCAAGTTCTACACCTGTGCTGTGTTGGCTAAGATATGTATAAACAGTTGGCTAGATAAGAAGCTGTCCACTTCAATTTGGGACAAATATAAATTACTGACTTTTTACTCCCAAGAGGCTATGGTTTAAAACTAGGGCCAGTGTCCTTACTAATTCATCCTTGAGTCACTCCCATTATAATCAATAAATCAATATCCTTTTAATATGGAGATGTTGGCTCAGCTGTGATTTTTGATGGCAAAATTCCTTACTCAGCTGCCTTGCTGCTTCCTTTTTAACTTCAAAAACTTCCATTAGCACCACTATGTGAAGCCCCATTAATCCATTTTCATTGAAATAATGTTCCTATTCTCACTCTGTGCCTTTATTGCATCCTACTCATCCTTGTTGTCTCACAGCCGCTTTTAATTAATGCATGAGGATTTTGTATTAAAGCAATAAAGAACTCTGAGTAATTAACATACACATATATTTCTCACGATGTTTTGAAAATAAGGGCTGACTGGCACAAATGGAAAACTTTGACTGACTTTTTGAAATGGTGAAGTTGACCTGTGTCTACAATTTGATATGATGAACAAGTTACAAGACTAGTTCATTGCATCTCCCAATGACAATCAGTGTTTGTCTGGGCACCTGTGTGACCGTACTTGAAACTAGCCTTGGAAACTCTTTCAGGACAGTTGAAGACATTTGCTGGAGCCTGAGTATGCACTAGACCAGGAGTACTCAGCACATGGTCCTGGGGCAACATGAAGTCCTCAAGGCTGTTCTGTAGCTCTAAATTCCTCCAGACTGACCATTTTTACACACACACAAAAAATGTGAATTGCCTTTTTTTTTATTTTACAACCCTCCCTAAAGGACAATTATTTTTTTAAAGAGATTGCAGGGCCTCCTTGCATCTCTCTCTCTCTCTCAAATCATTTTTCAACTGGAGAGCTGCAGCCAGTTCTGGATATATATATTTTTTGGACAGACCATGTAACCCCTAGAGGGCAGTGAGAGAGAAAATTGACTCCCAGCCCTGCCACAGTTTCCCACCCTTAATCTAGTGTCATGTCATAGAGTTAAAACCTGCTTTGGCAGCAAAGCAATAGCATCTCTAGGGAACTGACAGGTTACAGACTCCCCATGGTGATCCTGATCAAGATTTTCTGCTGTTAATAGTAGCAAGGAAACAGCTGTTTTCCCCAGTGCCACAGCTGGAAATACACTAACACTCAGCACTTGAAGAGTTAAAAATGTCTCAAAGAAAGCAGCAGGAATGGGGTTAAGTAGTTTTCAATGACCCGAGATCTTCTTATCTGTTATCTACCTATCCCAACCTCTGTTAGAGATAAACTGATAATCTCAGGAATCTTTCCACCTCTTTTCTTCTTCAACCTTATTTTTTCACTTCCACTGACAGTGCAAATAGCTTGGTTTAGGGTTAGCAACATTAGATAGTTTACCTATGTTTAAACAGATTTCTTACAATAAATCCTTAGTTTGCTTCTTTAGGCATTGGTATGTTTGCCCCTTTATCAAAATTGTTATCCACTGCATGCACACACACACACACACTCTCCAACAACCAGTTTGATAGCAGATAAACTGGGCAGCATAAGAAAGTGGGTGGGACTTCCGATAGCTCTGTAGGCTACATGTGTTTGATACATTGGAGACTGACAAACAATGTTCTATAACTATACCAAATTAGGAACTTCAGATAATTACATTGAGAGTGACTTGAAGCAATCCACCACAGATGGCAGCACCGTTGTTACAATCTATGGTCACTTTTGTCCCTACTAAGTCCTCAAGGTGGTCTGTAAATGCCCAGAGAGAAACAAACGAGGAAGTAGGTCATCAGAAGGTGTTTTGCCAATGGCCCCCTTATATCTAGAACTAGCACTATGGAAAAATAAAAACTTAGTTTCTAGTTTTTCATAGCAAGCTGGGTCAATTTGGAGATCTCATACTGTCTGCCTATCATAAGGACAGCTATTATGTGCCCTTATTTCCTTTGGTGCCTGAAAAGAGCTCTGAGACTTGAATAGGCTCCCAGACAGATAACAGGATTAAATACCGATCTCAGGTGATTCTTCCAAAGCTAGTATAGTAACAGTTCCAGTAACTTACTCGGTGTTGAAAAGCCTAAAGCATTATGGGAAATGTCACATTAAAAGACATGTTAAATAACTGTGGCATTCCTAGCTGATACTGTCAAAAACATTATAGGTTGGCAAAAATCTCCACTTCTTTGAAGGTGGCTTTCTCGGGATGAACTTCAATATTACTTAAATTCAGAACAGCTTTTATATGGGTGATTCCCCCACCCCCATTTTTTAACGGTTTTAATTATATTTTATTTTGCCAGCAATGAGCTGGACTCAGACTCAGCTATGGATTCCCTGGGTAGCCACAAGCAAGTCATTCCCTCTCATTGAAAATGTACAAAGTGAAAACAACAGTGTTACACTGACTTAACTGTTGTGAGGACAAAGTTTTGTGAAGCTGTTTGTATTCAACATAAAGGACTGTTTTTTCTGTTTGTGACAAAGGACCAGATAGTATCCTCCAGTTCCACGTAAAGAAGCTGAGTGGCATTTGAATCTTATTTTTGCAATTGAGGTTGCTCAATATCCCATTTTTTAGGGCAGCAACCCCTAGTTTAGTAGGTGTAGAATGTGCCACACACTTAATATAACTTTCTACTCCAACATTTTACCACTACTTCCATCCACTCACATCTGCCATTTAGTGGCTGCCTCACTCCATCCAGTGTAATGAACATCATACCTCCTGTGCAGGAAAGATGTCACAATACAAGACAAAGCACCCTTTCAGTATGCCTCTCAGAAAAAAAGCCCTCTTTTAAACCAACTTTTCCCACTGCCATTGTTTTATGGATAAAAAGAACATAGAAGTTCCCTTCCCTTGTGCACCAGGGAAAGCAAGCAGCAATTCCTGCTAGCTTTAGTGGTTCCCAAACTTTGGCCCTCCAGATGTTTTGACTTCAGCTCCTAGAATTCCTGACTGTTGGCCAAGCTGGCTGGGATTTCTAGGAGTTGAAATCCAAAACATCAGGAGAATCAAAGTTTGAGGATCATTGCTAGATAAAGCTGAAAGGAAGCAAGGTTGTTTCATCAGCTCCATGGAAAGGCAAGTTCCATCAGAGTCTTCCTGACCTGAACTGTATCAAGCTGGTTATTACAAGAATTACTATTTTAATTTAAGAATTACTGCCTGCTTTGCCCTTTACCTCTAATTTCCCCTTCTTGTTTTCCTTCTGTGAAGTGTCTTGAAAATTGTAAGCCTGCAGTAAGGAACTATCTTGTTTGTAGTGACTAGGGCTCTTTCTGCAACTTACCTTATTCTAGAGATATCTGGTACAGGTCCCAGCATTGTCTCCACTAGGAGGGGAGTATGACAGGAGTGCTTCCCTCTGCACTGGCTGCCTCGGCAAATGGAGGAAGCATGATGGCACCACCTCTTCTTTCTGCAGTGTAGATGGGTACTGTCCCAGGTGGTGCTGGGGCAGGATGCACAGCCATCATACTTCCAGGACCTCCACACACCAGGTAAGAGTGGGCAAGCAGTGAGAGGGCTACATGATCACCGGTCATTGATGGAGAAAACCCATCAATGATTTGTGGCACAATTGTGCTGCCCAGGAACAAGAGAAGGATGGGATCTGAACGAAGTCACACAGAACTGTCATCCAGGTCCCTCGCTTCTCCTGTCCTCAGTGCAGGATGATGACGTCCTGTGGAAAGGGTTTATGTGTAACTCATTCAGGGAATTTTGAGGTTGAAGTGCTGGGTAAAATTTTAAGAAATTAATTAATGAGCAACCAACTACCAGGGGCAAGTGAAGAATGAAGAGAGCAATCAGCTCTTTATGTTAGAGGGGGATCCTCTCCTCCAATGGCTGTTCTAAGAATGAAAAAGATTTATTTTCTCTAGATTGTGGCGAGGGGAGGAAGAAATTGCTTTGAGGTTACTCTCAGCTAATGATAGTAATTGTTTGGTAATTTAATTCTTGAAAGAAGCACTGAGTGATTTTTAGCATTTTTTTTTTGTATGGGAAAGAGCATTTTCTGTGCAGAAAATAATATCATTTTTATTTTATAAAAAATGCATTTGTACACCGATACGCTTAGGAAATGTGGATACTTTACACAAATGAACAGATATCATTTGGCAAGAAGAAGGAAGAAATGGATTCTTTATTCTCTCTTGCAAGAATGAGACTGATGAGGATTTCCATCCCTACTTCAGGTTGAAAGGAAGTTACTTAACAACCTCTCAAAAACAATCTCTACAGCAGAAGTGTTCTTCCATAAACTTCAGTGGACAGTCATATTCTCTTAGGCCCTTTCTGCATGAGGCTAGTGAATCGCTTTGGGCCATTTCTTACCGGTTCTTCTGGGCTCAAAACAGGGCAGACTTTCCCGTACGTCCTTCTGCAGTATGTTCCATGCCAATTTGGAGCTGTGGGAGTTCATAGATCTACACTATTTCCATGGCTTCCTGCTGTTTGTTTGGTGAGACCAATCGCTGCAGCTGGCCACACCCACAGCCCTCTCTCCGCTGATCCCCAGTTCTCATTGGTGTAAATGTGTGCATCTGCACAACTGTGCAGGTATGAATTGGCGCGATCCGGGAAATTGAAAAACCTGTGTCTTCCATTCTTCAGATAGCACACTGGACGACCACTTGGGGGTGTATTTAATCGGACTTAGGTGCGGAACTAAGGTAAATAGCCCGAACCTAGTCTGCTCCAAGGTGCAGACGACCTCTGTGACAAGATGCATTTGTCCGTCTTAATTTCCTCGTGTGGAAAGGGCCTTAGTCTGCAGACTCATGAAGGGCTGATCTGCCTTATGCAAGCAAGAGCCCTCTGGCTCCAGGTATCCCACAGCAAGCTACTGCTAGTTAGGACTTCCTTGTTCAGTAGGCCTGTATCCACTTCTGAGTTTTAAAATATGCAGTTTAAGGATTTACATCTTCCCTTTTAAAAAGCATTTATGCAGCTATACATGAAAGCTATCAATGTCAGTTCTCATACTAGTATTCATGTAGGAAAGCCAAAAATGTATGCATCTTTTTTTCCCTTTAATGTTTTGCTCCTTCTAAGCAAGCTGATGTGGAGACCCCCCCCCCAAAAAAAAAAGGTATAACAAAGGGATGGGGTATGAAGTAAGATCTTGAAGTGGCCGTCTAGGGAAACGAAAAAACCTCAGAGTCCTTGAAGCAGAAAGTATTATATTTTATTTTCTTACTGCGCAGGTTTTGCTGAACTGCGCAGGGTCCCCAGTGTGAGCATCACTGAAGACCCTGCACTTCGTCAAAAACCTCCCTTATATACACTCTTAACAGTAGAATCAATTACAAATTGGTTACATTACATCATGCATGCAAGGATAACAACATGTCAAAATGATCTATTCCTTCCCTTGTCCTTGTGATAAGTTGCAGGAAAGAACAAGCCTGTTTTCCATGACCTACCACCCCTTCGTTAAGCACTTTCAGCACTATGTTCCTTAGATAAGAAACATCTGCAGTTAATTATAATTTCATCTATTTTTCTACCAAACACAAAATCATATATTTAACCCTTTCATTCCCCCCTTCATGCCAAATTCTCTGCAATTTGAAGCATGTCCCTCCTATGCATACCCGTGGGCCATTACTGCGTAGCGAGCCGCTTTCCCTTCCATAGCGTCTGAAAGGGAAGTCCGCACACACTTTATAGCACAGGACAGGCATAACATAATTAGAACTCCCCCAACCAATAATAGTACAAAACCAAGGAACAACGTTCTTAACCACCCAAAATTTGGCAACCAGGATGTTAACCATTCCAAGGGATTACTTGCCCCATTATCATTGTTCAGTATTACCTCTTGTAAGTGTTGCACCTCATCCTCTATGGTCTTATTTAAGTCATGGAAGGTAACTTTGCATCCTCCCTTGACTATGGAACAAAACCCCCCTTTTCTGGCCAGCAAATAATCCAGAGCCAACCGATGCTGTAAGAGTAACTGATTCAACTCCTCGACCTCGTGTTGCAGAGCCCTCACCAACCTCCCAGTTGCATTTATAGTCTTTTCCAATCTACAGGTCAATCCCAATATACTTTTACGATTTTCCTGTGCTACAATTCCTGGGTAGGCTCCCAGGGTGAGGAGTCCTGTAAATAATCCGCCTGCTACTCTGCTACCTTCAGTTCTAGACAGTTGGGGTCCTACAATAACCAAGTCCTCACACTGGTTACCTAATGGTCCCACCAGATCTCTTCTTTTTCTAACTCCTCGCTTCTCTTTCTCTGGCATGAAAACCTGAACAGGTATGGTCATATACCCTATTCCCACACACTGATAGGCTCCTGGGTGGTAATTGGTGGCCCATCCGTCAAAATAAAACCACAGATGCGGATCTCTAGCCATCATCCCCGAACAAATGCTACCCGACCCAGTATAATTAGAGACAAACATAGGATACTCCGGGTATAATTCTTCAAAGCTTGTATTACTTAAACCCCCTTCAAAGTGATATGAACTATTATATGAATCATACAAATAGAACCTACTACTACAGGCTGAATAATTTCCTAGTTTATCATAGAATGCAGAGTGTTTTACATACCCCTTCCATTTAGAGTTCCAATTTCCACTATGATGGCAACAGAAACACATTCCCGGAGAATAAGTATAGAACTTCAGTCGCTTGAACTGTGTTCTGTTCATTCCTCCATCAACTGTGGCAAACAGATTCGGGGTTCCTCTCAACGCTGACTGTAGGGCTCCCACTATCACCCCTGGTTCACTAATAAGAGAGGGCATGAATCCAAAATCTGCTACAGTTTGTGGGTGTTCGTATATTAAGGTGACATCATGCCCATGTTGTTGGAACATATGGGTGGCGTGTCGCTTAAACCAATTGGCCCGACTATCCCGCACACCACACTCCACATTCCGATTATCAGCCTCCACCCCATCTTCAGAGCTGGAGGGGGATCCCACTCTCCTTGTCCCACAAAAATATCCCCTATACATATATATGAGAGCTAATATTCCCAAAACTATACCTACTATCAATATTACTATCTCATTAACAGTCATCACAAGTTGTCAATTGCTTACCGCGGGAGGGATCTAGCCGTGCGTAGAGTGATCAGCCTCCGGAGTGACCACAGCAGGGCTTAGTCCCAGTCTTCCTCCTCAGCAGTTGCTAGGTCTGACCGTACGTAGAACTGCCAGCTCCCAGGTATGTGACAGCAGTAGGGTCTAGCCTAGATCTTCTTTCACCTGTTGCGGATCTGACTGTGCGCAGAATGGTCAGTTATCTGGTATGACCACAGCAGAGTCTAGTCCGAATCTTCTCTCCCCCTTTTTCGCTTGGAGAACTTCAATTTCAGAGGGTTGTCTTGTGATGAAACCACAGTCCAATCAGTAAATGCCTTTTTCACCCTAGTGTAATGTATCCAGGGCTTCAACCCTGCTACCTTTACTGCGGTAGGGGTGACTAACAGCACCTGATACGGCCCCCTATTTGTGCTGTGACCATAGGCTCCCCGGGGCCGAGAGCAAGGGGGCCCGGTCTGTCCTAATCGTAGTGTTCCATTCCAACCAGTCCTGCAAAATCCTCAAACCCTTCATCCACCTCCTGCCCGTATCTTCCGTCCACCACTCTTCCTCTTCCTCTTCCTCTCTCTGTCCCCTGCCCCCTCCTGACTATCCCCCTTCGTCTGGGGCATTCATTTTTCCAATGTCCTTCCTGTCGGCAGAGGGCACACTCATTAGGCCCCAATAGGGTTCCACTCCTTCTTCTAACCTTCCGATCATCTCCCTTTACCGCCAGTGCCGCAGCCAACAACTCTGCCTTCTTCTGCATCCGTTTATCCTTTTCCCGCTTTTCCTCTTGATCTCGGTTTACATACACTTTCTGAGCGATCTCCAGTAATTGGCTCAGATTCATGCCTACAAATCCTTCTTGCTTCTGGAGCTTCTTTCTTATGTCAGGGTAACTCTGGGTCACAAAAGCCAAGTTCACCATCTGCTGGCTTCCTGGGTCGTCTGGGTTCACAGGGGTGTATTGTCTATAAGCATCAAGCAACCTTTCCAAATATGTCCCTGGAGGTTCCGTAGGCCCCTGGAGTACTTCTGCTATTTTGGACATATTAACAGGCCTCTTCATCCCTGCCCTCATAGCCTCTATCAGGAGGGCTTGATAATCTGTAAGCAAAGCCATTTGGCCAAGATTGTTCGGATCCCATCCTGGATCTACCAAGGGAACTCTGCCCCTTATCCACTATTCAGGGTTTGCTTCCCCAGGGGGTACTCTGCCCCTTACTATTCGTTCTGCCTGTTGGATTATCCTTCTCCGTTCTTCAGTGGTGAACAGAGTCAGGAGTAACTGCTGACAATCTTGCCAATTGGGAACATGTGAGGCCATAACGCTGGAGCAAAGTTCTATCATTTCCTGCGGTTTCTCTGTATATGTAGCATAATGTGTTTTCCAATTGAGGAGGTCCGATGTAGTAAAAGGAGTATACTGATAACTCTGGATCCTCTGGTAACCTCCCTCTGCATTTGGGTCCACCAACACCTGCTCTACTTGACGCAAGGGCGCAACCATCTCCCCACCCTTTTCACTGGATTCATCACCATCGGTCATCCTCTTCGGAAGCTTAGGCGCTGGCTTAGGTCGTTTCCTCTTAGACTTTTCTTGAGCTTTTTCTTTTGGTCCATGCCTGAGGTCAAAGGAATCTCTTTCTTCTGGGGCAACTAGGTCGGACTCCTCCGAGCCAGATTCCTCCAATCCCCGGCTCCTCCTTCTGGCTGAGAGGAGCCTGGTTGTGTGGTTCCAGCAGGCAATGGTATAGCAGCAATAGGAGTCGGAGGTAGGGCGGGCTGGGGCTGCACCACCGCCAGCGGTGGGGCTGCCACCTGCACTGCCATGTATGGGGGAGGGGCAGTTGGACGAGGTATATTATCTTCTGGAACTGAGTCTGGCAAAATCTGGCCCCTTCCAAGCTTCTTCCTTGCTCTCTCCTGCCGCACTATCATAGCCTTACAAGTTTGCTCCTGACATTTTCGCAACCAAGGGGGGTTCCCAGAGACCACCGTGTCCCATGAATCTATATAAGGGAATTGATCAGGGTGGCCAGGCTCACCCACTACTATTGAATACACTGCCTGGACCCGGGCAGGTTCCAGGCTTCCCTCTGGGGGCCACCCAACCTTGAAGGAGGGCCACTCCACTTCACACAAGTTTCGCAAACGTCCCGGTGTCATTGGAGGGTCTCCATAGTCCCCACTAAATCCCTTTTTGAAATTCTTTAACATGCACCCCAAAGGGGTTTGTTGACTCGGTCCCCCTCCCATTTCCTCCCAATCCGGACAGGACACACTAGGGAGGGGTGAATCGGCGCGTGAGTAAGGGGTCTCACGTGCCAACACAAAAGGGGACAGACAACACTCTCTTCGTGCCGACCCACGCACCCGGACGCTCAACGGCATGCGGTGGGAACTGCGACACCACCCAGCATTCCTTGCACACCCCATTCACACCAACAAACTACCTCCCATTTCCTTTCCCGGGTTCCACGAGCCCTGCGGGTTCACCCACGCCTCTAATGGTGGGTTACTAGGGCAAGACTACAGGGGGGTGATCAGGCCCCCTCTTCTCCCTGAGATTGCAGGGAGGTTACTCACCAATAACCGTGGGAGGGTTCAAGTTTCTGCTTCAACCTCGGGTCCCTTGGCAGGAGCGCCGCCGCCGGAGATGTCACCCCGATCCGAGCCAAACCTGTTTTGTCAAAAATATTCAAAGGCGCCCTGGCTGGCTTCACCAAGAAGGGGCGACAATCCCCGACGCCTAGGCGTCCGCCAAAGTGGACGGGAAAAAGCCCTTCATATCCCGGACGAGCCCCCAGAAATGAAGTGGCCGTCTAGGGAAACGAAAAAACCTCAGAGTCCTTGAAGCAGAAAGTATTATATTTTATTTTCTTACTGCGCAGGTTTTGCTGAACTGCGCAGGGTCCCCAGTGTGAGCATCACTGAAGACCCTGCACTTCGTCAAAAACCTCCCTTATATACACTCTTAACAGTAGAATCAATTACAAATTGGTTACATTACATCATGCATGCAAGGATAACAACATGTCAAAATGATCTATTCCTTCCCTTGTCCTTGTGATAAGTTGCAGGAAAGAACAAGCCTGTTTTCCATGACCTACCACCCCTTCGTTAAGCACTTTCAGCACTATGTTCCTTAGATAAGAAACATCTGCAGTTAATTATAATTTCATCTATTTTTCTACCAAACACAAAATCATATATTTAACCCTTTCAATCTCAGGAAATGATTGTTGGGGATGAGGAACAATATTCTGACATAGATTATCATTAAGCTGCTCACCAAGATTTTTGCATGATACTTCAAAGAAAGGTGGGAAGAGGCAACAAATAAGGGGGGGAAATGTCACAAAGCTTCTTGTGGCATTGAGAATGCCTCAGTGAGCAGAACTAAAGGAAACAGGCTAATTACTGTCTTTCTTTTCCTCTCCCCCGTCTTGCACAGAACAAAAACAACAACAAAACCAAACAAAACAGTTTTACAATTATTAATACAGTGGGACTTTTATCTCTTCCTTATTAAGAGTTTTGAGCCAGGAACAGGATATTTGACAGATTCTGTGCTGAATTGGGAGCAGGAGCAAATGAAGGAAAGAAAGTGGGGGAGCTGGGAAACAAGATGCCCATATATAGGATAAAGGGCAAAGCTTCAAGTATAGAATCTATGGTGTAATTTCTTTCTACTCTGTTGCTTTTAGCTCCAGTTTTAAAAGCTATTTAAATACTTATCTATCTAGAGTATGAAAAAAAAAACCCTCATCTTCAATTTGTTACATTTCTTCACATCCCATGTGTGTGTTTTTCTCAGGTTGCAAGTCTTTATTTTTGATTCCCAGGTGGAAATTCACAAGCAGTTATTGCACCTGTTTCCCTTACTGCATGCATTATTGCAATTATTTTTCCTAACATAATTTACTTTACATTGCTCCATGCATTTTACCTTGGAGTAATGCACACAATATTTGTGTGGATTTTTCAACGGTATACATTTTTGGTCATTCACTTTTTAAAAAAGATACATCTTGTATTGTGTGTATTTTATTTCTCTGTAAGATGCTGCAAACCTTGCAAATGTGTGAAAAAAAATAGTGAGTCAAAGTGCCACTTGTCTAAGCATAAATCTTAAGTCTGAAATTGATACTTTTGCAGAAAATTTTGGACTTCACCAAAAATCTATTCCAACTGTATATATCAGCACTGATAAAGAAAATCAAGGACTATTGACTTCTGACAAAAAGTGGAAGCTGCTCAATGTTACAGTGACATAATTTAACTCATTCCAGTTAGATAGTCCTCCCATTGTAGAAAATCCAAGACTAGGACATTAAGGAGGCAAACTATTGATGTTATTTGGTTGCTACAGCATTAAGTATCTAATAAGAATGAGAATAAGAGCCCACCTATTCTATTCACCCTCCTTTCTTTTGTGTTCATTGTTCAGGGGGTCTCTTAAGCATGATTATATCTGAACTAAGAAACAGTGGTTTCATTTCTAACTACAAACTATAATGTGAAAGCAAAAACTATGGTTTAATAAAATTCCAGAACCAAAATGGATGGCATGGAGGATCATGCAGGGTAATTAAAAATACTATTTTAAACTAAGATTGTTAGGTTTGTATTGGGTAATGTTTACGCTGGATATACTTGAATGAGGTTTATGAAGACAGATCAGAAGCATTTAGGACAGAAATAGCAGGAGATTCATTGTGCCTCAAGACCTGAACTATTCAAAAGAACTCTTAAAAAGAACCTAGAGACTGGCAACAGAGGGTGTTCAAATGAATTGGCAATAAGCAGCAGTGTGGAGGTTAAGGATTCATAAATGCCTGTTGAAGCCACATCTGACACGTAGCAGGGCTGTCAGACCTTCAACTTCTGTAAAAATCTTACTAAACAAATCAGGAGACACAAAGCACAAAGTTCTTATAATGATCCCTATCTTTCCCTTGAGTTTTGAGTATTTTTTTTTAATTCCAAAGAGAAACTAAACCATTTGATTTTTTTTTTAAAGGAAAAGAAGCTGGGAAGTTGAGAAGCCTTAAATAAATGATACCAAATGAGAAGCACTAGCATTTTAGTGCTCAACTAGGCAATCAAACCATATACAAGCTCTGCAAGAAAAGAAAAACCCAGCATGGTATCATGTGGTCATAAATCCACTAGGTTAAAAGTTGGGATATGATCAGTAACTAACAGGCAAATCTGAGCCTCCACAATTCCATTGCCACCCCACCCACTTGCAAGTTATGAAACAAGAAAACATTTCACATTTATATTTGTTACTTTTTAGATAAATGTTCACAGGACCAAGCAATAACAGCAATGATCCCAGCAGCAAAGGCCTTGTCATAGAAAGCAGAACAACTTTTGGAACCCAGAGGAATTTCAAAAGCATTTTGCATGTAAGAAGAGCACCGGTCATCAAGGAGAGCCAAGTGAAAGCCAACTCATATGTAACACCACCTTGCCCAATTTGTCACTCTCTGGTCCAGAGGGTTTGGGAATGCAACTTCCATAACCCACGTCTAGAAGATATTGTGGTTAATGGAATGGTATGTCACATTCTTACATTCAAACCATCAGACAATCAACAGAGTGGCAGTCTAAGGAGCCAGGACAGCATGACACTGGAGAAGGATGAGCTACACAAAAGGAGAGAAAGGACAGATGTATCCTACTTTTTTCTCCTGCTTCACACCTGAATAAGCAAATGTTTTTGAGCTCAAAGTCCAGCAACCATCCAATGCTAATGCATGTTATTCTGGGTCTATGGAACAAGTTGTGTGGTTGTTGGATCATGTCCCTTATCCAGAAAGCAACAGAAGCCCTATGTGAACGAATTCTGAACATTGCTGATGAACAAGAAACAATGACACAGTTGGTATACCTCCAGACCATTCACATTTGACAATAAACAGACTGACAGTTAACACTTGATATGCTGCAATCAACCACCAGATGGCAAGATACGCATGTACTCCTCACAACAGTATATCTGTTGACAATTCAGACAAGAAAAGGAGTCTAAAACTTTTCGGAAAATAGCTTGCTTTCTGCATATACAGCAAACAAGAGGAGTTTCTGTATATTTAACGAATATAGACATTTTGTCAAAACTATCTTCCTGTTACATGACTTCAAGTTGACCTTGACTTAGTTTTCTTCTCAAGATTTATTTAGAATAGGTTTGGCATTCCCCTCCTCTTAGGCTGAGAGAGGGTGACTTAAGTATTTCCATGCCTGAGTGGAAATTAGAACTCTAGTGTCCTGCAGTTCTAGCCTAACAGTCAGACCACTACACAGTGATGGATAACAACTATCTACTGATCACCAAATAAATTCTAGTCTGAGTTAATCATTGAACATGTAAGAACATCTTATTAGCATGCTATAAATGAGACAGAGAACTCAATGGGATACTATAATACATGTTCAGGGGTCCCCTGCTTATTTTACAGGTTAGGGACCAGACCACTGTTGAAAAACAGAAATCAACAAAATGTGGACCAAATCTACCTGGTGTCATCTTTTTATTCATTCTGTACTGTACAATAAGCACAAAAGATGGCACTCAGCCAATTGAGAGAAAAAACAGTGTGTAGTCATAAATACTGTATAAGAGATGCACTGCTCACAATTTCTAGGAGATGCACAGCCCTTGTAAGTTACAACCAGAACTCTTAGACAGTATTCTGGGTATGGTTGAAAGAGTAGACCTTGCATCAAATATTGGGTTCCGTTTATAAGTCAAAAGTTTTGAAACAGAGGGTCGCCAAAAAAATGGGCTGTCAAAAAAGGGGCAATCAAAGTATCAAACCAAACTAAAAACTATGTGGAAAGAGAACAAGGAGGTGGAAGAAACTGACCAAGAGAGCAAAATGTTGGGGATGGGAGGTATTAAACAACTGATTATCAGAAGGGGGGAACTCAATTAATTCTTACCCCCATACAAAATACCAGAGTTTTGATTTAAGAAAAGAGCCCTTGTTTTGAGGAACTCCAGCTAGCTGCGATCAATGGCTCAAATGTCAACAGGGCACTGAATTTGCTCTGGAATTTACTCTGGATTGTAAAGAAGATATTCAATATGCTGAACCCTAGCCCCAGAATACATCCAGCCAATAGCTCCTTTAGAACTGAGAGCAGATTCACCATCCCACTGGCACTGGAGCTACCAGCCACCACTGAATGGGATATTAATCTGTTCCTCATACAAGTATTCAGTCTCCCCTCACTTCTTTCCTTGTAACGTCTAGCTTCCATGCCCTCTGGTCATCAGACCAAGGCCTACTTTGTCTCACTTCATTAGCCACCTGTTATTGCAGGTTAGACCTCCTTGGAGATACCCCTAGATATCATTTTGATATCAATAATTTGGCTCTCTTCTACCACCCCTCTCGACGTGTTTGTGAGGCCCCGAACAAGCACAAACTAGGTGCGGCCACTAATTGCTGGACATTCCATTCTCCATCCAGGCAGGTCAGAAATAGCCAGAACCTTGCTTTAGGAGACCTCTCTGCAAACACCTTCATTATGTATGCACGCTGTTTACAAAGGACTCCCTGCCCTGAGCAGGCAACCTGGCAAGTTGAATACTCAACTGCCAAGCACTCTGCATTTGCATACTGGCTAACTCTTTGTCAATTCGGACTTAACTCAATCATGCTAAATTCTGACCTTTCCAAAGCTTTGTCCCACTCCTAAATCACATTGTTTTCCCCAAATACGGCATAGCCTGCAGTTACATTTCTCCCTATAAAAACCCCTGATTCAGAGACCATCCTTGGATCGCTCCTGAGTTCCATCCCGCCTTGCCACCGCTTGGCTTGGTGAGCCTTCCCCTCAGTTCCAGTGGCTGAGACTGCTCTACCTGGGATCGCTCCCGAGTTCCAGACCATCTTGCTGCTGCTTTGCCTGGCGAGCTTCCCCTCAGCCCCACATGCTGAGCTACATCGCAACCCAGCATCGCTCTCTATCTGCTTTCCAGGCTCCAGGAACAGGTTCTGTATCACCCAAATCAACTACCCCTCTCAAAAATCCCGCTATCCAACTCAAACCTTTATTTTCCTTAGTTATCTCTCTGTGTGTGTTGCTTACATTGTGTGCCTGTATTTAATAAAGATCATTCATTATTTTCAACACGGTTTGCTTCTTGACTTGGTCTGGCCCCATAAACATTGGGTTACAAGATCCTGCCTCTCGTTTTGCCAGCAGTGCTCTAAGCTAATTTTCCCCAAACTGTGTTGTTGTTTGGTTATTTAGGTGTCCCTCCTGGGACCTCCAGTAAACAGGGTAATACACCCTGTCTCTGTATTAATGTCCCCCAAATTCATCTCTCTCACACATTTCAAACAAGTAGGGGGCATTCCCAGGCTGGTCATGGACAGCCAGTACCTTTGTTCCCTTCATAGGCTGCATCACGCTGATGCATCCACCATTTTCAGTAACCTGAAGTGACATTCTGGTTACTATTAGACTAAATATTTTTGTTCTTTCAAGATGTAGTGTCCCTCCGAAAACATATTTAAGAGCAGAATCACACCATGCCCTGGAGTCTTAATTTCCTCCCACCATATGTATTTTTTTACACTCAAGACAAGCATATGGGGCCGATTTTTTTCAGAAGTAGGGGAACTGGAGGACTTCAGGATGCCCCATTTGCTGCAAAAAGCCCCCTTCCCAAGTGTTACATGTAGCCCAAAGGGTACATAATTCCCACCTCTACCATAAATAAGCCCTGAACTGAAATGATTTGCAATATCTTCAACCTCCCTCTCAGATTAGTCCCTTCCTTCTTCAGCTCTCCAGACTTAATGGCACACTGTGTTCAATGCATAGCATATTGCTAAGCCCCTGTTCCTCTCCCATGCCAATGAAAGTACAGGCAGGCCTGCTCTGAATCAAGAACACCGTGGGCAGGTAAGGGAATAACATCTCTCTATCACTCCCAGTTATTTCTACCTAAAATTGCCTTTCTCCCACATAGAACTAACTCTTGGCTCCATTATTTCTTACAGAGACTCTCGTTTCCCCTCTTTTAAAGCCCCACACAGGGACGAGGGTCTGATTTAAGGGGCAAAATGGTTGCAAGGTTTAGTTGCAGTTTTCCCTACATGCACATAGTGGTCTTAATCCAGAACTTACTTACTTTGTGCTGAGCTGCAGCCCATGTATTTAATGTACAATGCAGTTATCTTAGGTCATTTCTGCACTTTACCTGATTCCATTGCCCCCCCCCAACTGTGATCTGAGCAGTACCTTTGCCAGGATGGGAGCACAACATGAATGCTCCTCTCCACACCCCTCCAGCTCCCTGCAGAATGGAGTGCAAGCAACATGCTCCTGCCTTCTCCAATGCTTCTGGGCTCTTTCTCATGTAGTGCTGGGAAAGGCAGTGCCTCCAACATGCTTCCTGCCCTTCTGCATGACAGGAAGGATGGGAGCATTGCGTGATCGCTGGCACTTAATGGATTTAGTCCGTTAAGTGAATATCCTGTGATTGTGACTAATGAGGTGAGTTGGCAGTGGGACCATGACAATATTGTACAAAAGCACAACCTGTGGATCGCTGCCATTGTGTCCCTAACCCAGGACTGTGATGCCATGCGGAAATGGCCTTTAGTATCAGCTAGCCCTTTTTTTGGCATTTTTCCTTGACGTTAATCTAACACTCTGCTTCCATGCATACATCTTCAGCTTCCTTGCCTGTTGGATCTCTGTTTCTCCCCAGTGGTGCAAATCTGAGGAATGCAAACTTACCCAAAATATAACGCTTACCAATATTTCAAACAAAGATAAGACCAAAGATAAGACCAAGTCAAGTTCTGCAAATTAATGGATCAGAGGGGAGTAGAGGTGGAGAATCTCTTGCTTCCTCATTCATGCCAAAGGCTGAACAACTTGAGACTGTGTTTTGTTTTTAAATTGGGTTTATGGTTCACTATTCTCAAGGTGGAACAGTGACAAAATTGAATAAAACAAATACAATTGCAATATAACATAGATTAAAACATTTAAAACTCATCATAAAAGAAAGAATAGCATCTTTTATATCTTCTATTTATTAGTCTCTCATGGTAAGAAATTTCACAGGAGTTACAGGGAGTGAAGATTTCAGGGCAGAAATCTTTTCATAGAATCATAGAACCATAGAGTTGGAAGAGACCACAGGGGCCATCCAGTCCAACCCCCTGTCATGCAGGAACGCACATCAAAGCATTCCCAACAGATGGCCATCTAGCCTCTGGTAAAAACCTTCAAAGAAGATTTCAGATTGTTTTTGATAGAAACTTGCCAAAATGTTCAAAATTCAAAGTTGGGTAAAAACAAACCCAACAAAGTTGTCTATCCCCTAGAGATGGATGAAAATTCAATTTCAGTTTGTTTGGGTTCACAAGTTACCAACATTGATAAGATTCCAGCCACTTCCTTTTTTCTTCTTCTTCTTCTTTTTTTTTTTTTTTGAGGGTTAGGTTTGGGTACTCTAGGTCAACTATGAAGGGAAGAAGTAAAAAAATCAGCCCCTGAACCAAATGTAGTTGCCCACCATGATTTGGTTCATGATATATCTAATGGAAGTCTAAGGCCTTTTCTGCATTTTATTTTTAAAATGGGGCGGTTCGTCCTCCGCTGAGGACGTTTGCACTTGGGGGCGAACTGGGTCCAGACTACTTACTGTATGCCCACTCCGGAACGCCCAGAACTGGTGGTTCGCCATGCTATTGAAAGACCGATTTAAAGAGGACTTTCAAGAGCCTGGCGCGCCCCAGTCCGTTGCTGTGCTAAAGTGTAGATATGCAGGCTCGCGCCAGCGCGAGGCTGCAGATCTTCCGGGGGTGGGCTTCCAGCTGGCAAGCTTCTCCGGTTGGTGGAGAGCCTCCACCAACTGGAAGCCTCCATTTTTGTCTCCGGAGAGTGTGTAGCACGGACACACACTGCTCTGGATCGGCGTAGACTGTCGGGGGGGGAAGTGTGCCAGTCCGGTGAGTAATGGACTGCCCCGTTTTCCCCCCAAAGTGCAGAAAAGCCCTAAGTCCAGATGTGCTTTACTTGCTAAATCAGTGACCTAGTTTAACCCATGCATTGGTATCTCATGCTTTTATCCAGGTGTTGGTGCAATGAATCTTAGAAAGTAAGCAATTTAAAGATGCAAATGTTCATTCCTCAAGTGCAAAGTCACTGTAGCAATATAGGAAACATCATGTTTTACAAATAAACTCCTGGATATGGAGGGCAATATATATAATCCTGACCATAAGGCAATATGCTTTGGGGCTCGTCCAAAAGAAGATGAATACAGTGCAATTCATCAACAGAACTAAAGGTTATGAGAGAGAAGGTATGTCTTTCAGCCTGGAGAATAAATCAAACACCTTGTCTATTTTGCAGAGATATTAAAAAGAGCCTGAGGTAAAATGTACTTATTTCCCTTAAGCTACTGTTCATGTTCTTTGTCAAGATTATTGTCCATACTTCCTAAAGAAGTTTGGTGATGGTAAATATTATACATTATAAATCAGAAGCTGAATTTTAAACATATAATGGTTTGGTCTCAAATGAACATAGTTTTTTTTTTTTTTACTTATTTACTTTATTGTATTTTTATATGAATTTTTGATTTAAAAAAGTATTCAGGTCAGCTAAAAAATCTCTAAAAATGAATTTAATGATAAAATTCTTTTTTCTCTCTCTTGAGGTCAATGGAACAAGTTAATCATGACTTCACTCCTGTATGTTTGAATGGGAACAAAGTTCTACTAAATTAGCTTGGATCCCTATGTATTTTACTATGCATAGCAGAGATGCATTATGTGCATCTGATATGCACAACCCAGCTTGGGATCCCACTACACGTTGGAAACTAGAAGATCATAAACTAAAGTTTGGGAGAGGGGAGGAAACACTACTTTTTGTCATATGAACAGTTCTCTAGATATGAGACATTTAAAGCAAAAGCCCCATTTTTGCTAGACAGTAAAAGAGTGATGACATTATCACCCTCTGTGAACATTAATAAGCTTGTCTTTTGGTTGTTTAAATTGTATTCCCTTGTCAGTTTTCAAAAACTTGACCACAGCCTCAGTTCTGAATAATCACTACCCATATTTCAGGTAAACAATTCCAGATGTTTTATAGCTCCTTACAGTAGAACTATATTTTGAAATTCAAATCTGGATCCTTTAGGTGTCAGGTCCCACCATCCTATCCCAAGATGATTTCAGCATAAGAGTATGACAATCATGTTCTTAATCTGTTAACCTTTTCTAACATTTTTGTTTTCTTTGAGTATCCTAGAAAGCTGTCATATTTCAGGTCAGACTCTTTGTCCATCTGGCCACGTAAGAAATAGTTTGTCCAACGGGCACAATACTGGTTGTAGAAAACTGAAAAGATGTCTGTTGGGTAGCCTGCTGGGTAGTATTGGATAGCCACTGCCAATGAGAGTAGTCTTATTGGCAGCGGCTACCCAAGACTACCTAGAAGGTTACTCAACATACTGTCTTTTGAGATTTCTGCAACTTTCAGCATGTAAAGTATGTTCTCTCCCACTCATCTACCATCTTTGTTTCAATCCAGTTGGATTCTCTATATTTATATCTAGAGTCAATGGCAAATTTAGTTCAATTCTTCAGAATTATCATTGATCTCTATCCCAACCTGTGACTATGCAAATAGAAAATGGACCTTTTTACTGTAGAAAACAGCAGGGTCATATTGTTGAAGACAGCAGGAAAAGAGAGCAGCCCCATCAAATGCTAGCTGTTCCTACTCCCTGGGCAACAATTAAGCTGAGTAAGCTATATATTTAGTCTTTCATACACAATAGTGATTTACTTTACCAGCTTTATCAGGCATCCTGAAGCACCAGACAACCCACACTTGTGAGAAAGATGTAATCATACCTGCACAGGGATCATGTGACACTAGCGGGAAATAGAAATAAACAGAGGTAGATGGTTCCTCATGCATTCTTTCTTTACATAGTCTGTTCTATTGCTTCTAAGGCCATTTCCGCACTACACTCTTATAGCGTGATTATTCCACTTTGACCATCCTATGGAATCCTGGGGTTTGCAGTTTCGGGAGGGGTCAGCCGGCCCCTCCAGAAACTGCAAACCACAGGATTCCATAGGATGCTGAAAGTGGAATAATCGCGCTATAAGAGTGTAGTGCAGAAATGGCCTAAGGCTTGACCACTTTCTCCCACATGCCCATCCTCCTCTCCTTCTACTCAGTCATGAAGCCATTATAGATGACCACATCCTTTCTCTGTCAAATATGTAGTTCATTCTAATAAATTTTCTGTTTACTGAAAATATCATTTTGTTGATGCTTCCAGACACTAGCAGCCACAGGCTAACCTAACCTGTGTAATATTATAATACAATTAGAAATACATTCTGCATACAGCATAGAAATGCTTAATCTAAGTACCAGAAACCAAAACAAACCCAAGATCCTTTTGACTTATTGTGGAGTGGAAAGTCCCACTGCCAAAGTTAAGTGAGATTGTAAGGAAGTATCAAGATGGTGTGTGGTGGCAATAATAATTGAAGAAGGAGATCAGCTCTGACCTCCAGACTTAAAGGTCCTGGTTTTGAAGGTTCATGGAGTCAACTGTGGGAGAGGAGACACATAAAGTTTCCTGTACCTTGACAGAGCCAGTTTTGTAAGTCAATGATCCCATAGTGTCTTGCTTCAAGATATCTCATCCCCCAAACCAGCAGCTGGTTCAGCACTGGCCTTTAAGAGAGGGGGCAGAAGGAGACCTTTCCTCCTGTCATCTTTGCCAATGGAACTTGCACAAAGATGTCTTAGACACCTTCCTGTGTGAGTGCAGAGAATGTCAATCCACTTGCATTATAATCTATTACATTTCAATAGAATCCTGGCCCTGGGAATGCACAAGGAAAAAGCTATCTCTCTAGAGACCTAAAACCTTCTTCAATAGAACAGTTTTAGTTTACTAATCTCAATTATTCCTGAGCTTATCAGGTAATCAGTATTCCTTAGAAAATAAGTTGTAAAGATGAGTTGCCACGACAGACAGTTCAAGCAATGAAGACATGCAGACCAGAGCCTCATCAACAGAAACTTAAGTCATGTAGGTAACATATAGGAAATATGGTTCTTCAGATGCTCAGAACCAAAGACTTCCACATTTCTGAAGCACTAATATCTCGAACTGAGAAGCTTAACAAACCAGCAACCATTGCAGGCCATTGAGAATTTCAAAGCTACAATATTTAGTATTTTCTTGCCCCTCTAGTGAGGTGTAAAAGTCTAGCCATTGCACCTTGAAACCGAAATAGAAATGCTGTACTAGCTTTTTTCCCCACAGTCCTAGTTTTTATACAGTCACAGCAATCTTCAAAACAAGCTTTCTAGGCTTTATGAAACTCTTCTCCATCCTTCTGAAATCCTTGTGAAATGGACTGATTAATTATCAGCATTGGTTTCTCTGACAATAAAAATATAAATGCGAAGATCAACTGAAGAATTATTTAACAGCAGCCACATAGTCCTGACATCTTTCCCTCCCTTCCATCTGAAGGAGATCCACAACCTTCTCATCTAGTTTGCAATAGGATTATTGCAAACCAGGATTGATTAAGTAAACATGACAAGGGAGAACCATAACTGGATTTCCCATAGCAGCAACTGTTTGAAAATGTGGTGGGTGGAGGGGAGGCAGGAGGGGGAGAGAGAGAATGAATGAATCTGCTTGGGACAAAACAACATGGAAAGTAGTTGCTTAACCCTTCCCTTATGTAGTTCACAGTGGAATTCAGCTCCTCAAACCACTAATAGTCTCACAAAGGGAAGAAGGTAACATAACAGGATGCGGGGGTGAAATAAGAACTCATTCTCTCTTCTCTCCCTCCATCCTACTCTAACCCAGTGACTGTTCTTTAACCTAAAACAATGATTAGACCTGAACACAGATCTCCAGTGTCTTCTGAGGTTTTGCTCTGCCTAGCAAGTCTTTTTCCTCTATTTTCTCTCTCCCCACCTCAAGCAAACACCTCAAGCACATACCTAACAAATTCCAACTCAGATCTTGTTTCCTCCTTTGCCATAATAATACCAGAAACAAGTGAATGGAATGAATCTCTTCATATGCCCTCTTCTTCATGCAACGCCTCCAGAATGCCGAGCTGGGGGTTGTTACTGACTTGCTTGATTAAGGTGTCAATCCTGCTCTGCGATTGTATTTATTATTTTCTTCCAAGAGGTGGGTGGGTTGTGATGATTGTTCAGTTTGCCCATTTGTGGATTCAAGCAGGGGAAGGGGAGAAAGCAGACTTATTTTCTTATTTTTTTGCTGATTCCTAAAAGCCATGAATCACAAGTTGATGTATAACACATCCCAGGGGAGAGAGGCAACGCTAATGATAGAGCAGACAGCTAGGGGGGTAATTAATACACACCAGGCATTTGGCAGTGCTCTTAAGAGTATGTTTCTCCGTGTGTGTCTACGTGTGTGTGTGTATTTGTATGAGGTCACTTCTCACTGGGGAAGGACACCACAGCTGACATTCACAAAACATTTCAGAATCTCTGACAGCCTCACCGATGCTAAGGGACAAGGGGAAGTAGGTGAATGTCATGCTTGTGCTATAAGCCTGGAGATGGTGATGAAAAGGTGAGCCAGGGAGGGAATGGGGCTGGAGGGGATAGGAGAGGAGGACAGCCACAGTGCATTGATTGGGGATGCTGCGATGGAGAGGAGTCGAGTGGGTGATGGATCACCCCAGCTTAAAACAAACAAAAAGCAGGCAGCTTGCCAGGAGCAGCTTAGGCCAGTTTCATTAAAACTCTTCATTCATCATGCTGAAATGAGGCGGCATTTGTTATTGCAGCCATGGTGTGTTGGTGAGGAAGCTATTAGGAACCAGGGTGGGCTACATAGGGAGGGGGGAAGAGGAAGGGATGGGGAGGCAAAGAGGAAGAGATATGACAGAGAGGTAAGATGGCCCAGATATCCCCCTTGAACAATCCAGGACCCCATGTCTGATCATACATCTCCCTCAAACTGTTCAAACAAAGGTCTCCAGTTCATTCTGTAGTCTGATGCTGTATTTGAAAAATACTAGCAGAGCTAGGGTCTTTTATCCTAAAACAACATTTCTGTATTGTAAGCAGATTGTATTTTATTGGTCTGCCCGAAACAACAGGACTACATTTAAATACGATATGAGTCTGGAATTAAATCATTTCTTGTTGTTGTTGCTGTTGTTGTTGTTGTTACATATTCAGCATCTATCTATCTATCTATCTATCTATCTATCTATCTATCTATCTATCCATCCATCCATCCATCCATCCATCCATCCATCCATCCATCCAGCAACATCAATAACTACAAGCCTGTGTTCCATTACTAAAGGGCCTTGGCCTAGTGAGACAGGCTCAGAGAGAATGTGCATCAGAAGTAAAACACAAATCTATGGACTATAACACTCAGCATTCTTCACCATTGTCTATGATGTCTGAGATTCATGTGTGTCATAGTCCAACAACATTTCACAATTGCCTCATAACTGCCACCCCTGATATTGAAGGGCTAAGGTTCAGCCCTTGGTCTTGCAACATTGTGAGGCATGACACAACATGTGGACTGCAAGTGTTTTTGTTTATACCTTTTGCCTGGTGAATGTTAGTTATCAACCACAGTGAACAATAATGAGAACTGCATTAGTGCTACCAGTCTACAACATTCTTCTATATGGTTCATGGTATATTGACTTCACATTGAAAGTCTAGTTTGGAACTTCAGGTCTTGTAATTAAACTGAAAAAGTTATCTGTAAAATGAGATACCACTGATTTAGGCTGACAATAGAATTTTGTGTCTATAGTCTATGGTGTACAGTTTTAACTGTCTGGATAGCAAAATATCAAGGGGCTGGGCTTGTTTATTTGTTCAGTTATATTTTCCCGAGACTGCCACCAGCATAATATGAATCAATGGTAAGAAACACGTGGCTCTCCAGATGTTGTGGAAAGGCATCTCCCAACAACCCTAGCCAGATTAAACAGTGGTGAAGAATGATGGGATTTGCAGTCCAACAACAAATGGGGAGGGCTGCATGATTCCCACCCTAGTATATTGCCTGCCATTCTGTGAATCATTCAGAGTTACATTACAAAGATTCAACTGTGTTGCACATGCTGTGGCCAGCACAGGAACCAAAATTTTCCAGTAGAGGTATATAGGACTTCAGGTCATACTAAATTATGGGAGCTATTACATATCTTTGGTTCAACTGACCTTCATGGCCAATACTGTGTAGTTACTCATGTAATTATTATGTGACAATCTGCACAGTGCTCAGAGCAGCTGCTCTGAGCGCTGGGACACTACAATTCTCTTTAAACGAATACCATTCAGAATGATTTATCTTGACACATCTGAGAGCTAGAGAACAGTACTGCCAAAGAAAATATCAAGCCAGATATTTTTGTCACCAAATATGCAGCCCAGGTAACTTGCTTCTGCCTGGAATATCTTCAGGCACAACTGGCCATGCTCTTTTGGAGTTTGTCATTCAGTGGGAAGAAGAAGCCAAGTGTAGCCAGACAAGCATCCTAACATTTAAAAAAGCTGATTTCTGTAAACTTAGGGAGTTACTTGCTGAAATCCCATGTTCAAGAATACTAAGAGAAAGGAGTTCATGACAAATGGGAGTTTCTTAAAAGTGAGATACTGAAGGCACAATTGAAAACTGTGCCAATAAGGAGGAAAAATGGCAGGTGTCTAAAGAAACTGGAATGGTTGACTAAAGAACTCTCAGCTGAGCTAAGTGTTAAAAGAAACATGTACACGAAATAGAAGAATAATGAAACCACCAAAGAAGAATTCAAGCAAATAGTCAGGAGATGTAGGGAGAAGGTCAGAAAAGCTAAAGCACAGAATGAACTCAGGCTTGCCAGAGACATTAAAAACAATAAAAAGGGCTTTTTTAGATATGTTCACAGCAAAAAGAAAAACAAGGAGATGATAGAGTCGTTGCGTGGAGAAGATGGCCAATTAATAATGAAGGGAAGAGAGAAGGTAGAACTACTCAATACCTTCTTTGCCTCAACCTGGGAGATGGAGAGCAGGTGAGGAAGGGGGGGAAATGCAGCACAGAATAAGTAGAGAAATAGTACAGGAATATCTGGCTAAACTAGATGAATTCAAGTCTCCAGGGGCAGATGAATTACATCCAAGGATATTAAAAGAACTGGCAGAAGTAATTTCTGAATCACTTGCAATAATCTTTGAGAACTCTTGGAGAACAGGAGAAGTCCCAGCAGACTGGAGGAGGGCAAATGTTGTCCCCATCTTCAAGAAAAGGAAAAAAGAGGATCCAAATAATTACCACCCGGTCAGCCTGATATCAATACCAGGAAAGATCCTAGAGCAGATCATTAAACAGTCAGTTTGTAATTACTTAGAAAGCAATGTCATAATCATTAAAAGTCCACATGAATTTCTCAAAAATAAGTCATGCCAGACTAATCTTATCTCTTTTTATGATAGGGTTACAAGCTTGATAGATGAAGGGAATGCTGTAGACGTAACATATCTTGACTCAATAAGCCCTTTGACAAAGTTCCCCATGACATTCTTGCAAAGAAGCTAGTAAAATGCAGGGTGGAAAGGGTTGCAGTTAGGTGGATTGGTAATTGCTTGACTGACCAAACCCAAAGGGCTGCTTTTCATCCTGGAGAGAAGTGACTAGTGGGATGCCACAGGGTTCTGTCCTGGGCCCAGTGCTATTCAACATCTTCATCAATGACTTGGATGAAGGAGTGGAGGACATGCTGATCAAATTTGCAGATGATATCAAATTGGGAGGGGTTGCTAATACCCCAGAGGACAGGATCAAATTTCAAAACAACCTTGACAGATTGGAGAGCTGGGCCAAAGGTAACAAAATGAATTTCAACAAAGAAAAATGTAAAGTCCTACACTTAGGCAGAAAAAATGGAATGTACAAATATAGGATGGGGGACGCATGGATGGATAGCAGTACATGTGAAAAGGTATCTAGAAGTCTTGGGAGATCACAAGCTGAACATGAGTCAGCAGTGTGATGAGGCAGCCAAGAAAGCCAATGTGATTCTGGGCTGCAACAATAGGAGTATAGTGTCTAGATAGAGGGAGGTAATGGTACCACTCTATTCTGGTTAGGCCTCATTTGGAATACTGTGTCCAGTTTTGGGCACCTCAATTCAAGAAGGATATCAACAAGCTGGAACGTGTCCAGAGGAGGGCGACCAAAATGGTGAAGGGTCTGGAAACCATGCCCTATGAGGAACGGCTTAGGGAGCTGGGTATGTTTAGTCTGAAGAAGAGAAAGTTAAGAGGGCACATGATAGACATGTTTAAATATTTGAAGGGATGTCATGTCGAGAAGGGAGCGCGCTTGTTTTCTGCTGCTCCAGAGACTAGGACAAGGAGCAATGGATTCAAGCTACAGGAAAAGAGATTCCAGTTGAACCTCAGGAAGAACTTTCTGACGGTCATAGCTGTCCGGCAGTGGAATATGCTGCCTCGGAAGGTGGTGGTCTCTCCTTCTTTGGAGGTTTTTAAGCAGAGGCTGGATGGCCATCTGTTGGAAATGTTTTGATGGGTGTTCCTGCATAGCAGAAATTGGACTCGATTACCCCTGGGGTCTCTTCCAACTGTATGATACTATGATTCTATGGCATTGTATATGTGAAACCATCAAAGTGCTGTGAATCTCACTGTGCATCACCATATGGGGACATTCATTGGAGAGCTCAAGTCAGTCCAGCTTTGAGAGCTCCTTATGACTCCATTAACCTTACAACATGACTTGAAACAAGAAGAGAGCCTGAGTCCCTTTTTCCTAATCATATCTCAGTAGGTTCACTTAGAACCCCTATTTCAAGGTTGAAGCAAAACAGTCCAGGAGTTCTGGGGTTTCACATCAGGCATCTAGGTCAGCTTTTGATTGTAATGTCTTGTGACAACAGTGTTCATTGATATGGAGATAATATGACTGACCTACTCATTGGCCTTTGCAACACATGGGCACAGGAGGTGTGTGTGTGTGACCAAAATTCTATATTAGCTTATACATAACCAAATAACTTCTCCTGGCCCGACACCTCCAAATCTGATGGAAACATCATTCAATCATTTATGGTCTCTGTTGCATGTGATGTTCCTGCTCTTTCTGTCTTCTTTTGATTTTGGGTGTTATGTTAATCTGTGATGTCTGATGATGTTGATGCACTCCCTTTTTTTTTTTTTTTTCTTTCTGTTGAATTTGTGCAATGGCTTTACATTTTTCTGAAAGCATTTTTTGTTCTGAATTTCAACTTTAAGATTCCTCATATATGAAACCCATACAATCTACTATATAAAAGTCAAAGTTTGTGAGTGTGTTTGTCTGTTTGTAACTATGTTGTATATGTCACTTTAATTTATCTCAGATATGCCTCCCAAACATTTTCTGACATTCCTATTGATGGTAGGCCTCGTCTCCATAGCAACCAGACTGAGGCCCAAGATCTCTCAGCTTAGAATTCTAAGGGGCCCTCCCTAAACTGCCAACCTCAGGATTCCATAGAATCTTCACAGCCAGGCAATCATATGAGATCTTCTTGCCTCACACTGCCAATCATATGAGGTCTTCGCCTGCCTGACTCAGAGAAACAGACAAACTCACAGACAAACTTTGGCTTTTATATAGTAGATAATATGGTGTGCAATTTTTTTGGAAAGGAAGCAACAGTCCTATGTTGGTAGGATCTGGGCAGGGCTGTTGATGATAGGGTGTTTTGGAGGTCTCTCATTGATGGCACCATAGTAAGTCAAAGCTGAATTATCAACAAAATTAAGGGGAACACTTTTAAAAAAGTTATTTCTAACTTAATTTGTTGAAATCTTTCAAAACATGTGCCACACTACTCTGTGTGCATTAAAAAAGAAAAAGAAAAAAGCCTTCGGCCCCAGAGGTGAATTTTATATATGTAATATGGCTTATATTTGATGTCAGACCATTCCAATACAACCTCCAAATAAGGTGAAAATCCAATGAAAAAACGATTAAGATACCAGTAGAACTCAACCAAATTGAACTTCACATATGTAGCCTATACCTAATGTCAGACTATCCCCAACATACCTCTCCAAATTTTGTGAAGATCAGCCCAGTTGGTTTCACACAATGTGGTGCCAGCAGAAAAATAGTCAGAAAAATTGCATTTATTTAACTAAGTCTCACTTCCTTTCCAGACCTTTTCTGTATAAGTTTGCATGCTTCAAAAGGAAACTAAATGAACTTCTTATGCCTCCCTACTTTGGAATGGTCTTCCACAATTTCCTTGAATAAATCAAGCACAAGTAACTCATCATGCCACAATCATTCCTAGTTTCCACTGTTTTCAGTTCATATTACTCATAATAAACCAAATTTCCCTTCATTTTAGTCAAACAATATGCCTTTTCAGGAAAAGTACCTAATGAGTGACAGAAAACATAAGAGATGACAACAATAGGAAGCTCCTGATCTCAACGACACAACCACAACATGAAAACTGGCTGCCCTGAAAGGCCCCCTCACTAACATGATTTCTTTGTGTCAGACACTTTGGAAGCTTCCTATAATGTGCCCAAATTCCCTATTCATGGGGTGTTAACAAAGTCAAACTGTTACTATCCCAATTAGCAGAGGTGCGGGGGGATAAATATTTTTGTAACCAGACCTAGAAGCTAAGAACTGCCTATCTCATTCAGCAACATCTGTCAGGTAATAATGCCATCAAAAAGGAATGTGTGCTCAAGAGGACAAATTAAAGCAAACCTCCCGTTGACTTCAGTCTCCATATCTCAGTGCCAGTCTGTTCCTACCAAAGTCAAAAACAAAACTCCCATTGATATCACTGGAAGAGCATTGCAAGCTCTGCCTTTTGTGATACCTTGAGATTCCTTTTTATCCAAGATCTAATGAAACCATAGTCAATATAAAAGCAAAGAAATGACAGCTGGAATTTGCAAAGGTTCACTATGGAAATGTCTGCAGTGATCACATGTTAATCTTTACAAAACATCGGTGTCCAAGCAGGGCAGGACTCTGGAAGAGAAGGCACAATTGTCTTCACATCAAAAAGACACAGTGGTATCTTAGAGATCAAGAATATGTCCAGATAGAATATTGAAAGCAAGAGAGAAGAATATTCACCCCAAGGATATGGTCCAAAAGTCAGTTTCAAAAGATTATGGATCTGTGCCTAGAATAAATCTATCCTCATAATATGCCTTGTCCAATATCTCTATTTCAACTGAGTCACATTAGAGACAACAAAGAGATGAGGTTAATTGCACGAATGCAAGTAACATACACATTTTTTAAAAAATGTATATAGCAGCCTAGGGAAGGAGCTTTGGTAATACAGTGGGTGGGAAAATAATATCTTCCCAACAACACAGTTTGCACTGGAAAGGAAGCATCAATTAGTGCCAGAGATTTCCATCTGAATGCAATTATTGGCAGCGGTGGGGAGGCAGGGACAATCTCAATCAATCCTCTATTGTTCCGGTTTTTCAGATCTGTGTTAAAATGTCCCAGCTTTCTCTCCTTCTCCCACTTTCCTGTTTTGCGTTCCACCTGCTTCAATTGCTACAAACTGAGTTCAAAGTGCTAAAGTAGATTGCACTTAATTAACTCAGGAGGAATAGAAGAGAAACAGCAGAATTTTCCCTTCTCTGTAAACTCAAGCAAAAGGAAACTGCTGCAGACTCTTTTAGTTTGTGTGTTCTTTCTCATTAATGCTTTTTTGCCATTATGACTACACTTAGGTTGCTTGGCCATATGTATCCTGGTTTTCATCTGAGAAACATTGGAGGATATGCCATTTTTTTCTGGATGAACTCTGAAATAAGAGAGAGTGTGCCAGTTCTACTTTGTTTGTGTTGCTGTCTCCATGGGGAATCTTGCCTGACATTTATGCTTATGCCTTTCAGGTACCACACAAACCCCTTTTCATTCTCCTAGACTTCTAATCTCTGTTTTTGTAATCCCCCTATCCCACTCACTATTGTGTTCATTTTTATGGTGTTTTTCTAGTTCTTGGAAATGCTGGCTTGAAAAGTCAGCACAGAAATGTTTGAAATAAATCAATACATTTAATAGATAAATTATGCACACATTAATTTCACTCACACAGTTAATGTCACATGCCATGCTTCTAGGAGTATTGCCCAGTACAGGGCCCAGTTTCAGCCATGAAGCCTGCACAGTTGGAGGCCTCTTTTTTTTTTTTTTAATACGCTAACAAACCCCCACAAATGTCTTTACTAATAATCCTTTCCTCCTGGAAGAAAGACTATCTGACTTAAAAGAAACACACAATTCAGTTGATTAAACCCAGGATTGTCCTGGTTCCTCAGAATATGACATAACCCCCAACTGTTTCCCCTAGCTTCTGGCAAAACTGGAAGCAAACACAGCATTTTGAAAACTAGAACTGTTTCTTCTAATCTTCTGACAAGGCCTATTAGTCCCAAAGCTTTGGGGGCTTGCCTCTTAAAGAGGCAGCGTATAACCAGTGCTGCACTTAGATGATTGAAAAATAAAATAAACTAGTTCTCTGTAATTTGAAGATGCATATTTTTCAAAATTCATTTCCTATGCTTACAATTTAATGTATGCATACATCAGCCTAAGAAGAGATGAAGCTGCCACCTAACCTGAGCAGTTGTGGCTGGTGACTTCCAAGTCAGTAGATTCATGTATCTTCTCCCAGTTTTAGCTCAACTTTAAAGGAGCTATCCAAGGTATCGAAACAATTGTAGAGCCTGGATGAAAACCCAGAGTACATTCACTGATAAGGTAACCACCAGCCACCACTGGACTTGAATATGTCTAAAAAAGTGAGTAGGAAATATTCTGGTATTATTTCCTTACAATTTTCCATTATATTCTACTCCCTTTATTCACCAGGTGTTCTGCCTTAATATTCACCTTGAATTTTCCTAAAGGTTCCATTTGGTAGCAATATGAGGATGTGGAAAACTCTACAATTTTTTAAATTAAAAACTTTTCAGTTTTCCAAGTCTTTCCTTAGATGTTTCTTTTGAGCAGGAACCATGAGGTATCTGGTGATATCAAGTCCAGCTATAAGCTAACTGGATTGATTTGGGTCAGATACCACCTGTCAGCATAATCCACTTGTGAGGATTTTAGGATAAAATAGTATTGGGACTATGTGGAGGGAGAGCTATAACTGTTCCTGGGAGGAAAGGTAGGATTTTAAAAATGCAACAAATAAAAATACCCACATAGCAATGATGTAGACTTGAGTCAATAGACTTGGACTCAAGTCAAACTTAAGTCACTTCAGTGACTCGACTTGGACTTGACGTGGCAAAAATTACACACTGACTTGACTTGACTTGAGACTTGCATATTTTTAGTGACTGACTTGCTGCACTTGGTTCAGTAACATAACACATTCATCCAGAAACCTTACAACTTATTGGTCACATGACAATCTCAAGCCCAACGTGTGGACACATTTCTCAGAGGGAACAGCAAATAGGTTAGGCAATGGGCTTGAGGTGGGGTTGAGGTCTGATCAGCAGCCTGTCTCCACTATGTATAGGAGGAGCTTTCTAAAACTTTTCCTTAAAGCAGAGGGCTTTATGCCCAGAGTGCAAAGGGGAACAGAAAATGTGTTAGGCAGTGGGTTTGAGGAAGAAAGATCCTTCTTTCTGAAGGTCTTGAAGCTTCAGTAATGTGGAGTAAGAAGGATCCTATTCCCTATTTCTGAAAAGCTGCCAGCTTTGCAAATGTGGGGGATCAACTCTGCTTAAATTGTTATAACTTCATTTGTCTCTGTCCAGAAATTCTGGAATACAGGTTGGGGTATAAAGTTGGCTCCCAGACTTGAGACTTGACTCGATATTTGACTTGAAAGTATCTTCAAGGACTTGAGACTTGAGTTGACACTTGAAGGTACAGGCTTGAGACTTGGAGTAAAAGACTTAAATACATCACTGCCACATAGTATCAGATGTGTGGAGCCAATTTTGCTTAAACACAAGTTTTGAAAAAGTGTTCATTCCCTAATATTATTTCTTGCTTTCCTGGCTTGTAGACACTCCTGTGATCAGGCTCTCTCTCTCCTTCTGTCTCTCTCTCTCTCTCTCTCTCATTCTCTCTCTCTTTGTCTCTCTGTCTTTCTTTCTTTCTCATATTCTTTGCCTCATTCCATTGCTCTCACACACATTCAGTCTTCCCTGGGCTCTTCCTCTGTTTCCATTTTAAATGTGTTTTCAAACCAGGGAATTCTGGGGGTACAATCTGAAAGTGAGACTTCAGTGCCCTAAACAGAATAAATTATGCCAAACAATAAATAATCAGAACCATCCACACACACACACACATATATGCATGTGTGTGTATATACATACACACACACACACACACATATCAACCAAGTACTATCAAATAATGTCACTTTTTTTTGGTACACAGTAGTGATGGTGGTAGTGATCTGGTTATTTAAAGCATAATGTTCTTTGTTATTATGACTATGTTTTAATGTCCATAAGATGTCAAGAGACAATATATCTCTTTGGCCCAATCTCAAGAGATAGCACATCTCTTTATCCTCTTGCCCATTGCTTTTGAGCATTCCTGAATTGTAACTCCAATATTTTCAGATGGTATTGTAGGATTAAATGATGCACACAAGGACAGGAAGCAGCATTGGGAGAAGCAGCTCCTCCTTTAAGATTCTACTTATGCAACAAATGTATGTTTGATGGAAGGGAGCCTCAGTACCATAGAGCCAATCCCCTCATCATATTTAGCCAGAGCACCTGAACAGGACTTATGTAGCAATAATCACCAGTATAATACATTTATGTGGAACCAAGTGGAGTTCACAGCTATTATTCAAAATGTGAGCAATGATAAACGTTACCAATGGCTAGCAAGACTACCCTCAAAACCAACCCGCTGTAGAGCATAGTATCTGTTTATGCTCATTCCACAGAATTGCTCTCCCTTCTTTATTTTCTTTTCCTAGTGAGATTTTCAATGTAGTAAGGGTTAGAATGAGGCTTAGGATTATGATCAGGGTTTGGATTTAAAGTTTACTTCTTCTGTTTCCTGACCACAATATGAATTACAACATCTTCTTGTCTTTGGAAGAAATTTTGATTTCCCCTGTATAGGGCTAAACTAATGAACATGCAATCAAATCACCGCTGCTTTGCCATACTATGCTTCCCCCAAACACGACAAAACAGTTTTTGTCCTGGTTATTTTTTGTTTGTTTCCTTTAGGGGAAAAAAACTGCACCTATATATGGTTGTGGATGAAATCTGTGGAAACTATTTACAGCTATTTACAGCTATTCAGGTGACAATGCCACAAAACTGGCATTGTAGGTCTAGTATCTGTCTGCAATGAAACATAACTCTTAGAGACCTAAACAGTCCATACTGTTGCATGGGAGCTGAAAGATTCTTTTTGTTTGACCAATATTTTCTCCACTGCACCCTTCTGCTCTTGACTAGTGTAGACAGCAGTAACTGTTCCCCATGAGTCACATTCCTTCATAATGCAGAAAACTTTCTGAGCTACCTGCAGTCTTTACTTTTACAAGGAGAGTAGTTTGGTCCCAGCCTTGCCAATAGCACACAACCTTTCTTCTGAGATCTTCTCTGTGCATGAAAGCTTTGCCTGGTTTTCCACATTTTAACAATGTATGGGGTTGTTTTTCTTCTCTGGCATGTGTCCAGCACTCTGTCTCTTCAAAGTGAATTTCAAGGAGAAGAATTTTTTAATCCTTTTATATCCATTGTGTGACAAAATAGAAAACAAAACAAAAACAAAATCTTCTTCTAGCAAATAATTCCAAAATCAATTTGCCTGACTTCAAATGTCCCTGCTGTATGCTAGTTACGATCATTAAATATCAAGTTTCACCAAAATCCCATTATATTGTCATGAACACCTTATCAAACTGTCAGGATCCAGGCACCAATTCTCCATGGTGGTTTCATTACTATTGCACAGCCTTCAGGTGTGGCAGTTTGGTTGAAGCAAGGAATCAAGAGTTTGAATCATTCCGTACTCTGAGGAAAGACTAGAACCAGCTTCACACAGTATGCCTGCTGTAGGAAAGGAGGGATTTCAATTCTAACTTTATTCAGCCTTGTGTAATACTTGTAGACATTTCATTGAAAAAGGAGACGCAGATACAAAGAGACAAATTTATCTTCAGAGAAAATTTGTACGTTTTCTTTAGTGTATTTCACAAATTTCTATAAAATGCACAGTAATGAGCAATACAACAGCTAGTTATTTATTCTTTTATGCATGTATTATTTAATATTATGTAAAAAAATGAACTATTATTTATTGATTCAAGTTGCCTCATTGAGTAACTAGAAAAAATAATAGCGTTGACTTGATTTTATGGCCTAAATATAATTGCTAGTCCCTACTAGAATGGACCCACTGAATCCATGGAATTTATGCTAGTGTTGACTTACCAAGTTTCTATTGATTCATTGGATTTACTTTAGATGGAACTAGCAATTCATTGTGTCATTGTGATCAATTAACATGTTTGATGTGTGAGTGTGCTTAGCTTCCCAAAGGGAAAAGATACATGTTCTGAAAGGAACTGCTTTAAATAAGTTATATTTTGGGCAAACTAAGTAAGACAAATCAAATCTCTCCACTGCAATAAAATAAATAAAATAAAATAATAAAAATGGTATCTCAGCTTCACACTGAAGATAAGATCTCTCAAGGGGGTTGCTGAATGCTTGCAATGCAGTCTTATCATACAACATCACATAAAATCTTGGAAGCAAGAGCATGATTTTTTATATGTATATAAGTGGTGGGTTAACCTCTGTTTCATACAGCACATGAATAACTTATGGCCTCTCTATATGCATGTGAATTTGTATTTGATAAATCTGCATCAACCAAGGTTTCCAGAAACACATAGGTTAATATAGATTAAAGATCAAAGATCCATGTATAGATTCATATGATGTGTATATATTATGTGTTTGCTCTAGGAAATAGCAATGAAGCACAGGTATAGTCCATGAGAGCTTTAATGGGTGGAACTGTGCTGGTCTGTAAGGCTGTGGTTTATTTTGGGCCTGTTAAGGCAATGATGGGGTTACAATAAACATATGGAATATATGGAGGAGAGAAAAAGATCATAGCAGCATTTTCTAAAAGGTCTGACAGAACCAACAAACAAAGAACAGGAACTCTGATCACATGCCATGAGCGTATATAACTGAAAGTTCTGTGTTGAATGTTGAAGTGTGTGAGAGAAAGCAGTGGCTAATGTTTCTGCTTAAAGAACAAAGACACTGGTGGTTTTAAAGAAACAATGCTTTATTGTAAGAACTTCACTAAGATGGAGAAGCTCTCTGAACATGTGAAAATAAAGCTAGGCTAATTTCACTCATAGTAGAAGTGAGAGAATAAAGGGATGGGAAGGAAAGAAGTGGAAAGATCCCTAAGAGTATCAATTTATATCTCAAAAGGGTTAGGACAAGTGGATAAGAAAATGAGGAAACTTTGAGTCACCAAAAACTACTTAATCGTATGATTACTGGTCTCTTTAAGATATCTTTAACCCTTTAAATGCTAAGCACTGCTGCATTTCAAAAACTAAAAGTCTCGATGTAGATATTCTACTGTGTGCATAGAATCATTAGGAAGTTCACGTTGCACTGATTCCACCAGCACACTTCTGTGCATTCAGTGTATCCTGTCTGTTATATGAACACTGACTATTATGAAGTACCTTTCAGGATTAAGGCAAACACCTATCAGTAGAAAGTTCTTTTACCCTGTATTTCAATAGATCCCTCTTGGCAGTAGATGATTCCCGAGTGTATAGTTCTTGGCACTATATCATGCACATCATGAAAAAAAAACCCAAACCACTTACTTCTATGGAACTAGATTTGCATGAAAATGGTGAAAAGTTTTGCAGAATTCATATAAAGATTTTACAAGATTTTAATATGTGGATAGCCCTTGGAAAGTACAGAAGGGGAGTAGAATATGATTTTTTCAATTTTCTTCCATACATTTCAATTTAATCTAGAGTAAAATCATTATCTTCAATAATCATTAATCCTCAGAATATAATTAGAAGGACTTCATGGAAGTGCTCCTAAAAGTCAAATAGTTCAACTCCTTTGTATCAAGAAAAAGAAACTCCTTATAAGATAACCTAGATCTCATCCTAACAATTATGTTATTCACATTCATACCCAATGGTATGGTATTATTTCAGATGGTACAAATGCATGTACAAATAAAAGGAATGATATAGGAATCCGATCTTTGCGAATTCTGAATTGATGTGTGAAATTGGTGATTGGAACTAGTTAAAATTCAGATTTTAACACTTGGATCCATGCAAGCCTTCTTCCATATGAGGATTCCTGTCATTTCAAAAATGTTGGGGAAGCCCTTCTTACAGTCCCCTCACACCAAGAGTTATGACTGGTGGGGGTGCAATGCAACTGACTTTCTCAGAAGCTGCTCCAAGCTCTTGACCATCAAGAGAGGCTGTGCTGCCTTTGCTATACTTCCCATCAGGCAAAGACCTTTTTATTCATGCAGACCTTTGGCAATCCATCTGGTTTGCTGTAAAGATGGCTATTTATCCAGGAGGGTGCTGTCTTTAAAAAAAATTTAGTTTTGCCTTTAGTTGCTTTTGAAATTTCCTGCTATTTTAATTAATCTATGATTTGTTTTTAACCGATATTTATTTGATTCAGGCTAGCTGCTTTGAACCCCATTTTCGGGGAGTGGAGGATTCGGGGAGGAGTCTGGGTAGAAATTAAATAAGTAAATACATACATTATTTTGCATTTCTTGCAATATTTTGATGCATTTCCTGACCCAGAAAACATATGCAATAAAGAAATGTGTTTTAGAATAAAAATATGTTTATACATGCAGGACAAATAGATCAAATATTTCAGGAAAGAGGATGCCATCATATGACTATAAACTGTGTGGAGGATCACTATAGAGCCCTCTATTTTCCCAAGCCCTTTCTCATCATAAAAACATCCTCTACCCTTGCAACTAGCAGGGAGGGAGGGAGGGGGAGAGAGAGAGAACAAGAATATCCCTACTTTCTTTTATCAGAAATTAAGATAATGGGGATTTCCTTTGGGGGTCTCAGCTGGTGTTTGTAGGCACTAGCTGAGAATTTTCAATTCCTTCTCATACTCAAGCAGAGTTTGCTTGGATAATTCATGGGAGCCTATTCAATTCTGTGGGATGACGATGGCGACGACGACGACGATGACGATGATTTGAAGACAACTGTGGCCCTTCACTTGTTTGACTGTGATTTCCATCACCCATAGCCAGCACAGTGAATGGTGTGGGATGCTGGAAGTTGCAAGCAACAACATCTAGAAGGTTTGTGTCCAAAAATTAGAAGAAGGAGGAAGAGGAGGATGAGAGCAGCTAGTAAGAAAGAAAATGGGAGAAACACAGAGGGAGAAAAAATAGAAAATGAAAAAGGAGAGGAAGAAAAGAGAAGTATGAGGAAAAGAGGGAATATAACTTCAAGGTCAGGGTGAAATTATTTATGCTACTTGTTGTTATAAGGATTAGCTTGACCTGTGAAGCGGTAACCAGAAGAAATGTGAACACTGGATACAGGCAAGAGTTCTTCTCTCTTTTGGGCCATTTCGGCACTACGCTGATATAGTGTTATTATTCCACTTCCAACATCCTATGGAATCCTGGGGTTTGCAGTTTACTGAGGCCAAAGAACTCTCTGGCTAAATTGCAAACCCCAGGATTCCATAGGATGTTGAAAGTGGAATAATAGTGGAATAACAGTGTAGTATGGAAATGGCCTCAATCTCAGTCTCTCTGAACAAAGTGTAAGAAGTTTCCTTATTTCAGAAGATTGATTGGAACAGGTATATGTGTATGTGAAAAGCAGCCTTGACTTTCAGGCAAGAATGTAACCATGTGCTTTCTGTTCAGTTAAGGAGGTTGTTACCTCAGAGATGCACATTGGTCTGACAATTGGATTGTTGTAGCGAAATGGAGAGAGATAAAAGACATGTTCAGATTTCCTTAAACACAACATTTAAATGCAGCATATTTGTCTTCAAAAGAAAATGTCACAAATAATCTTTTAATTTCCTTTCTGAAGTGTTATGAATGGTGAGAGTGCTCAGTGATCTCAATTGCCAATGTTCTGGCCTTGGAGGGAGAGAAGAAAAGCAAGGCACAGTTCCATCATGCCTAGTCCCAGAAGCAGATGAAAGCCCTCCTGCATTGAACTGCTGCTGCCTTGGCTTTAGAGGGAGAGAAGAAGAGGCAGGCACTATCTCCATCTTGCCTAGGTTCAACAGTTGATAAAAGACCCTCCCTCCATCCCAACTTCCACTGCCCTGGCCTCAGACAGAGAGGAGAACTGGCAGCACCTATGGACATAATCCCGTCCCCAACTGCCACTCCCTTTCCCTTGTATTGCTTGGATTGTAAGCCTGAGGGCAGACAACTTTCAAATTAACAATTCATAAGCTGCTCTGAGAGCTTTTGTGGCAGCAAAGCAGGGTATGCATATATATATATATGTTAAATAAATAAATAAAGTCACATTTCTAGGATTTATTTTATTTACTTAATTTTTGAATTTATATCCCGTCTTTCTCCTGAGATGGGATACAAGGTAGCTTAAAACAATATTATCTTAAAAATTCTGTTCTACAAAAGTTAAAAAAGAATTAAATGCCCATGTTGTTAAAACAGTTAAGCATATTTAAAATAAATTACCAATACCAAATTAAAAATAAAATAAAGCACATTACTTCTCCCATGGGATGGTAAGAGAGGGGCTTTAGTGGTTATTAAGGACATGATAATTGCTAAACTGCATTCTCATCTCATCTATGCTTGATACTAAGTTGCTAGACTAGCTCTACTTTTCCTAAGTGAAAGGGAATTTGTAGAAATAATGTATGTTTGGGGTGGCCTCTTGTGGGACTTCCGTCCATCCATCCATCCATGATTTTCTGGTAATCCATGTTTTGTGATATGTTCTACTCTCTGTGACAAGGTGAGAAGCCTCTGAAGTTTGGAGGTCTCACTGGTCTTCAGCAGATCTGGAAAGCTGCATTCTTTCTCCATGCACACTGATTTGTTAAAAAGTTTTCTCATGCGGAACACTTGGCCTGCCTGGGCAGTTTAGGCCCAGAAGGAGCCTTCAACCAGGAAATAAACGTGGAGATATTTTCAGTAAAAAGGGGAATGGCATGAGACATTTGGATATCGAAGGGGAGTATTGGAATATTCTCCTCTGTACTATTTCTGTAACTGAAATTCCACAGGGAGAGAGAGAAATAGAGAGACATATTGAGCCACAGAGGAAAGAAAGGGCAGTCATAAGGTTTCCCAACTTTCTTTCTCTCTGTAGTTAATAGCAGTTTGAAGCAAATCTCACAGTTGGATCCAGTCAACTTGATACAAATTTATTTAAAATTTGGTTTGCCTACTTAGGCCATTTCCGCACTACGCTGTTAGATTGCTATTATTCCACTTTCAACATCCTATGGAATCCTGGAGTTTGTAATTTAGGGAGAGACCTTTAGAATTCTCAGCAAGAGAGCTCTTTGGCCTCAGTAAACTACAAACCCCAGAATTCCACAGGATGTTGAAAGTGGAATAATATATATATAAAACAGTGGCTCTTTCCGCACCTTACCTTTTTTTGGCGCTGGGGTGCAGGGATTGCTTCTGCAGCACAGCCTGGGAGTTTCCTAGGCTGTGCTGGGGCAGGAAGCCCGACTGCCGCAGCTCCGGAGGCTCCGCACGCATGGCAAGTATGCTTGGGGCCCTGGAGCAATGTGCAATTGTGCACTATTTTCGGCTGAAAGCCGAAAATGAAAAAGTGTGCGAGCGGCACCTTCCAGGCCCTGGAGCATTGCACGATTGTGAGTGTGTTGTGTAGATCTCTCTTCACAATCATGCGATGCTTGAGGGGCCCTTTCGCATGGAAAATGCTGTGTGAAAAGGGCCAGCGTAGTGTGGAAATTGCCTCAGTTGTAGAGTGCAAAACATGAGAGAGTAATATTGCACTAACATGAGTTTAGAATCAATTCATACAAGTCCTTGCTTAGCTTTGGGCCTTAGTTAAGATATAGGATGAGAGCAGAGGAACCAACAGTGACTACAGTTGGCCCTCCACATTTGTGAGTTTGACTTTCAGAGTTTTGATTATTTGCAAGTTTCTCCAACCTCTGCTCACCCATCTCAGGTGCTTCTTTTCTGGGAGAACGTTCTCCCTAGGCAGTTCCAATCAGGCTTCACAGCCCTTTAAGAACTTATCCTTGGTCCTTCTCCTTCTCCACCAGCCATTGTCTGGCCAGTTAAGAATTACGTGTAGCCTGATTTCTGCACACCACAAACCTTTCCGAATGCCTCCTACATGCCAAGAAGTAGATGGGGAAGAGAGAGGAAGCACAAGATCATCATGCTTACCCTCTCTCCAATCCCTGACCCAGTTTGGAACTTGGATGCCTGTTCTTCCACCACCAGGCCTCAGGCCTCTTCCCACAGACACACACACACATTTTGATACTTGTGATTTTCCCACTTTTGTGAGGGTACTATGCCCCTAACCCTAGCAAATGTGAAGGGCGAACTGTAATGATTAACATTTTGTTTTGTTTTGTTTTTTGATACAATGGTGCCCAGAATCTCTCAGCCAAGAACTGGAACTAAGTGACCAACAATTTAGTTTTTAAAATGAATTAATTAATTTTGTGAATATATTAACCTATGTTCATAAGTAATGTAAACAAGACTCTTAATTTTATTCCTGGTCATATGATTGTCTGTATTTTTCCATGTCAGGAAAGTTCTGGATTTATCTAGTTAGACCTACATATTTCATTTCCCAGCTGTAAAAAGAAACTCTCAAAATAAATTTCCAAGCTCTTCTATCAAAATCCTCCTCCCAGATAAAAATTTTTATTCACAGAACTCTCTTAAGACAGGAAAAACTGAATGCAGCAAAACTGCATAATTCAACTGCCTTCATCTCTAGATGTATTATTTAGATTATTTGAGGGCATAATCCAATAAGGAGAAAAAAAAAACTAAGGAGAAACAAAAAGCTAGTGTCAGAATGGCTAAATGTATTATTTTTTTACAGATTAGGACTCCATAGAACTTGAAAAAATATTTTGGATGAAATTTCAACAATTTCAAATTAGAAAGAGTACACATAGTTTGTCCTTACTTAATGTTTTATTTTGTTCTGTTAAAAATGAGAATCCAAAGTACTGGTTCTTTGCCCAGATTTTTTTTTTCCCAAGTTGTAATTCGTGGATCACTTCTTGTGTTACTTTTGAAAGCTATTTAGTAGTACAATAATAAAACAATAATGAATTGCAAGTAGTGATGTTGTAGTTCCATTTCTTATGAAATTCACTACTGTTTTGTTGTAGTAGTAACTGAGTTACTTTCAAATGTAACATAAGAAGTGATCCAGCAATAACAGTACAGATAAAGAAAATTCCAGTTGTGAATAACTATTTTGTATCTCCATTACTTGTACATTTCATTATTTCTAAGTTGTGGGTAATGCACTGGCTTCAAGATAGGGCAAAAATGTAACAAGGAGAAGGCTGGATGACCAAATCCTGCACACATGACTTTGCTGCAGATTTCTTGTGTTATCAATAAATGTGGCCACAGTTACCTAATTTCTGATTCTCATTTTTTCCTTCTTGGTACAATTATAATTAACAATTGTTATGCATGCACATAAGAATATGAGATCTGAATAGGCCCTAATATTTCTTTAATTAGTATTGCCGATGCACACTCATTGTATCCTCTCCAACCTTGTGAGTTACATCTCTACAAAACACAGTTTATTTTATCAAGCTTGAATAATAGTTAATAGCTTTTCAGCCAGCCAGCCAGATCTCTAGACCTAGCAAGTATGTTCTCAGGTCATGTCCTATTAGAACAGCAGGTCACCTTTTACTAATGAAGGTGAACCCCTGAAGAAAGGATGAGGTGGAGAAACAGAGCTTTTCTCTCCAGCAGGCTGCTTTCTAAAGATGCTTCTGCAGATGCCTTTTCAAATGTTGTGTTCATAAACACAGCTGACAGCGCAGCTTGAAAAGTGACTTTTTGGACTATAGTTCCCAGAATTTCCCAGTCAGCTTGACAAGTGGCCAGGCTAATATGAATTCTGGGATATGTAGAACAGAAAGTAACATTTTCCAGCTTTGCTGAATAACCACAACAAGTCACTTGGTGTCTGTATACAATTTAGCCTGATCTTTCCCATCTCTGAAAGATAACGCCTGTTTCAACTGTTGCGGGATCTCACACAACAAAAAGCCCCATTTATTACTGATTAGGGTTTCCTGGAAATGAATTTTTAATCCACACAGAGCTCTCCAGCCAGCAGAGAGGGTGAAACATGTGGTTTTCCCATCCTTGTCTCTTAAGACTGAGGAACTGAGGATCCTCATCATTTGTCAGCTAATCTGGATTCTATCTGGGGTTCTATTACCAGCTTTTGACCACTGAGTGCCCAGTTCATTATGTTCATTAAACCAGACAGTCAAGAGTTAACATTATCACTCTACTTAAGCTTATTAAGTGCTGGAATCTCAGGATGTTTACTTGGGAGATGAGCACGTTCTTCAGCACTCTCTAGGCTATTTATTATATGCCTTTGTAAATATGCAAACAGATACAATCCACTTAGGGAGAAATGTAGACACATTAATGTCTGGGCACTAAGCTTCATCACATTATATTACATTGCATTTAAGGCATCACACATTCATTATATTACATCATATGGCTATTATGTTGTCACACCTTCATAAATACTTTAATAAGGAATGAACCTTTATCACTTTGCATCTTTATTTATAATCTGCTTTTTTCCCAAGTTGGGGCTTAAAGTGGCTTGCAACAATTAAAAAAAACATAATTAAAACCCATAGAATATAAAAAAAAATCAAAAAGAATTAAATCAACATTAGAACACATCATCAAAAACTTAGAGACTCATCACCAATACAACAGCGAGCATTTTCCATCAGAAAAGACACATATAATCACATGTTGAACTCCTGTCTGAATAAAAACGTCTTTATTTTAGCAATAGATAGAACAACCAACAGAAATGTTTCTTCTGTTTTTCTCTATTTAAAAAAGCCTAAGTTGTACAGTAAAGACACTTGTGAAATTCAGTCTTGCAAAAGCCTATAGAAATTGGTCTCATCTGTAACTTTCAGACTACTGTGCGCACTGTAACTCAGGACATTTCTGCCCTACACTGTTATAGTGCTATTATTCCACTTTAAACACCCTGTGGAATTCTAAGGTTTGTAGTTTACCGAGGCCAAAAAGCTCTCTGGCTGAGAATTCTAAAGGCCCCTCCCTAAACTGCAAACCCCAGGATTCCAAAGGATGTTGAAAGTAGAATAAGAGCACTATAACAATGTAGTGCAGCAATGGCCTTAGATTTTGTAACTTGTTTTAATGCTTTTGTAAGCCATCCTGAGAACTTTGATATAGAATGGAGTACAAACATCATCATCATCATCATCATCATCATCATCATCATCATCATCATTATTATTTCCTCATTATGTAGTACATCACTCCTTCTCAACAGCATATAGCTACAACACTGCATGTAGGGAAATCAATTGTCTTTTCTTTTCTCCTGGATAGTTTCTGCACATCTAGTTATACACTTGAACAAGACCATGGAAAAGTTACTTTTTGTACTGTAATTCCAAGAATCCTCCAGACCATGGCCCCATTAGATTGAGAATTCTGGAAACTATAGTGAATAAAGCAGCTTTCCCAAGCTTTGCTAAAACAGACACCATGAGCTTAAGGTATTTCCTTCCAAAGACCGCTTCTCATTCCTTCGGCACATGGACACTCTGTTCCTTGAAAGTAATGCTACGACGGTAACATCAAAAGACTTTCTAAATCAGGGAGGTGGCACTTGGAGACAGTCACCTACTGGCCAGCCTGTCTTTGGCAAGGAATGAGACTGCTGCTTTAAGAGTCCTCGCTTTTCCTATGCAAATGTCGCTGGAAACCATGCCTAGTATCTCCATTTGTCACAGACCTGGGCATTAATAGAATGTTTAAACGTCATGATGTCATCCCTATTAATCAGACCCTGCTGGGCCATGCTCCGGCACTGCATATTAATCAGCAGCAGCCCTGGGACTCACTTATCTGGAGAGGCTAAGTTTAGATCCATAAAACATGATTTATTTTTAAAAGTAGCATTATTAAAGATGAGCTACAACCTTACACTCGCTTACATGGGAGTCTCCTTAGGAAAGGGATGGTATTTTGAAATTGTCAGGAAAACCACCCTTCTTCCAGGCTGTAAAAGCAGCCTGTCCAACACTCTATTGGTCTCTCAAATGTCTTGGTTTGGGTTTTTTTTGGATGGGGAACAGGTTTGAGAAATATAACTGCTCTGACTATTGTGGAAGTAGAAATGGCTTCAGTTAGCAAACGATCCAAACAGAAATCCAAGAGTCAAATAATTTTGTGCTTTATAGATTGACTGCAAATCCAGCTGAATGCTTGTACTTTTATTTTTTCCTTTCTGCTTCAGCCTGTGCAAAATCTACACTGTGAAAATTTCATGTAATAAGGTTGGGGCAGCAGTGACAAATAAGCTAACAGTCTTTAATGCTCCAGAAAAATTGTTCTTCTTTTATCTTTTAACAGGTTCTCCAACACCTAGCATAGTCATCCTTTTAGAAATGGAGTCAAGATTAGTTGCATTTCCCCTTTTCTGCACCATAAAGGAGTTCTAGAAATACGCACTGTGTTCTGGAGCTCTCAGAATGAGAAATTACTTTTTCCCTATCAGCTTTACTTTTATTTTTAAATGTAATTTTTTAAAAAAATGTGTTGATACATGTTCCCCTCCTGAATGTGGCAACTACTTTACATTTGGCTGGAATCAGTGGATAAATAGACTATGTGCTTTATGCTGTGGTAATGCTGTGGCTGATCATCCAATGTTAGTGGGTTACTTGTTACTGAAATGGACTTATGTCACCTGATAGATGATGATGATGATGATGATGATGATGATGATGATGATGATGGAATGAAAATTTTTAAGGCTTTAGCATCATGAGTACAGAAGATTCATAATTTCTAGCTGTGATTTCAACTGTTAAAATTAATTGTTTCAATAATTTACCTAAATAAGACATATTAAGCAAATATATAGATTGGACAGAGTGAGATGGCTGGCTTAGGGAACAGATTCTGAAGCACAAGCAGTGGCAACTAAGGGAACAGATCTGTGTATTCCACATGGGCTATGTAATTCTTCAGTTAACCTACTGCCCACAGAGTGCACAGTATTGAGGTATGATCATCTGGTCAGCTTCTGTATATTTAGGCACTGGTCACCTATGGTCAAAGGCAAAATGACCCACTCCTCCACCCCAGATCATGAGCTGCTGGCAAATGCTGATTATCCAGTGTTAATGAAGTCTAGAAATAAAAGTGTTGGGTTACTGGTTACTGAAATGTTACTGTTACTATTGTACTATTGAAAAATGCAGACCCCCCCCCACTCTAGTTCCACATGTTTCTGATTACCATAATCTTGAGTGGACTATCCTGCCTGGACTTCCCCCAACTCCTCGCATAGGGACAGCATGGCAGCTCCCATGATTGCTGTATGCATACAAACAGATATTTTGAGTGGGCACATAGAAACAAACACTCACTCAGTGTATCTTCCCTCCTCCCCCCACAAACCATTTATCTAAATCTTATGCCTACATTGACTACATAGCATGGACAGAAACATTCCTTTCTTCTCTAAATTCTCTTTCACTGCTTACATCAAGCCTACTAGTCTAAATACACACCCTGTGATCCTGTTTTGAGCAGCCAGCCTTTCAAGGCAACTGTTTTACTCCCACCCACCTCCATGCTGGTGCACTGATACATTCTTTCTCTTTCTGGTAGTGTCATCAGATTCTTTCATTTGGATAGAATGAAAGAAGCAATGTAAAGTAGACAAACATTTTTTAAAGGATTTTGCTTAGTCTCCAGCTAACTCCCCCCCCCCAAAAAAAATCCAACTAAACTGAATCTCTAGTACAGCTCATGTTCCAATGAATATTCTCCCATTTTCTATCCTTTCCTCCCTCCTCACTGGCTAACCTACATGGCAGTAATTCACGTGACCCCCCCCCCACTCTGGTTGTCAAGTAAAATGTCAAGTAACAAATAACAGCAAAAACACCATTCAGTTACACTGAAAAGTAGTGAATGTACAAACCAAGATCCTAGCTTATTAAAGCTTTTTTTCCTGAAAAACAAACAAACAAACAAACAGCTATTAAATCAGTCTGTCATGTAGTTTGTCTTATGACCACCAAGCTAGCCTGCTGCACTAGAAAATGAAGTGCCATCAGCACTATTAAATTAAGATTCATATCAGTTTTTGTGCATTTAATGCAGGGGCTGAGGGCAGAAGTATCACATTGACCTTTGCTTCAAGAAGCAAAATGTCTTGGACCAGCCCTGTCCACTGCCCTTTAAATAAAGTCAGTTTTGCTAGACTTATAGGATAGATAATGGGGTGAAAGCTGAGAGAATGACAGACTTATCTAAGGTCATGGAAATGAACATACAACAAAAGACAGAATTTCGCAACAAGGACTCTCTGTGGCAAATGGGTGAGCTATAGCTATGCTATGGTGAATGGGTGAGTTATGAAACACAGTTGTAACTACTAGACTGTACATTCAGATACCTTTAGAACTCTGGGCTTTTTTTCTTATTTTATGTACATTATTTTAATACATTATAAACCTGCATGAAACTGTCCCCATTTTAAAGGTATTCCACCTTCTGTCACATACAAAGAGATAGAAGATATGCCTCTTTTAAGAAAATACCTGCCAGAAAACATAAATAATAATAAACACATAAACAAGCAAAGAAATTAAGATTCATAATTGTCATTTTTTATCTATGCTTAGATCTATTCAACCTTGACTAATGGATGACTAAGTACCTGGTAGACAACCTTACTAGCAGGGATTTACAGATCTCTCCATTTCAGTTCCATTTGATTTCTCTCTTTTCCAACCTTAAGTTTAAATTCATCCATTTCTATGTCAATACAGAAATACAAACTTGTATTAAAAATCCGCATGCAAATTGGTATGCATTTCCATGCACTCTTCCTTCAATATATGCATTCTTATATATTTTTCTCAAATGTATGTACTTTGTATTATTTGCATATTTAATGGTTTCCCTAATAACAATGCATGCATGAGCTTTACTGTTACTTTTTAATGTACCTTTCCACAGCATATGAAATTTTGTGTATATTTCCCCTTAACAGTCACATTTTGAAATGAAGAACTCTAGTGCTAAATTTGGGAAAGTGCAGATTTTAATGTGCAGCTCTGTTCCAGTTTGTTCATTGGTCTGACAGGTGTGAAATTGGTAAACTGGCATAGAAATTCAGATATAACAAATTTGTCACCCATCCTTCCTCATTAGCCCTTGTATCATATTATTAAAATAGAATTATTTAAATTACTTTTTGGTATAATATAGGATGATTGTTTTCATATGGCACAATAGCATAGTGAATTTCATTTCACCAGTATGTCATTGTGAAAATGAGACTAATCTGGTTAGATACAGCTGAAATAGCAAATCACAAAACTGCTTTCTGTTCAGAGCTTCATGTGCAAATTTTGCATAGCATAATTCCCTAACTACAGTGTTTTCCGCATGTAATAATGCATCTCCCCTGCACAGAAAATGCTGTTTTCTGTGCAAAAGTTGCAATGTGTGAATTTTGCACAGAACAATTGCCAAAATGCTAATACTCTTCAAAAGCTGTGCAGTTTTTTAAACACTTTCTTGCAAGAAAATTGCTAAAATTATTCATTTCTTCCTTCAAGAATAAAATTAATGGAGAAACAGATTGTTGCATAAACAGATCACTACTTCTTCGAAATCTCTTTCTGCGATATCTGCTGGGGCAGGCCGCACAAATGGGCTCACAAATTTCCTCACAACCAGTGACAATGAGAGTCTTAGTAAAGTGAACACCCCATTAGAGGCAAAATGGTGAATTGCTGTGAATATTTTTTTTTTTTTTTGGGTGGGGGTGGCAATTGAAGGCATTTGTTTGGGGAAAAACAGTTTGTGCAAAAAAAAAAAAGATTTTTGTTGAAAACACTGTTCTGTATTGATTTTGTTGAAAAAATAGTTTCATGCAAACCTCCCCACCAATTTGTTGTGAAAAGTCCTGAAATGCAAAAAGAAAAGAAAATTAAAAAAAGGGGGGGTTAGAAAAAAAAGGGGGGGAACTTGTATAATCTTGCTCAGCTACACCTCTGTCATTTCAGGATGCAAACCTATGCACTCTAACTCACCAAGATTCAGTCTAATATATTCAGGCAATGGATTTAGAGAAATTTTAGGTCTCTGGGTGAAATTAGGTCAGCTGACACCTTATATCCTAATGTACCTCAAGGTTACTGGGAAGATTGCGGCAGAATCATATAGGCATATATTTATCTTTGAGGAAAGGACAGGATTAAAATAAAAGAAGAAATATCTTGCTTAGGAGAAGCCATAATGCACTGCATGAAACTTTTAGGGAAGGAAGAAGCATTCAAAGAAATTGTTAGCGCTCTCTCTCTCTCTCCATATATATATATATATATATAAACCCTTGTCTTTCCATGTTGTTTTTAAAAAAATGTGCTCAAAGCAGCTATGTATACATTTCCTACATCATATTGCCTTTCAAGTCAAATGTTTTCCTTTCATATTCCAATGAAATATTAACTTTAGAATGTTGACACCTTATATTGGAGAAAGTGAGAGCACAGGAAGAGAAGAAAGTCTACTATGTTGCAATTAAAAAGGCTTTATTTAATATATAAAAATAAGCTGTAAATGATTTGACAAACACTTAAGCCTATGCCACCCATAGGAGACACTGTAACTGAGAAGGTGAGCATAATGGAAATGCAACGTTTTGCAGGGATAGTTAGACGGTAAGATATAAAACCACTTCCTGTTAGCATCAATTGGGGAATGTTTACTGAGGAAAGAAAGTACATGCGGCACTCTTGCAACCTGAAGGTCTGGCTCAGGAGGCTCAAAAGCTTTGCTCAGGAAGCACTTGCAATAAGAACGTACAGAATAAGGCAACCTCCTTTCCTCATGCTCTTTCCCTTCATCCATTCCTTCTCCAGGTGAATTACAACTCCCAGGACAGAGCTGTCTAATAGTGCAGACAGTTCATTGAACAGACACTGACCTGCCACACAAGAATTCCCATTAACCCTCAAGCAAAGACTCTCTTAGGGGTTGTGTGATGGGTTAATTGACCTATATTTAATTAATACAGAGGAGTTAATCAATGCTAATACATCTAATCCATATTATGCGCCCACGTGGACAATCTTTTCATGGGAAGGAAGTGTGGGTTTCTGTGCTCAGGAAGAGGATTGAAAGCAGTTTTATATGACCTTTTCATCATGTTATGGTATGGTTACCAGGTTTCCAGTGAACCCTGAATCAGTGTCACATCGGATATCTGATTTATCCACTAGAGAATGAAAACAATTTGACAATTGTTCTTCTTCAGATTCAGTGTCAACATATGGTGGGCTTAAGACATGAAGTCACTGAGTAACATATTTTATTTCTTTCTGATGCTCATTTGTTTTAGTCAAACCAACCACACACACACACACACACACACACACACATATATATAGAGAGTGTGTACTCTGTGAGTGATGATCTGATTTACTGTGTCCTGGAAATTTGCACATTTTGTGTCTTGACTGCACGTCTGTTTGGAGTGAAACAGAAATGAAACTGTCTCAACATTGATTTGATGCACCTTTCCCAACTTTTTATTTGTATTTGTATTAGTTATGCTTTTATCCTATTCTCCATATCAGGGAGCTGTAGACCAGTCATCCTTAACTGTGTTTTGTTTACAGCTTCCTTAGCAGCTTTTCTCAGGTTCCACCCTGCCCCCTGTCAAATAGGGATACAACATGAACAGATGGACAGAAAATCATTTATTATTGAACAGCAAGGAGACTTGAACATTCTGACATATTGGGCAAAATATTCAGAAAGACTGTATGAAATTAAACATCCATCAGGCCTAGTATGATCCTCGTGCTTGGTGCTTTTCTGCAAGTTTCATGATATCAGGGTCCAAATTATAAATTAATAGTCAGAGGTCACTGTGACGAACCTGACTGGGAGGGGGCTTGACAGCAGAGCCTCCTTAGCAACCAAGAGTGTCTAAACTGATTGGTTGTTGAGATGGATCCTTGGATAGCTCAGGGGAGGGGCTGGTGGAGAGGAGGAATAATGGAATTTCACTGACTGTTGAGTTGATTGAAGTTTAGAGTTTCGGAGACAGAGTTGAAGAGAGAGTTGAAGAGCTCTGTGTTAAGAGAGAACTGGGAAATAGGGTGTATGACAGATAGCCAATGAATTAAGGAGAGAAAGAGAGAAGAAGGGTGTGCTGTTTCATAAAAAATTAGTTACAAACAATAACAGTGTTGCAATAAATGTTTGACTTTCTGTTTTCCTTAAAACAGTCTCACAGAGTGTTATTCTACACTCTGAATTATACACGCTACCAATATTATCATTAGCACCACAGTCATTGGAGAGTTAAATCCCTGCTGGTCCTTATATCTAGAGAGGGGCAGATTTAAGGAAAGCAGTAAAGGGAGAGAACCCTGAAAGTAGGAAGCCAAGGGGGGATGAGAGTGAGGAAGGGACTGCATTCTCAGGAAGGGACAACTGAAGCAGACCCGTTTGTCCTGGCCCTGGCTTGATTCAGAGATCTCCCTGGCTGTTCAGACCTGAACACAAGGAGGTGTCAGACTGGGCAGGCCTGGGGTGAGGCTGGGAGCTTTCGTGCGCACATTTTCACATTGTGACAGTCACCTTTTGTCATAATATCAATTCTGTTCTTGGATTTTGTCAAGAAGACTGTCAAACAGTGTGTTGGAAAGATATTATAAATAAGAGGGAAGCTATAGACTCCAATTAAGATTGCTACTTGGGTATTTCATTGATTCAGTTACCAGGGCTCCTATAAACCCTTGGGGCTCCCTTATATAGAGATTTTAGTCTGTGACCCCCTGCAAATGTGGCAATGCCCCCTTGGGGGCTATATGGCCCCTGTTGAGAAAGAATTCTAGTCCAGCATTCCAACCACCCCACCACACTGCTTTTCTTTTTCATATCAGAAATAGGCAGTGATGTATTTAGGTATTTTACTCTAAAGCTCAAGTCAAGTCTGAAGTCCTTGCAAGATACTTTCAAGTCAAGTCTCAATTCTGGGAGCCAAATTTATACCCCAGTCAATATTCCAGAACTTCTGGACAGAGTTGAATAAAGCCATTTTTAACAATTTAGTAGAATCAGATTGCCACATTTGTGATTTTGCCATCTGGAGCTTCAGAAGTAGGGAATAGGATCCTTCTTACTTCCTCTCCCCAAAGCTGGAGGCCTTTGTGTCTATGGGTAGAAAAGAGTCTGCAGCTTCAGAAGTGGGGAATAGGATCCTTCTTAATGAGGCTTTTTCTTTTATTTTGCAAGTGGGGAATATGATCCCTCTTACTTCCCATCACTGAAGCTCCTAAAGCTTTAGAAGGAAGGATACTTCCTCCTCAATTCTGTTGTTTTAACACATTTGCTGTTCCTCTCTCAGAAACATGCCTGTGCTTTGGGGACAAGTCTTGTCTTGTGCACTTAGGAAAAGTTTTAGAAGGCTCCTCTGATATGCAGTGGGGACAGGATGCTGAGCAGACCTCAACCCTGTATCAAGCCTGTTGCCTAACACATTTGCTGTTCCCCTCTGAGAAATGCACCCACAATTTGGACTTGAGACAGATTGTCACATGACCAGCAGGCAAAAAGAGATGGAAGCATTGTTCAAAGTCGTAATGTCAGATAGCCCTCCATATTTTAGTTATGGGACATGTAGTAAGAGTTAAGTAGCAGCTTGCTTGTAACAAGGTATGAGAACCAGAGACCGTTAGATAAAGAAAGATAGGAATGTAGTGATAAGCACTACCAGGCTAAACCAGAACTTCAAGGTCTCTTGCGGGCAGGATGAGAAACTCTTTGCCTTTTATGTTTTGAATTTTGCTAATTTCTTCCAGTTCACTCACTGAAGTCCCATACTATGTATCATACTCCTAATAAATAGTGTTTATGCACTGTTATATTTGTGTGTGTGAATTCAGTTCCTGACATGTAAGGTTTCTGGATGAATGTCTTGTGTTACTGAACCAAGGGGAGCAAGTCCTTCACTAAAAGTATACAAGTCACGAGTCGAATCAATGCATCATTTATTCCTAAGTCAAGTCCAAGTTGAGTCACTGAAGTGACTTAAGCTTGACTTGAGTCTGAGTCAATCGACTCGAGTCTACATCACTGGAAATAGGAATGTGTCACATGTATGTCCTGTGGATTTTATGACATAGCTTTCAGTAACTTAGCATGTGTTTGCACTACTGCTTTGGTGTTTTGTTTTGTTTTTTCCACATTGTGGCCTGAAAGTCTTTGACTGTCCCGACTAGAATTAACTAAATGAATCAACTGTATTTACATAAGCATTCACACACCATTTAGCATTTTATATAATGGATCTTCTTTAATGGGGACTCAGGACCCTATTGTTAACACTAAAAATAGGATGGTATGATGGCACCTTTATTTTCATGGCAATCTTGCTGTTGGGAGAGGAGTGCCACTGGCATGGGAAACAGCACAAGTTCTCCTAAAATGGTCTCCCTAGTTGCTATAATGTTATCAGAATAGCACGGAAAGGAGCTTTGAGTGGAAATAGAAACCACTCCACTGAGAAAATATAAGAGCTGGCTTTAAGAAGCTTAATCCAATCACCTTATTCAGATGATCTCTGTGCACATAAACCCCAACTTTACTCCTTTCCTTGACTGCTCTTTGCCTTTTCTTATCTCACTTATTTCTCTTTCTCCACTATGTCCTCTTTGGTCTTGAATGTACACTATTAAAGCCAATTGGAACATTGCCATTGATTGAAGTTGGCATAATCCTCCCATCATACAGTGCCATTGTTTGAGCTGATACATTGAATAAAAAAAAAATGCCTTTCACATTTATTTGCCTCCCAAGATTATGGCACCCATCCCAGTAGCTGTTATAGTTAAGGTTTGGTTATCAGCATGTCTTCTGTAAGATGCTATAGTCACCTATTGTAACAAGCTGAAGGTTCAGATCTAGGGTGCACAATTTCATTACGTTTGAAATGCCTCATGCATCATTTAGATGTGATCTCCCCCAGCTTAACTGGAAGGAAGTAAAGGAGGAGGATACAGTTCATTCTACACTAATTGAAATTGCTGCACTAGCCTAGCCACAGTAATGTTCAAATTAGTCCCATATAGTTCAGTTTCTCTTATCAGTCCAAGAAGAGAGATGAAGTATTTTATGGGAAATCATGCAATATTATGCTTTCGTTCCAGATTTTATAAAGTAATTCCCCATTCTTCTTCACTTGAGATTCATATTTTGAAATCAGGGAAGAGAGCAGAAATTATCTTAGGTTCAAAGGCAAAGTCAGCATTACCAAGTACAAAGACAGAAGTAATTAGGAAAAATCTCTAATATGTATGTATCTCACCATTCATTTCTGTTCTTTCTGAACCTCAAATCAACAGGGTTTAATTTGGCCACAGCCCAGAACTTAGAAATGTTACTCAGGGGTGGGGATGGAGAATGACTACTTCAGCTTTAAGCCACTTACCAATTCCTCCTGAGGTAACAAAGCTGGACAAAAGAATCAGTAAGAGAGGATAACCAACAACTATTTCTGGTCACAAAAGAAATCCCACAGAGAGGAGAAGAATTATTTTTGAAAAATCAAGAGCCAAGTTCTTCCAAACTCATTGGCCATTGTTTTGTTTTTTTCAAAAAATAGGAGAGAAGGTCAGAAAGGATTTTGCTGTCCTTGAGGCTGATCCATCTCTGCTGTGGCATCAATTCAGGCAAAGAGACAACAGCAAACCATCTGGCCCCTGATATTTATGGGCAGCAGGGACTAGTGTACCAGCCTAAAGTTCTGTTTTAGTACCACAGATACTCCATAACAGGAATGCAATGAAGTTGTTGGAATACATATCCACCATTTTTTTTTTTACTCTGGATGCTCTCACTTGTTTCTGTTGCTGTATGCAAGAGTGGTTAGGAAAAGGGATCTCATATGTTCTTATTGCTAAAGCAGAGGACTCCTACAATCACTCAGAGATCTAATGGGGTTTATGGATTCAATGAAAAGGCTAGAAAGTTCTTAGGATTATAATTTTAGCATACTTATGGGGAGAGATTTATTGTTTAGATTAGGTTAGGCTAAAATGTCCTCTAATTCAAATAACCCGGATGATCCTGCAATACTACCCTTGGGTTAGAAATGTCAAGTAAGTAAATGGGGAAAAGCTGCCATTCAGGACTTGATGCATCACAGAGAGCTGGTTGGGGTGGGGTGGAGGAGTTCAGCCTTGTACACCAGGGTTCTTTGATCAGCAGCAGGCAAGAAGACCTTGAGGTGGAGTTGCAATAGTCTAACAAAATTCCATCCCCTTATACACGTGCCCTATCCCACAGGGTTCCAGTATGTTTACCTGAAGTTGGAGGACCAGGACAGATTAAAAATTATGTTGATGTACCACCCACCCTGCTGCTCAACAATCTCTCTTCCTGACCTAGCTAACATGATCTCAGGGTCAGTGTTGGAACCTTCCTGCCTTGTAGTATTGAGTGCCTTCAACATCAATGCTGAGACTGCCCTGTTAGGAGCATCTTAGGACTTCATATCTGGCCCAAGGATCTGACCCAAGTAGTATTTGGCTCTACTGACACTCCTGGGTACCTGGATGGACTGTTTTCTGTAGTGGGTGGGATGAAGTGATCTGGGAGTAGAGGAACTCTCTCTAGTTCTGTTGTCATGGACAGATCACCACCTGGTAGGGTTTAGACTTTCTGGGAATCAGAACCTCTTCAGGGTTGGAGGACCCATTAAGATAGCCTACATCTTATGGCTTATGAATCTGGATGGATTCCTGATGGCTCTTGAAATTTTTTTTGCTGCCTTAACAGGCAGTCCTGTCAAACTCCTGGCTGACCTCTGGAGCAGAGAAATGGTTGGGGCAGTGGACATGACCACTTCTGAGCATCCCCTCTCATGATGTGGAGCCAAACCAGCCCCCTGGTTTTCCAGGAAGCTGGTGGTGAGGAAACATGTGAGAAGGCAACTAGAGTGGCATTTGTAGAATGGAGGACATCTGATTGAACTCAGGCTAGAGCTTATCTGAGAGATTACTCTGTGGCAATAGAGGCAGCAAAGACAAATTTATTTTCTGTCTGTATGATGTCTGTGGGGAGCTGGCCAGCAAAACTGTTTTGAGTAATCAGAGGTCTTTTACACAAAGGCCCAAGAGAGAAATATCCATATCACTGCTATGAACAATTTGTCTGGTACTTTAAAGATAAAATTGCTTGGATCCACTCTCACTTGGATGTTGTTATTGACATAGATCCCATGGATGTAACTTTGGCCGCTACTTGTTCAGTGATAATGGAGATTTTTCAGTTGTGCAACCCAAGGATGTGGACAGAATTCTTGGAGATATGAGAACCACCACATGTGTTCCAGATCCTTGCCCATCCTGGCTTACTAAAAAAGGCTATAGGGGGACTGACATAGTAGGTAGAGAGAGTGGTTAATGCCTTTTTAAAACAAGGTACAATTCTAGCTTCTCTCAAGGGGGATGTTAAAAACAATTACCTAAAAAAGCCATCCCTGGGTCCCACCATTTGGATAATTACCAGGCAATCTCTAACATTCCATTTTTGGTCAAAGTTCTGGAGTATGTCATAGCCTCCCATCTCCAAGGGTTTCTGGATGAAACAAATTATACAGATCCATTTTAATCTGGTTTCAGGCTTGGCTATGGGACAAGGACAGCTTTAGATGATCTATGCCAGGAGCTGGACAGCGTAAATATGTCTTTATTGGTTCTGGTGGACCTCTCAGTGACTTTTAATACCATTGACCATGTTAGCCCTCTGGGTCACCTTTGCAGGGATGGCACTTGGGGCACTGTTTTATAGTGTCTTTTTTCCTTCTTGGAGAGAGAACACAGAAGGTGATACTGGGGGACTCCTGTTTGAACCCTTAGCTTTTGGCCTATGGGATCCCTCAGGGTTCAGTTCTGTCCTCCCGTGTTGTTTAACATCTGCATGAAACCACTGGGAGAGGTTGTCCGAAGTTTTGGGGTTCAACGCCATCAGTATGTGGATGACACACAACTTTATTAATCCTTTCCACCACAAGCCAAAGAAGCTGTTTTGGTCCTAAACCAGTGCCTGTCATTAGTAATGAACTGGATGAGGGAAAACAAATTGAAACCTAATCGAGACAAGACAGAGGTGCTCCTGGTCAGTCAAAAGGAAAATCAGAGAATAGGGACTCAGCCTGTGTTACACTCCCCCATTACACTCAGCCTGAAGATGCAGGTTTGCAGCCACCCTACAGCTAAGCATCTTTGTGGCCTGCGTAATATAAAAATAACCAGTCTTTTGGCACCATAACGAAATTTTCTCATATAATGCCATAGAGTTTGCTAGCCCAGAAACTTGGTGACTTCTTGGTGTTTGCCTCTGATAAGGACCTGACAGCTGCAAAATACATATTTTTCACTGCTGCTGCTATCTCTCTGTAGTTCTGTGCATACTACAGTTTCTTGTGTTTCAGGCATGCAACTACCAGATCATTTCCAGTACTGGAAATGGGGACAGCTCTTCTACTTCTATCTTTTCACCACTGAACACTATTGAAACAAATAAGTGAGTGATTCTCCCTCATCCCTCTCTTTTTCCAGTACGTGTGGTACCATGTGCAATACTGTGCACAGTATAGCTCAAGGGACTTTCAAGGGATTCAGTTTTCCTAAGAGATGATTGCTATTAAATTCTATTTCGCTGTCATTTAATCAAGTGCTGTATTCTATCAAGTGTTGCATTTTGAAGATGTAATAAAATAACATCCTATTCCAGAGACGTCAATATCGTCTTGAAAAATTTGGACATCTGGATTCTTTTCTTGCAAAATAATAGGATTTTCTACTTGAAATTGTGTCCCTGTATATGCTTTGTTGAGACCCAGTATGGTATAGTGGTTTGAGCATTGGTCTATGATCCTGGAGATCAAGGTTTAATTCCCTGCTTGGCCATGGAAAACCACTGGATGACCTTGGGTGCATCACAAACTCTCAGCCTCAGAAAACACCATGATAGGGTGACCTTAGGGTTACCATAATTTGGAAACAAGTTGAAGGCACATAACAACATATGTTTTGTATGCCCTTTATCTTTATAGAGAGATACACATCTTTTGGTATTACTATGATTATTTTTCTTAACTTTTACTCTACTTTCAAGGTTTTTACCTTTTGTTTTTATGTTCCTATGGAATGCTGACACCGCAGGAATCCTCTCCCGAGGGCCACTGAGACTGTTTGTCTTAGTATATGCTATATAGGAAGTTTGAATGGAAAAGATTTCTTTCTCCAGGTGTTCCTGTAAGCACTTGTGAACTAAGGAAATAATTCTATCTACACCTCCGCAACACACACACAGTTCCCAATCACATCTCTTTAGATGGAAGATCTGAAGAAGATATAGGAGATTCTGTTCTTTGTGACCACAAGGTTAATAGGAATGAAACTCAGCAGCCATGGAAAAGACTGCAGGAAGAAAGGTTTCCTTTAAAGTTAAAGATAGGAAGCCTATAGGTGGTAAGTGTAACATTTCAGCATTGAAGTGTGCACTTTAATTACCTCCAATTCAAAAGGCAGGAAGTTATATATTAAGGCAGGAAAGCTAGAAATACTGACTTCTTCACAGAATTTAATATTATTAACTTTCAGGCTCCTAATAATGTGACATTTCTGTAAGTGCCGGCCAAACATCAATACGGATGGTCACAACTATTTTCTATGACTAGGAAATTGTTTTTTGTTTTGTTTTGTTTTTGTTTTTTTATTCAAGAATGGATCTGCATTCCTGCTATCCTTAATGAAAAGATGTCAGCCTACATTGGTTTCCTTAACTACCAACACAAAGGCAGCTTCTGAGACAAAGCTATGGCTGTACTTTCATGGGAGGTGACAAGATTATAGCAATTACAGCATGTAGCTGGATTAGCTGACTAGAATATTCAGATGACATGCAACTTCAGATCTGTTACTATCAACAAGATATCTAACTACCTGGATAAGGATCTCCTTCAGATGTGTTAATTAGCTGGAAATTATTTGCCAGACTTCAAACTTGGGCTTTGTATTCACCATCATTTACAATTTAAATATTTCATTTACTTATCCTTTTTCTGTGTGCCATATAGACAAAGTGTGATTTATGCATTGGTTGACAGGCACAATGAAACATTAATTTGTTTATCTTCTCCAAGAAACATCCATAAGTTTCTTGTAGAAGCAAGCACAGTGTATTAGTAATAGTGAAGACTTGTTATTCCAAAAGCTTCTGAACTTTGGCAATCAACAAAAGCTACAAAACTGTATACAGTGTCTACAGAAATGAAACAAGAGTGGATAGATAAGCCTGTTTCTTGACTAGGTTAGGTCTGAGTGTGTTGGCTTTTTTAAATCCATAAAAAAAATGTTTTCATTTTATACATTTTGCTCTAAAGCAGATTATGAAAAGTTGATTTTCAGAAAAATGACTAACATACTTGATTATATTAATTCTTTATAAATCAGCTTTCAAGCTTTTTCCATTTATCCTTCAAATGTACATTGTGCATATTTCCCTTCAGATGTATTTTTTATAACATTTTCTTTAAAACTATATTGGCCCTAAGCCTATTGATTACTCCCAATTGGTGTAGACCCATTTAATGAAATTGATTTAAATAAGTGTTGACTGACCATTCAACAATTGATTCAATTGGTCTGCTCTAACAAGTGGATTAAAGGCCACATTTTGTATGTACCTTTGAACAGAGAGTCTCTGATGCTAGAGGTAGTGTATGGTCATCATGACTAACAGCTATTGAAAGTTTTATCCTCCATGAGCTTGTCTAATCCTTTTTTAAAGCCATCTAAGTTACTGGCTGTCACATCTTGTGATATCCAAATTCAATAGTTAACTAAACAAGACTTAGGTAAGAGAAGCTGATTTTGAATGAAACATATAAATTGAAAACATTAATATAATCTGTTTGCTAGATTTGTTGGTCTTCATTCCAAAGGTATTAGGCAATGAGGTGTTCATCTGCTGTATTATTCCTGGGTATGAATGAATCAGGAGTGGGCTGGAAGAATTAGCTCCAAACATCCCCAAGGCAACATTGAATTTGGTCTTGCTTTGGACCAACTGATAGTTAAATGCTACATTACATGCTTTTATTATCCCATAAATATACACCACCATAGTAAGCTACCATAGTGTGGTGGTTTGAACATTGGACTACTGTTCAATATATTTCAAGTTGACCAGAGTTCAATTCCTTCAGCGTATCACACACTCTCAGCTTCCAGAAAACCCAGTGATAGATTTGCCTTGGGGTTGCCATGATTTGGAAATGACTTGAACAACAAGAACAACAACTACTACTACTACAGTTAGGTGAATTGCACATTTGTAGAATTGATTGTGTAATGAGCACCATGTCCTTGGGTTTTCTTGTTGTGCAACCAGTTCATTAGCTCTCCACTCATGAAATCAAAAATCAGAAAGGGTTATATGTGTGCTTGTGGAATGATTGGCTGAACTAGGGACCACATTTACATAACCTCTGAGAAGGCAAAACCATTTATGGATTCTAGTCATAATGTCTGGTTTTCAAAAATGGCCATAAATAGAGGCTGAGCTATCCCCATAATGCTTTGTCAAAATGTTACATTTTAAATATTCTACATAGATTACTGAAAATTTAATGAAGTTCCCTGAGCTTCAAAAAAAAAAAAAAAAAAGCAAGAAGGAAAAAAAAAGAGAAAAAAAAAGAGAAGGAGGTGGTGGAGGAGGGTGAAATTAATGTAATTTGTGCATCCCGTTCCAACAGTACTGCTGAAATTTTGACAGGTTTTACTTCAATTACATGGTAATTTTTGCTCAGCTCTAGTTTTAAATGCAAAGCTATACAAGTACAAGTGAATATATTCTTGGTCTTTCTTTCCTCTTGGGCTATAAAAAAAAAATTATATGCAACACCAGGGCTTGGGAAATGGAGGTTTGTCTCATCGTTCAAATGTTCCAATATTCCAAAATGCCTGACATTACAATGGAAAATTAAAATATTGAAATCTGTCGTGATGGTTTAAAAATATCTACCTGAATTTACAAAGCCCCCTCTCCTTTGTATAGTTATCACATGACAAAACTAGAAAAGAACCATAAAAAAGAAGCCTATAGTATAAAAGGCAGAGGCTTCTCGATAACTTATGCTGCGTTAAGCTTGTTTAAGGAGCTGCTACTTCAGTTCCATTCCCCAGAGACCATTTACTATCAACCCCTCTGCTCATATTACCAGAAGCATTTGCAACAACAGTAGTTCAGTGACCAATTAAGAGCTGTCCTATCACACTTGACAAATCCAGGCACTGTAGCCTGTAGAGCTCAGTGGATCAAACTGATTGGGAAAACAGATCTCTTTGAGCCAGTTTGAAAAGGTGTCCATGTGAAAGCTTCCCAGATTTATGATTTGGATGTCCAGCAAGGAAGATAATATAAGCTGCTGTACAAGGAGGTCTTAAGTCTATGTATCAATATTTTGTATTTAGCCTATGATCCAGGCTGTAATCTGCTTCCAGAGTTGTAAAAGAATTCCCACTCCTGCAAGAATACATCTCTCAAGGTTAACTGGGGTAAGCAGTTCCCCTGTTTCCATTATCATGCCCATGACACTTAAACTGTATTTAAAAGATCAGAGAGAGAAGATGTGCCTTTTTAATGTTCAAAACATGTTCCACAACAAAAGCTTGGAAAGTTGTATTTTGGATCCTAGAATCCCACATCGTACATTTCCAAGCTCTCTCCACAACTCCCTAACCTTGCCACTTCTATGACTTAAGTGACCACACCAGCATAACAAGAGGAAATGTTAAAAGATTACAAAGAAGTTGATGCAAGTTCTTACCAGTTTGTAAGATTGACCTTGCAAAGCCACACACTGTTGTCCAAATTCAGTTTGCTGAAAAAAAGCAGCTGTTCTTTATATAGCATAGGCCCTTTTCGCACGGGCCTTCTCTCGCGCGACAGCCCTGTGAGCCTCGCGCGAGTGGGAGCATCGCTCCGCACGACGCACTCCCACTTCCGCCGGGCTCACGGGGCTGAAGCGGCGCAAGCGTGGGTTTTTTGATTTTCGCTTCCAAGCGAAAATCACCCGCGCTTGTGCAATGCTCCCGGGGCCCGCACGCACTTACCTCTTGTGCGGAGCGTCGGGGAGCCGTCCGGGTCGCGCTTCCTTCCTTCCGCCCCTGCGGAAGGAAGGGGTGGGGCGGGGAGCTAGCGCGACGGACGCGACACGTCCTGCTTCGCGCGCACACGCGCGGGGGGTGGACGAGACAAGTTTCTTTCTCGCACGTGCGCGGGGGGGATGGATGGGACAGGCTCCTTTCTCGCGCACGCGGGGGGGATGGACGGGACAGGCTCCTTTCTAGCACATGCGGGGGGACGGACGGACGTGCGAGCCGCCGCCGCCTCCGGGAGGCTGCCACTTCCCCGCTCGTTCCTTCACCTGCGGAAGGAAGGAGGGGGAAGCGGCAGCCTCCCGGAGAAGGCTTCTTGCGCGAGCCGCCCTCCTCCATCGCGCGAGCCCCGGCGCTGCGAAAAGGGCCATAGTCTTATCCATATCAATGGAGCTTACTCCCTGGTAAATATATTCAGGTCTAACAACATAGGGTACAACCTCATGCACTGTTCTGCGAGCAAGACCCATTGGAATTAACATACATAGGAATGTGTGGCATATCTGCTTCTACTGCTATCATGTAATCTGGTGCTTTGCATGCCAAAACAGTGGAGAGGTGAGCTTGCTACTTTCCCTACTTGGGAAAGGAGGGACTGGAAGACAGGTCTTCCTCTACATAGGAAGGAAAAGAGACCATTGAGAGGCCACCAACCAAAGTTTGGTGATCTGAATCCAATGGTTATTCCCAACTAAAGCAGACCCATTGAATCAAAGAGGTTTATGTTAAGCGTTCACTTATCATTCAGTAATTGACTCAGCAGATCTGCTCTATCTGAGAATGGCCAGCGGGATTCAGAGCTGAAACACATAATTGTGCCTACTTACTACAGTCTGTGTAGTGGAGTGGTACCCTAGATAACTACAATGCAGATGACCCATACAACCAGGCCTATACTGCTGACAGTCTATGTAGAGATAGAAGCATAACTTCCCTTGGGCTCTGGTATCTGTTCCTCATTTTGAACCTGCACAGTTATAGTGACAGGTGACTGTTGAAGCACACTTTAAATACATCCAGCATGCAGGCAGGGAAAAGCACTAAGCAGAAAGTGGACAGATAGGAATCTAAAGCCAGTGTAGAGCAAATTGACTGGTATTAAGTCTGATTTTCATTGGAACATTTGAAAAAAATAAGTAATATTGTCCCAATTACACTCCATTTTATGACTCCTTTCTTCAATTCTGTTTCGGGGTGGGAAAACAACATCAATTGCTAACCACATTTGTATTTTGCACATTTTATTCATCCTTCAGTTCCAACTTTTGGTTCCTTTACATGGTAAATTCCAAAGATCATGTATACATATCTGTATCATCTGTATATATATCAGAGGTAGGCAACTATGGAGGGGGCAGGAACTCTATTTTGCCCTGGCACCTCTCTTCCCCTATCAGCCACATCAACATACCTGAAACAAATAGAAGTGATGTCACAATACCTTCAGCTGAATTTTGGGCCAATTTTTGTTTCCCCACCATTTTTAAGGTATAGAGGGCTTGTAGGAACAAAAGTGTTGCATCTTGCAATAGTTTTAAGCCATTTTACTGAACTGGGACAAAAAAAAATCACCTAAAACGAAAAATTAGGATTTATGGGCTTTGTGGGTTTCAGAGGCTGCAAATTGAGTCCTGATGGCTGCATGTGGCCTGTGAGCAACATGTTCCTCACCCTTGATCCACATGGATGGTAAGGGGGAAGGAACATTTAGAAGAGAAATATCTAGTGACTGAAAATTACTCAGGATATACAGTTCCACTCTAGTGAAAAATTATAGACAACAGGCTCCAAGAAGAATTCTATTAACCATCTATCTGGAAAAGGAATAGGGAGACAGACCTGTTGTAATATTAGGAAAAGAGACAGGAAGATTCTGATTTTTCTTTTCTTTACAGTTCTGCTCACAGCCTCTGTCAAGAGTTGTACTAGAAGATTTGATTTACTTTTTGAGAAGTCTAGAGGATTTATGAGGGTACCAGCCAGGAAATTTTTAAACACTAAAGCCTCAGAGTCAATTGTGGATTGGAATCTTTGCCATCTGAACATCCGCTGTCTGCCACATTGTGCTGTTCATTGGTCACAGTTGATTAAAGTGCCACATGGCAGAAGTGTAAGGGTGAAGTCCTCAAAGTGATTCAATTACCAATTATTATGGAGCTTTTTTCTCTCTCATAGCTCAAGATGGAGCCCATTTCTGCTGTAAGATGTGTGTAGGAAAAAATATGTTTAGCTTCAACAAAATTACCAGTTTAATAATTTAACATGGAAAAGTTGAGACTTCCAAGTAGGTGACTAACTGTCTTTTAGGACCTGGAGCCAAACTTTGAGGAGAATTAGGTGCTTCTTCATGACTATTTTGTTTTCTAATGTTGTATACAATGCCAGATACTTATCTAGTGCTTTTTGAGGAACTGTAATGCAAAAGGTGTGTGATGAGAACAGCACTGCAGAGCAAGCTCTTTCTCCTCTCTCACACTCTCCAGATAAGCAGATTTTGTTTACACATCTGCATATTGGGGGCAGAAGTTGACATCCTATTTAATGCTGGCAGAGCATAAAGGTCCACCAGTGAATTTATGGAGAGGTCTGGGAGGGTAATGGCTGTAGGCTGGTTGATAGTATAAGAGGGCTCTCCTTGATCATTCCCCAGGCAATCAGTAGCCATTGGGATTGGGATAAAGCTGCAGCTGTTGCCATCCAGCAACCATTGCAGTTTGGAGAAACAAGCTGTACAAAGATGTACCAAAGCTTCCTTGGATGATGCTGAAGAATTATCATGCTAGCATAATCACTGCTTACACTAGCCTATATCAACAAGAGAATGCTGTCTGCATCATACTGGAATCCATTCATTGTATGTACTTGAACATTTGAAAGGACTATTAGTTTACTACAGAAAGAATCCAGCCATCTGATTTCTTTTTTTTTTGGGGGGGGGGATTTTTCCCTGTTCAATATGTAATCTTACATTTTGCTTGTTCAATTGAACAGGACTTTAAATCCCTATATTAGGTATGTTTGCCCATATGACACATTACCCCTACTTTGGAATCCACAAATATTGTATTGATAGTTGGGAGAGAAGTTAAATTACTGTGATCAGACATGCTGATTGTTCTTCATGTGTTCAAAGAGTCTATTTTGGGTTCATTGAAAACATTGGTTATTGGGTTCATATCCTTTATTGGTTGGATGGCTGGACTGGAATTTTGTCAAGCATCTCTAATTGTATTCTCTTGCTTCTGTGTCTTTTATTCCTTATCACTCTACCCAATGAACTTTTTTATTTCCTGTATCCTTTCAGCAAGAAAAGGGGTTTTCAAAAAATAAATAATAAAAAAATAAAAAAAAAATCATGAAGCTATTTCTTCTCTCTCAAGCACAAAAAGGAGAGGAGTAAAACCATGGATAAGATTGTTCACCTTCACGTCAACAAGACCTTTAATAAAGTAACTTAATGTGAATTTAAATGCCAACTTAGAGAACGCAAATGGATTATATCCCCCTTCAACATGAACATAATTGACATACTTCTTAAGCTATTTAGTCTAAACATTTCCATGACAGATCCTTTTGGCAAATAATAATGAATAAGACTACTTTGTTAAGTGTGTACATCAGCCTCTTTGCCCTAGTAATTGAATCTTTGTGTATCTGAACAATTTTACATTGTATCAAAGCTCCAGTAAAAAAAGGAAAAAATTCTAGACATAGCAATTTTTAAAAAATCTTTCAGAAGTGCTCTGCAAATCATTTGTTAAGAGACATGAAATACTTGAAGTTTCAATCACTAACAATGTATTTTAACTGGAGATAAATTTTGTTGTTTGTTGTTGTGTGCTTTCAAATAATTTCTGACTTATGGCAGCCCCAAGACAAATCTCTCATGGGGTTTTCTGGGGCTGAGAGTATGTGATGTGCCCAAGGTCACCCAGTGGGTTTCCATGGCCAAGCAGGGAATCAAACCCTGCTCTTCAGGGTTGTAGTCCAATGTTCAAACCACTATACAATGCTGGCTCTCTGGAGATAAATTAGTGGAATCTTATTTAACAGATACAGTGGATGTTTTCCAAGTTTGGGCTGAAGAAAATTTATTTGTTCAGAACAGAAGAACTGTAACAACACTAGTCTGATCACTTGTGTGTGGAATACTCTCCTGCATCATACACACACACAAAGAGACAAAACAGTGTGCTTATTGTATGTGTGACCAAAACTCATTTGTATTGCAGTGAATTTAAGGGAAGTCCCTAAGTCAAAGAGAGCCTCCTCAAACTTGTGAAATGAAAAGAAAACCTTGGACAAAATTTCATTTTGATGACAGTGATTCTGAACAGAACCTGGACAATTACTTTTAAGAGGTATTACTATAATGATTTGTTGAAGCCATCCATAACATAGCAGATGATACTGTGTATCCCAGGACATCATTTTAGCATTGTTCAGTTATGAATAGATGCTCTTTTATTTGTCATTCTTAAAAAATAACTTCCCAGGCTTTGCCTCTAAACATCTCTCCATGCTTTTTGTATTGAGGAGTTTGGAGACTTAGCCACTTGGAACTACTGATTAAACTACTACTGAAATTCAGTCTTTGAGAATTCCACTATAAAATGACTTGACCTGCACTTCAGTCTGGAAGGTGCAGCTCAAGACATTTTGTGCTGGAATGTGTGAATCTGAAGGTAATTCTCTTTGACCTTTGGCATTTCCCAAATGTTTTTGCAGAGATTTTAGTTCAAATGTACATTGAGATGGTAAGTGTATTTAAAAATACGCTTTGAATTTAGGGGAATTTAGATGGTAAAAAAATATGTGCATGTGTGTGTGTATGTTCCTAACAAGAATACAATTTCTAAATACAAATTGGATGAATTATTTATGCGTAAACTTAAATTGTTGCTGCCCTGTGTCAGGATATATAAAACATGACAACTGTCCTTTGGTGAATAGGAAAAAAAAGTGATGTTCAGGATTTATTTCTGGGTGTGCATGCTGATTGATCTATTACAAAGACTTGGCTGGATGAGATGGGGAGTGGGGGGCTAACCTCTCTCAACTTAGCCCACCATGTTTTTCTATGCAGCCACAGGAGAGCCCTGGGGGGCAGGGAGGTGGAGTTGCAGTGGCCAGGGCTGTGGACGCAATCATTCCTGAGCATATGCTCTTATGGAGTGAAGCCAAACCTGTCCCATGGTTTCCAGGAAGTTGACAACGATCAAGTGAGTGAAATGTAGACTAAGGTGATATTGGCAGAAAACTCAAAGTGAGTCTGAGCAAACATAGGCTAGAGATTATTTGAAAGCCTACTATGTGGCAATGTGGGCAGCAAAGGAATTTTTTTGATGCCAAGATTGAATCAGCAAGAAGCTGCCCAGAAGAGCTGTTTTGAATGGTCAGAGGACTGTTACACACTGGTCCTCAAGCAGAAAATGCAGACCACCTAATAATGCACTCTAAAGAATTCACTCAGCACTATGCAGATGAAGTCGTTCAGATCTGCTCCACTTCGATGCTATAATTGGTACAGTTCCAGTGGATGCAACTTTGGCTGTTGCTTGTCCAGTGTTATTGGATATTGTACAATTTGTGCAGCCCTGTGGATGGGGATAGGATCCTTGGAGAGACAAGAGCCATGTGTGCTAGATCTTTTCTCTTCCTAGCTTATCAAACAGGCCAGAGGGGGACTGGTTGAACAGGTGAAGGAAGTGTGAGACATTTCTGCAAAAAAATCATCCTTGAATCCCTCTATAATGGATAATTATTGACCAGTGTCTAGCCTGCCATTTGGGGGCAAGGTATTAGATTGTGTGGTGGCCTCTCAATTCCAATGGCTTCTGGTGAAACAGATAATAAAGATCCATTTCAATTTGGTATCAGGTCTGGCTATGGGACAGGGACAGCTTTTGTCACCTTGGTGAATGATCTACTTCAGGAACAAGACAGTGGGAGTGTGTCCCTAATGGTTTTGCTGGACCTCTCAGCAGCTTTCAGTATCACCAACCATGGTATTCTTCTGGGCCACTTTGGTGGCATGAGACTTATAGGCACTGTTTCACAGTGGCTTTGTTCCTTTTTGGAGGGGCAAGCCTAGAAGATGGTTCTGGGGGACTCCTGTTCAACCCCCTGGCCATTGATCTGTGGTGTCTTCCAAGGTTCTGTTTTGTTCCCCGTTCTATTTAAAATACACATAAAACCTCTGGGAGAGGTTGTCCTGAGCTTTCCAATCCAAGAAGGCTGTCCTGGTCCTAAATCAGTATCTGTCAACAGTGATGGATTGGATGAGGGCAAACGAATTGAAACTTGATCCAGACAAGACAGAGATGCTTTTGTACATTTAAAGTTTGTGCATCAGGTATGCCCATTCCTAGAGATGGTGGATATGGCCACAGTAGTACATGCCTTAGTTACTACAGTAATGCACTCCACTTGGGGCTGCTTTTGAAGAGTGTTCAGAAACTTCAGCTAGTTCAAAGAGCTGCAGACAGACTGTTAATTGGGACAGGTTACAAAGATCATACTATGTCTTTATTAAAGCAGCTCCACTGTCAGTCAATTTGTTTTTGGGCACAACTCAAAGTGCTGGTTATGACCTATAAAGCCCTATATGGTTCAGGTCCAGACTTTTTGGAAGACTATCTCTCATACAGAGGTATGACCCTCCCAAGCTCTGAGATCACCAGGAGAGGATCTTCTCACAGTCCCAGCATCATTGCATGTATGGTTCGTGGGGATGCAAAAGAAGCCTTCCCAGTGGCTGCCTCTAGACTTTGAAACTCCCTTTCCTGGGAGGCCACCATCTTGTCTTTCTGTTGGCAGGCTAAAACTTTTATAGTCTGACAGGCTTGCAAAACAGAAAGTTTTTAAAGAACTGGCAAGGGTTTCCTGTATTGCTTTAATTGTTTTTGAAAGTTTTAAAATCTTTTTAAATTGCATTTGATTCTTACTGTAAACAATTTAATTCCTTTCTAATATTCACTTTTTGTATGTTGTTAATTGTATTGTTCTTTTAAATTGTGAACCACTTTGAGTCTCAATTTTGGGGGAAAAGCAGGGTAAAAATTTTTTTGTTGTTGTTCAAGTTTGCTATATGTGTGCCTTCCTTCACAAAGAACTCAAAGTCCAGTTTTGTGCACACACATCTTCTGCAATTTACACAAGCCTTGATGAAAAATAACAGGCTCATTGTCTTGCTGTCATGCAAGAGGTGAGAAATTGAATTCTCAGCAGGGTTGTCAATTTCTTGGAAGTATGTTTTGACAGGGATGGAAATAATATTTGAAAATATTTGGACAGTGGTCAAAAATATGTTTCTTGAATGGTGGGAACTCCTGTCAAGGTATAGAAGAGCAGGACTCATCAGAGGCACCGCTTTGCCCATTCCCAGCTGCCTGGTCTCTGGAAGAAAGGATAAGCAGATGTGGGCCTCACATTAAAGTCTCTACAGTGAGGCATGGCAAAGAGGCCCATTAAAAAAGCACTGAATTGCTCTGTGGGGAAGGAGTTGGAAGGCAGAAATTGCAAAACAAGAGAAGGGTTGTAAGTTTTTTCTTTAGATCTGAATTTTGGGAGAATGAAGAGTGGTAGAAAAAAACTTGAGCAACAGCTGGAATGAGGCCTTTCTTGACTGTCTGAGAAGTAATGAGATCCAAGACAGCTGGGAACCCAGAATAACTTGAAGGGAGATGATCAAGAACAAGCCCTTCTACAAATTGGAAAGCCAGGCAAGGTAGCCAGGTAAATAGTGGAATTGGGTTGCTGAAGGGAATCACCCTCTGTGTCATAGAAGATAAATTCTTATTATTATTGGTTTGTTTATAGTTTCATGCACTCCTTGAGTCCCTAACACATCCAACCTATCCCTACTTGGGTTCCTCATCCTGCCAGAATCCAACCAAGCCTCTTGCTGAAGCTTGTGCTGCAGCCATTTTCTTTGGCTGAGGACTCTTTAATCAAAACAACAAACAAACAAACAAACAAAGGTAGGTATGGGACAAATCCAGAATTTTCCAAATCTGAATCCAGATCCGAATCCCTGGAAGGTTCTGGGAATCCATGAATCTCATGAACCTCAAATCTTTCAAATCCTTTTTAAAAAAGAGTTTAAAAAGCAAGGGAAAGAAGGATAATCTTGGCGAGACACATTCTCTCAGCCTTAGCAACAGCTAGGCAAAGGCAAACCTCTCTCTGAAGAAATCTGACCAGGACAATTGTCATAATTTTTTCTCAGGATCTCCCCAGATTGAAAATGACATGAAGGCCCTTTGTACACAGGCAGGAAAATGTGGATTAATCCCACATTTTCCTGCCCATGTTAACAGGACCACTATCGTACAGAGATAATCCAGGTCAAAACTGGCTGTTTTTTGCATAGCTCCTTATGGCATCCTGGGGCTTATTGTTTGATGATACACCAGCAACCTTTGGCAAAGAAGGCTATGACACCTTGTAAAGCTACAAACCCCAGAATTTTGTCTGAAAGAGCTTTGCAAGGGAGCTATACGAAGGAATCTTTCAGCTGTCCTTGAAATCTCAAGAAGCCTGTCCCTTCCAGTCAAGTGCTGAACTTAAATAATAAATGTTCAGTTTAAATATCTTAGAATATAATCCCAGATGTAATTTGTGAAATTGTTAGCAAAGGCCATTATTACTCCAAGGGAAAATTGACCTACTCGCCATCTTCCCTTGTGTGTCTGGTGTCCCAGGTTTTCAGGCATCCCAGTCTCCAACAAACTATTTGGTTGGTTGATTCGAAAGATTTATTTTCCCTATTTTGGCACAGGGATTCAGATTCACAAATCTCAAATCCTTGCCCAGGATTTGAGGATTCAGTTGGCCCATCCCTAAAAAAACAAACAAACAAAAAACTTTTCTTCCTATCTGAGAGGCTCTGAGTGTGCTTGAGAGGTCATGCAAGTATGGGAATTGGATGTATGTCTTCCTATGGAGGATACATCCTCTGTGACACAAGGAAGAACCTAGGAGGATGAGAATCTTTGTGTCTGAGGACTTAGTCTACAGGAAATTCATATGATTTAGTTATTTATTTATGAAAGGTAACACTATGTTCTGCACAGAAAGTTATATTTTTTGCACAGAAAATGCTGCTTTTATTAAAAATACTGCTAGCATTGAAAATCACATTTTTTGGCACGCAACTACCAGGTATGAATTTTGCACAGAAGTTTGAGCAAAAGTATCAAACTGCAACTAGTCTTCAGAAGCTGTGCACTTCTTAAGGCCTTCTCCACAGTGGGAGGAAAATTGCTACTTTGACAATAAAATTAGTGAGGAATTCCATCTGCAGTCTTAACACGTTGAGGCATGCTGTCTCATCAAGAGTGAAAAATTTTCCAAAGATACTTCATATCACCAGTTAAAATAGAGAGTTTTTCGCACAGATTTTTTTTTTTTTTAGAAAATCACAAGTTAATTTAGAAAGGGAATGGATTTATGGGTGAACAGCACACATGAAAGATGGATAAGAACTGTTCCAAAAGGACAGCCAGGTTCATCTGTTATGTTCCAACAAAACAACACATTTTTGACACCTTTCAGATAAACAGTTGTATTAGTTATAATAAATAGTCTGATTCATTCACCTGTATTACTATTAAAAGTTCCCTACCTTTTCCAGACTGGTTGATATTATCCACATCAAAGATGCTTCATAATCCTGTTTATAGACAGCACTGGGCTGACATTGTAATAGGTTGCATTTAGTGGCATCATTCTTCTAAAGAAGATTTCTACTGCTTGCAGAAATTCTATTTGTATGACTGTGAAATGAATGACTTTGAATTTGTTTGTAAAAGGCATTGCACAACTTGCCCCACAGGTTATTGCACTAACTAATGTGTCATTGCACCGCTACTTACCGGATCTTCTGGCTCCCCGGTCCGGTCCAGGCTGCTCCGGAGCAGTGTGTGGTCATCAATCCACTCTGCTCCGGCGTCCAAAATGGCAGCTTCCGATTAGTCGTGGGTCTCAACCAACCACTGAAGCTTGCCAGCCTAAAGCCTGCCCTCGGCAGATCACAGGCTCACATTACTGCGAGCCTGCAAATCTGCACAAGGGAGCAGGCTTGCAGTGGTGTGCTCCGTGCTTTTGGAAGACTGGAAAAATCAGGTCTTTCAAAAGCACACTGGAGGACCACTTGGGGTCGTTCTGGAGTGGACTGAGGTGCGCATCTACACTAAGTAGTCCAGACCCAGTCCGTTCCAAGGTGCAGATGTCCTCCGTGGAGGACGCACTGCACCGTTTTTATTACCCCGTGTGGAAATGGCCTATGTAATCATCTGAAAATATTTCTTTTTATATGAAACAAAATGAAGGGGAAGCAACTGTAACACATTACAGTAGTGGTGTAAAAAGAGGTGACTGGTGAGGAAAAAACTCACAAAGTGCTCCCCTGCCACACAAATACTATTATCATGTTTTGAGTCCAACCTTCTCATAGTAGTTTCTGGGTTCATGAGACGTGGACCTTTAGCTTATCAAAGACTGCTGTGTGTATGAGAGTGCATGTGTGTATGTATGCATGCATGCATTTGATATTTGTCAGAAGAATAAACCAAAATAAAGCATTTTTTTTGTTCATTAATGGCAAAAAGAACAAAGGCATCCTTTAATATTTGTTTTCAATAGAAAGGCCATGTCTTCCTATTTTTTTTAAAAAAAAGGCACAAAAAAATACATGCCTCTGCTTGAATTCCTCCAATCTTGTTTGGGCAAAATTGTGAATAGTGTTTATAAAACAGAAGTACCCACTGCTGAGCAGGTGGCGCTGCCCATGTGCATTGTTTATGAAAATTGTAGAGCCCATACTGAGCTTCCTACTGGTGCTATATACAACAAAGACATATAGTTTTGACTCAAGATTCATTGTATGCCCTGAATAAGACTGAGTGCATAGAAAAATGTGTATTCATATACACATTGGATACTCTTAAAAATCTCATAACATTCTCTTTTTTAAATGAGGAACAATTCTGCTCACGCTTCTGTCTGTGATGATCTAGCTACATGAATCTCTCTATACAAAAGTTCAGGCATTTGTACTCTAGCACACATGACATTTCTTGAACATTTGCACAATGAGGACAAGAGGTGTCCTGTCTTGAACAGGATCCCCTTTGAGCTGTGCGTGGTTTCTGATATGGTTGCCCTACTGAACTGTATGTTATGCCATCTGTTTAACAGTTTATTGTCCACATGTTCTGGACCTGATGCTACCTACTCAGTGTGGTCACTAGTGTCATTGCTATCAATGGACCAATGGATATGATCTGGGTTTTCAATTGAGTTTAAAGGGGCCATCCCAGGTACTAAGTATTAGCCTCAAAATAGGCTCCTTTAAAGTTTAATGTAAAACCTGGAGAGCCTTCGCTATTCCAATCATATGGAAGCTACAAATTGCTACTGATGCCAGCTAGACAGTGAAAAACTATAAGAGAGCTTTCTGTTCTACTTAACTTTTGCTTAAGAAGCAAGGTCTTCCAAGAGCCCATTTACACTACAAAATTATAGTGCTATGATTCCATTTTAACCTCCATGATTCCTGCGAGTGGAATCAAGGGGTTTACATTGGGAGAGGGATCTAGAATTCTCAGCTAAGGATCTCTACTGCCTCCCAAGACTATAAACTCAAGGATTCCATGAATGGGCCTCAGATCTCTGTCTTGTCCTGTATCTTTTGTCTCAACTTCTGCCTTACTTCTGTCCTGGGTCCTTATTTTCCCTTCTGTCCTGACTTTTTATCCTGATCAGTCTGCCTCCTTACATGTCCTTCCAACCAGATCATACAATGTACTACAGTAGGGGCAACCTGCTACCTTCTAGAAGTTTTGGTCCACAACTCCCATAAATCTCAGACTCCATGGCAAATGATGAGGGATCATGGGAAGTGTATTCAAGAACATCTGGAGAGCACTAGCTTTAACTTGTGGTTAGTAGGGCCGGCTGATGTATAGACAAACCATGCACTTGAAAAGAAATAAATGAGAATGGAACCCTTAAGAATGAGAATTTTTGTCTCACCTGATGATCTTTCCTATCCACTGGTTTTCAGTCTTATATCTCAAGAGACTGATGCTCATCTTTTTTTTTTCAGAAGAAAGAAATGGTATATCTGTAGGAACCACATGACATGCTATTTTAAGTGTGTCACTGATGATATGCCCTTTTGACATTCCTATTTTTAATCTCGGTGACTTTAAATTAGCATTTAATCAGCTAATCTTTATAACTGCTGTGCAGTTGATTTGCCTAGATGAGTTAAATAAACTGGAATCTCTCCTTCTTTTGCTACTATAATAAGGGGTTTATCTCAAGAAACCTTTTTTTTTAAAAAAAATTAAACCCATATTGCTTGTTACAAATTACACAGCATATAGGCAGAGCTCAACTGCACACTTCGGACCACATGTGTAATGTTCCCCACACTGCTGACATGGCTGGCAACTGAAGATGTGGAAAATCCCAGACTTGATCTTGTTGCATCTCTGCATGTCTTGCCTCTGTTTTCATCCTATCGTGTCAGGTTGGAAGACTTTATTTATCTTTCTTATTGTCCTCAGGGACCAATACATGCTTCAACTGCACACTGTAAGCCATTCACTTTTTAAAATGTACCTGTGGCTTTATGTGTATTTTATTCCCCAAAACACACCAGGGATCTTTGCCAATGTGTGAATTTCTAAGGAAAGGTGTCCTTTGTCTCAGAGCAAGTCTGAGGATGTGTGAAACTGATACTTTCTTCAAGAATCTGAACTCCAGTGAATCAGTTCCTGTCTCTACTAGCAATTTTGACATTCTGAAGGAGGGGGATAATTTATTCTAACTTCTTACTGCAGCTTGTAACCTTATGGAATCCACCACAAAGAATCTAGAGGCTCTTTCAATATTTAATAGGTAGTACAGTGGTGACCACTGGGCTCTTGGATAGTCACTTTGTATTAAAAATATGCTCATTTTATTAATTGAAATATTTATATCCTGACCTATATGCAAAGATCTCAGGATCCCTACAATACCATCAATTTAAACAATTTAAAATGTTGAACAGTAAAAGATAATTTGCATTGTAATAGCATGCCTTCAAGCAAGTTAAAAGAATTAAAAACCCTACACATGTACAAACTGGGTGAAATTATTAGAGTCCTAAAAACTTTCAGAAAAAAAGCCATCATTTAACTTGCAGCCAAAATGAAGCCAATGTCAGTGCTAACCGGGCCTTTTAAGAGAGAGCTCTTCTCTATGTCCTCCTACAATATATTGTATTTACTCTTGGGACCCAAAACGGTGTTTCCAACAGATGTCAAACCTTAGGTATGGATCTATGCTGAAGAAGAGAAATATTAAAATCCACATGAATGCACTATAGCCCTTCTCTTCTTTTGTCTTTTCTTCCCTTCCCTTCGCTTTTTTCTTCTTTTCTTTCATTCTTTCCTAATGTTTCTTTTTAAAAAACAGAGTGCTGTCAGGTTTGGAATTGATATTTAATTGTGAACTAACACCTTTTACTTCAGAATAATTCTAACTGTATGTATTAATTAAATATAATTCATTGCTCAAAGCAAGGAAAAAATGTTAAATGCTTTAAGGAGAATTCCATAGAACTTAAAAAAAATCCCACAGGATTTTATAGAGTTATATATTATCACAACGAACTTTAAAATTGTTGTGTATTAAAAAGAAAACTACTCAAAGACTTCATGTGTTTATTAAGCCATTTTGAAAAAGCTTTGTTCAAATACATTCATGTGTTATGGTAGTTGGCTCTGTTTTTCTTTAAATGGAATGAGTCAGAGTAAAATACTTATAAAGTAATATGAGAAAAGTTTTAAGAGCTATATAATAGGGGAAATGATTTTTTAAAAAGAAGAATATTGTACTTTCACTGAATATATAATTAGATGAAGAAGCATCTGATTCCTGACAGACCAAGCAAATAAAACAGGGCAGGACTAAAGACCAAATACAGAATTACAAACACAAGTTTTGGTGTTCTTCTTCAGTTCAAAAGGAACCAGTATGGCATACTGGTTAGTGCTGGACCAGGATTGCACTTCAATAACAACAGCAACAACACCTCTGAGGTGTAGCAAGCACAGACAAAATTATAGAGAACCCTCAGAAACAATTTACATCAATTGTATATATTTCTTGGAGAAACAATAAATACAATATGAACTTACAGAACCAATATACATACATAGAATCATAGAATCATAGAATCATAGAAATGTAGAGTTGGAAGAGACCACACGGGCCATCCAGTCCAACCCCCTGCCATGCAGGAACACCCTCAAAGCAATCCCAACAGATGGCCATCAAGCCTCTGCTTAAAAACCTCCAAGGAAGGAGACTCCACTACACTCCGAGGCAGCATATTCCACTGCCGGACAGCCCTGACTGTCAGGAAGTTCTTCCTGAGGTTCAGGTGGAATCTCCTTTCCTACAGCTTGAATCCATTGCTCCTTGTCCTGGTCTCTGGAGCAGCAGAAAACAAGCCCTCTCCTTCCTCTACGTGGCATCCCTTCAAATATTTAAACATGGCTATCATGTCCCCTCTTAACCTTCTCAATATTTATATTTATATTCAAAATATGACTTAATATTCATGTGACAGGTCCTTACAAAAATTGTATTGTGAAAATACAATAAAGATGATTATGTGACTACCCCACAGAGCTTGTGATCCATCCTTCTGTGGTTCCCCCAAAGTTTAAAGTCAGTTCTTCTAAGGCCAGTTTACAGTTGATTTTTCTAAGGCCAGTCAATTCTAAGGTTTAGGAGAATTGACTGGCCTTAGAAGAACTGAGGAACCACAGAGGGATGCATTAAAAGCTCTGTGAGGTAGTTGCATAATCATCTTTATTGCATTTACACAATACAGTCTTTGTACAGACCTGTCACATGAATATCAAGTCACATTGTGAATATAAATATTATATGCATATTGGTTCTCTAAGAAGTACATATTGTGCGTATTGCTTCTGCAAGAAATATATACAATTTATACATATTTTTTTCTGGAGGTTCTCTATAATTTTGGTAGTGCTGGACTAGGTGCTGAGAGATCCAGGTTCTATCTGGCCCTTACTGAGGCATAAGACTCTCTTTCTTTGAGCTCATAACCTATAAGGCAACCATATACAACTCCCACACAACCCTTCAAAGAGGCCATAAGGGATTAGGGCTAAATTTTAAAGGGCCTAAGCTGTGCTTGTTCTTACTTGGATGGAATATTTTGTTTGTCTTCTGAATTCACTTGCAGCTAGATCTTTCCCAACCTCACTATGAATAATGTTGACAGAGGACATGAACACATTCTTTTGGAATGTGCCTGATAAATGGTAAAGACACCTAATGTGGAAGTACCAGTAATAACTTCTCAGTGGAATGCACAAGAAAGACATCTCTCAGCCAGTCTACCATAATTGCTGAGATGAATGGAGGCAAAGAAAGGCAAACTGATCTCCATCCTGTCCTAGCTGCTACATTTTTTTTTCAGGTGTAGTAAAATCCTAGCTAGAGAAGAACTCATGACTCTGATGATCACCACATAATAAAGGCAGGCGTTCTGTTTCACCAGGCTTTCTATCCCAAGCCAAAGAACGATGGATTTCAGTAATCTCACTAATTAATACATTGATGCTACTTTCATCTGTCTGGACAGGGCAGTCCTACAGAATAACAAGGACATTAATTATAAGGATTGGCCTGTTGGATCAGACTAAAGAAGGTCAATTGGTGTTTAATTCTCAGAGAGATAGATAAGATGGATTGCACTGCTAGTCTACCATCCTGTTTCAGCAATGGCCAGCCAAATGTAACTAGTTAAGTTTCAAGAACATTTTGAAGACAATAGCCTTTCTCTTTGTTCTCGGGATGTCACAGAGTCCCCCAATGTGGGGCTTTCCAGTTGCCTTGAGCTACAATTCCCCCCTCATACCTTTTCCCATGTTGGCTGGTGTACATTGGGACTTGCAGTCCAAAAAAATTGTTCACCAGATCAGCAAAGTCTGATCTAAAGAATACTGCATTTGGACATGGATTTTCATTCTAGTGAATTATCATGGGCTAATTTCAGTGACTGTGTCTTTTGTAGTGTGTCAATTTTCTATGCCTTCTCTAAAGAGATGCCCCCAGTCCTCTGATTTCTTTATGTCAATTTGATCTCAAACACTGAGGAAAAAGTAGGAATGCATGGAAGCAAATAAGATGTGTGTTACTGTGCAACATCCTTATTTATCACAGGGCATGTCTATGAAGGCACCTGCCTCAGCTTCCTATTTCCTAGCTTGGTAGAGCTTCAGCCAAGATGAGATCACCTTGATTCTGGTCCTAAATCTGAAGGTTTTCTACTTTAATTTAAAGCATTTTTGCCACCATATCAGAATGTATCTTTTTACATAAGCATTCTAATGTTTCTCTCTGCCTTTCTCTCTGCCTTTGTAATTGAAAATGCAACTGATATTTTTATGGCTAACTTTTATCATGGCTGTTAGAGATTAGTTTCTTTCCCCTCTACTGCAGTTTATACAGCAACAAGTACAAAGTCCCAAGTCATTAGCTGCATCCAAAACTGTAGACTTCATCAGATAAACAGCTGATGTCAAGTTGCAAGTCATTACCTTAAGAGGTATCATTTTTATAAACACGTTGACATTTGTGTTGGTAATGGTGGAAATTTCTTTTTAAATGACTCACTTACTCTAAAGGGTTGTGCCTGCATATCTTTGATCATTTGACAGAAAACTAGTACTCTTTACTTAATGACTCTTTTAGGAAGTTCCCAATGTTAGCTCTCAGCTGTAGAACTCCCTTCCACATGAATTAAAATGGGCCCTACCACTTCATATAATTGAGATTTTTTAAAAAACAACAACTTCTTCAATAATCCATCTTCAATTTTATCACGTCCTCAGAGGGCAAATGGCTTTTGTGATTTGGACCTGCTTTGAAATATTTGCGACTGTGACTGTATATTTGATAGAACTAAGGTGTCTGCATTGTCATTTACAGTTATGTACACCAGCAGATGAGGGCATAGGCCTAAAAGCACACTAGAAATAAATATAGTGGCACTGGATACATCATGTGTGCTTTGGACTTGTGCTCTCCCTCTCTCTCTTAATTTAATTTTGTGCTTGAAATGTCTCTAGTTTTGTACACACATACCTTTTTGCACAAGATGCAGAAGAGAGCTTAAAGAAAAGCATTGAAGGGGTATCTAATGGGGCAGGAATTTTTGGCAAATTCTCAGCATGTGTTTCACCATGCTTGTCTTGAACAAAATCCTGCCAACATTGTGGGTCCCCCTCCTCACCCCTGCAGCTACGCCAGAATGTATAGTTTTCCATTATTCTACTTATTTTAAGCTGGGAAAAAAAATTCATGTATTTATCTATTTTACTCCATTTGTATGACACCTTTCTCTTGATGTAAGATCCAAGGCAGCTCACAAAGCTAAAAGAACATCAGCTAAAAACCTAACAATAACATTTAAACACAGTTAAAAATCTGACATCATCTCTTGTTTCATTTTTGGATTGTGTCACCATAGGGTTTTCATGGCAAAGTACATTGAAAAGGAGTTTACCATGGCTCCATCTGCACAGTTCTAATAAGTGTTTGCTATGGCTCCACTGCCATTGTCTTTGAGGAATCCTCTACCAGTATCACATCCCACACATTACTGCTTGGTAGCTGTTTGGCACATTTAGTCTGTCTCCTCAACAAAAATCTGTATGACATGGGAGAACCAACCAACAGCACTGCTACCATCAGCATAATCTCTTCCTTCATAGAAGCATGCAATAATCTCTTCCTTCACAGAAGCATGCATAGAAAGGTAATGCCAAGGTCTTTAAATATCTGCCATCATACAGAAAATTAAGTGAGCCTTTTTTTTTTATTGCTGCTCCAATGGATTCAAATTTCATCTAAACCTTGGGAAGAATTTTCTTTTCCCTGCAAGAACTGTTCAGCAGTGGAATAGAGAATGCTGTACTCTCCATCTTCAGAGAGTTCTTTAGACAAAAGTCAGGTTGGATCTTTCAGGACTGCATGACAGGGGGTTGGACTAGATGGTCTTTACGATCCCTTTCAGGTCTATGAATCTATGACCTCTCTGATTATCATATTCAAATGATTTGTTTTAAAAAATATATAACACATTAAAAAACATAACAAAGGGTTTTTTTTTTAAAAAAAAAGAGATCACACCCTCCCCCATTAAAAAAAAAAGTTCTCTGTAAGCAGTTACTCGTTAAAAGGCTGTTAAAAGATCGTCATTTGTCAGCAAAAGGAGAATGGAACCAGGGGCAATCTAGGCTCCTGTGGAATGGTATTCCACAGGGTGGGAGCAGTCACAGAGAATGCTCTCTCCCATGTCCTCATCATATACACTTGCAGAACTGAGAGAAAGCCTGCTACTGAGGATCTTAAGATTTTGAAAGGTTCATATAAGGAAATACAGTCTTTCAGACAGGCTACACCTAATCTGTAATTGTTGTACGTATAGCTGTTCATATAGTAAAGTATATAAATAAGTCCAGGGTTTTTAAAGTGTGAAAATTGTTTTCATCCCATCCTTTACTTTTTAAATTGGCACAGCAAGAGACCAACATTAAAAAGAGTTTAAATTTAAGCAAACACAACCCAAGACCAAACAGCAACTTAGCAAGGCTAAGCGATGTGTTGAACTTTTAGTTCAGTCATGAATATCACAGTTTAAGCAACATCTCAGAAGCAAATCAGGATGAATGAATCTGGGATAAATGAACTAATAGTGAGGGACAATTATACCTGGTTTAGCTTTTAAACAGGCCCAATTTGTACTTTCTGGAATGATATATATATATATATATCAGTACATACCTATGCAAATTTGTCACACTTAACCAGATTTTGTAATGCAGTTTTCAGCTCAAAGTCACAAACAAAAACAAGTCTATCGTTAAGCAAATGTAGAACTTTGTGTAAGCTTCATTTTTTTAAAATCAGAGATAACTGCAAAAAAACGTGTGGAAAGGACTGATGATTGACTACATGTGAAACTGGCATGGACTGGAAATAGACTAATTTGCATAGCATCTGAGCAACACACAGATGGTCATTTAACAAGTGATAGTATACTTTGATACGCATGTAACCCCTTGCTGAGTTGGTCATATGTGACATCTGCCAAATGGCATTCATTGCACCCCAGCCACTGATCTAGAGAAGCAGGAACAGAAGACCTTCTCCTAAGTTTCATTTGGCTTCATATCCATATGGTCCCAAATGCATAATCAAAAGTGTATTTATTCAAGAAATTTAGAAACCCCCTTCACCAGTTTGTCACTTGCTTAATTCATTGATTTTATTCTCTGGTAGTGGACAAAATAACCCATGCACTAGAGCTATCATGTCTACCAACAATGACACAGGGATTGTAGTGATGGAATCCAAGATTTAGTCTTCAAAACTGGGCCGCATAGTCCTTAGTGTATGGGCAGATATATCTTTCTAGAGGTGTTGACAACTGCAATAACTGCAAAACTATTCTAATTCACAGTTCACTGTGGGGCTTTAGATCCAACTGGGGTAGATTTTTCTGTCAAGATGGTAATAGTTAAACATGAAATAATCCAACCAGAAGACTGAAAAAAGCATGGATATCAAAGATGTGCTTGAGAGCATTCTGGTTGTTATGTGATGAAGCACCAAATAAATTTTTCAGGGGGTATGTGAATATGATGGCTGAGCTGCTGCTGCTCTCTTGACATCTGTGCATCTTACACTTTCCTTGTGTCAATGCATCTCCTGTTTCATACTTATTATGCACATGCACACTTGTATCCTACTAACATCTGGGCTAGCATCAGGGTCTATGTAGCCTCTTCCTCCCAAGCTAAACCACTATCCCTGAATAGGCTAAGCACAGGAGAAAGGGAAAGGAAACGCTGAACTATTTATTCTTGATTTGCCCAGCTTTAATATTCACTGCTAAGTCAAATATTTGCAACATACCAATCTAGTTACTTGAGAGCTATCTAAAAACATCTTTTAGAGCCATGCTTATTGTAGAATATTATTCATATAAAAGTTTTTAACATCTAGTGATTGTGCAAAATCTTCCATTACAACTCTGAAAAACTAGCCAACATTATACGCAACCAACGGATAGCCATACAGCTTGTCCAACAAAAACAGTCATGAAGAAATATATTTGGATGTAGCAGTAGCAAAAGACACCCATATAGCTCCTCCAACAAAAACTACAGCTCTGACCACTAATTTAGCCATTCTGCATTGGTTATAGAATCATGGACTCATAGAGATGGAAGAGACCATGATGGGTATGGAGTCCAATCCTTGCCATTCAGGAGCGCATACTCAGTGCACCCCCAGCAAATGGCCATCCAGCCTCTGTTTAAAAAGGTCCAAAGAAGGAGATGCCACCACACTCCAAGGCAGTGTATCCCACTGTCAAATGGCCTTTATCATCAGGAGGTTCTTTGTGATGTTTAGATGAAATTTCTTTTCCTGTAGTTTGAATTCATTGCTCCATGCAGCAGAAAACAAGCTTGTTCCATCTTCAGTACGACATCCCTTCAAATCTTTAAACATGACTATTATGTCACCTCTTAACCTTCTTTTCATCAGGCTAAACACCTCTAGCTTCCTAAGCCATTCCTCACAGGTCATGGTTTACAGATTCTTCACCATTTTGGTCACTCTTCTCTGAAAACGCTCCTCTTTATGGCCCACATTAGCAAAAGCATCAATCAATATGAGGTAACAAAACAAACACAGGGTTGGGGAGCAGCAACAATATCAATTTCTGTAAGAAGGATCTCAATCATGATTCCTAGAGAGTAAGCTCATTAGGATTATGTAAGTATTTCCATTCTGCATTCTCTACAGACATGTAGATGCTTTTCCATTCTACATATCCTTAGCCCTCTTCCCAGAATCCATTGGAGAAGATCCTGTTGGTAGAGCATCAATCAGTAACCTGCCCAGTGTTCACGTCTGGAGGTCTGCAGTTAGAAAAAGACATTGTAAGGAATGAGACCCTCCTTTTTCTGTGGAAACTTATCATGTTATAAAGGTTTAGGGAAGGAAAGAATAGTCAAACAATAGATGAGGAGACATTCTGTGTGATAAGAATGTTTGAAGTTTGGGACTCACTTTGCACAAAACAAAACAAAAAAACAAAAAAAAATGTCTTTTCTGTGGAGTACTATTTTCTACACAGAAAACCTAATTTTCCATGCAGAAACCATGGTTCCTGTACAACTCCTCCCTGCCAGATTTTCAGTAGAAAACAACAGCTATGTGCAATAAATAAATAAATAAATAAATAAATTGACATTTCAGGGGAGGGGGTTGTGCAGAGCAAGAACAAAACTGAAATAATCCTAGAGATTGTTTCAACTATTCCTTCTTGTGTGCAAGAATGAAATTATTTAATATTTACATTCCTAATCGTTTCTATTTAAAAAAAAATCTGTAAGGACTAATATAATTTTTAAAATGCATACATACATTAGAAATACGAGGAATATTCACAAATATTCCCATCCTGAGAAATGACACCTTGACATGTTGAGAAACTAATCCACAAATGGCCATTTCTAAGATTTTTCATTTTTATTCAAGAGTGAAAAGACCAGTGCTTCTCTCTTTGGTTGTTTTTTACTCCCTCCCAAGAAACAAACAAACAAACAAACAGTTTTATTTGTATCTCTCTGTGTGCATACACATGAAAGCAAGTTTTGTGAATAGGTCCTAAGTTGGGGGAAAAATTCATATATTTTTTATCCTTGAAGTCATTAGGATGGGGAGAGACATAGACTATTCTGCATAATAGTCATCCCCTAGACGTTTCTCCTTTAGAAAGAAATGTTTGTGGCATGTCACAAAAGAAGCTGCTAAGCACCAACACAACTTCCATTTGAAGAACTGTTTTAAAATGGTTTTCTCTACCCTTTATGAGCTTCAGCTACCATAGCTCTTATTGATGACAGGCTGCTGAGGAGCAGAGTTATGACATCCAGAAACTGACAACAAGAGCAATAAAAACTGACATATTTCATGAAAGCCAAGCTATGGTACTACACGCAATTAACAGAGACTGTAATTATTCACCTCAAGAAGGACTTTGATGGATGTCTCCTAGTCTTCTGCTCCCTGCTTTTCACTTTCTTCCTGTGTTTCTTGACAGTAGAATCGGCAGGCTTGCAATTTGATTCTGTTAACTCCTGATCCTTTCTTGAGATGTAGAGTATCATACTGGCTAGAACTGGGCTTGAAAAATATCAACATACTTGATCTGAGAGTCCTTGAGTCCAGGGGACATTTTGATCCAGTCTGAAACATTGATGAAGCTTCTAAAAGCACAAGTGAACACTAAGACTGATGATACTGCCAATAGTTGTAGGCTGTAAAGCCTATAAACAAGGCATGCCACTTGCAACCTAATAAACATGATAATAGCTATGGAAATAAAATGATGAAGGAGAAAATCTTAGAAGCTGGGTAAAGGCCTCAGAGAGCATTCAGAAGTTTCTCTGTAATGTTAACTATGAGTCCTAAAGAGGGATGCTCAAGATTTTCATTTGGTCCACATTTGTGCGAACTGATTTCCTAAACTAACATGCAAATAAGGATGATCTTTCAGATGTCACATCTCTCTATATTTTGCAATGTGTTTCTCAGCTATCAACAAACAGCATGTATGAGATTGTGTATTTTAGCTGTTTCTTATTTGAAAAAAAGTTTAACAATATTATGAATGTATCTGTGTGTTCTGAAAAAAATCTGCAGGTTGATGCAGAATAAGGATGAGCTGGACTTCTGAATAAACACATGCCACACTATCAGAGACTAGGAATATACTGTTCTTTCCATCCCTAACAATAACAAAATTAGATGCAAAAACTTATCAGTTTCACTTTCTCATTTCAGTGTTGTAAATGTTGAATTTTATCTTGAATATGAAAACATTTGAAAATTGGGCTAGCTTTCCTATTTTCCCAGAAACAAAGTAAAATTAAATTCTTCTCCATTTCAACCAGACAAATTCAATAGGTATATCTATCTGGTGCATATGGTGGACTCTTTTGGATCTGTTGCCAAATAATGGGGACTTCAATCCACAACTCCTTCATCCTCAGGAACGAGGATGAGAAACTATGTATTTTTATTCCTTGTATATAAGGAGTATATTACCAACTTTTTGCACAGAGTTCTCATATTTCCAAAATGATGTTTTTCATAGATTTTATATGGAATGAACTACCCAATGCTCTAGGATAATTTATCCCCCCCCCCTATTTTGTGTATTTTAAAATCTCAAGTTATTCCTATCTTGAGCATGAAGTAATTTGCTAATTTTTGTAAATTCCTATTAATAACAAAATGAAGTGAAATTCTTTTCCACACTTAACAAAGGTCAATTGTGATTTGGAAGAGGAGACATAAGTCATAAAGTGAAGCATATTAGGAGAGAACCCCCAAATTCATAGTGATGATATTTGAAATAGCAGTAGCTGATGGAATAAGAAGGGCCTTGGGATTTGGATTTCACTGGCACAAGTTTTAGTGATGGGTGCTAATTTAGATGGCTTTAAAAGGTGGTTTGATATTTCAAAGAGGATGGGGTTATTAATGGCTGCTGGTCAGGACAGATGTGCATCACTTCTGGTATCAGGCATTTTCATTTGCTGAGGAGCAAGAGGCAGAAGGCGCACTTGTACCACTGTCCTTCTGGTGGGCTTTTTTTTGTCCACAGGTTGGCCATTTTGTGAACAGAATATTGGAACAGGTAAGCCTTTGGCCTGATCCAACATGGTTTTTCTTATAGCCTCATCCAATAAGAGCATTTGACAAAATTCATAGGTCAATTTTGGCAGAAATCCATCAAACCAATTTTGTCTCTTTGTACAAAATGGAGATTTCAGTACTTTCCTGAGAGGCAAAGTCAACTGGGTCTGAGTGACAAGAAGTTGTTGAAATGTTTGATGATAACACACAGAAACAAAGCTCAAAACGTGGGGCCTGAAGTAGGTAACATCAGTGGAAAAAAGTTGTAAGAGCAAGAAAAAGCTTTAATTATAATGGCCTCCTGGGTTGCAAAACAGTGATTTGGCTTCCAGCTGGTGTGAGGCCAGCTACTGCTGGATGGATCTGATAGACCAGACATGCCTTAGTACAGCCTCTCTCACACACTAATTACTGTTACCTGCTAAGGATTACATTCAATTAAACACAGTGGGGTTTCTAAATAAATATGTGTACAGGTTAAGCAATTTAAGACAAACCAAAAATACCTTACATGACCAAAGCTTGGGATGTCATCTTGTAAAAACTAACATTAGTATCTGTTGTTACTCTCTGTATACTGCTCTATACTCATTATTACATTATTTCACAAAGGGAAAATTACTATAATTTGTTATCCATCAAAGTAACATGTTACCGGCAATGTCATTACTTCTCGTTGTTGCTGCGTTTCTTGTTGCTTAAATAATACATAGGAACATGGAACTTTGAGAATATGATCGACAGACAGTTATAACTTTATTGGATTTACTATTACTTCTTATTTGGGGGGAAGTCAAGAATGAATGTAGAATGTAATTTGTGAAATGGAATTGAAACAGGTTTGTATGTAAGTAGGTATTTATATATTATATCTTTGTTGAGTCAGTATGAATGATATTGTTTTGTTTTACTGTTTGTAAATATATATTTTTTTTAAAAGAATAGTTCCTAGTTCTGGATACAACAGATAATTTACCTTTGAAACACATTAGCTAGCACACTTTTGAAATTTATGGTGTTTGAAGTCAACTTATGATTACTTAGGGCCTTGTCACACTACACTGTTATAGTGCTATTATTCTACTTCAGTTGCCATGGCATCATCATGTAGAGTCCAGGGATGTGCAATTTAGAGAGGGGCATTTAGAATTCTCAGTCTCACTAAACTACAAACCCCAGAATTCTGTAGAATGCTGAAGTGACAGTTAAAGTAGAATAATAACATTTAACTGTGTAGTGTGATAAGGCCCTCAGTTTAGAACTATGGTGCTGCACAACAGTCCTATTCCCAGGAGGAGAGCATTGTTGTAGTTGTGCCACCAGGACCACTGCACAAATGCAGCAAGCAGCAAGGCCACTGTGCAGCTTCTGTGATGTGGATCAGTATGGCACTTTGTGGAACACACTGTCTTTGCAGAAGGGCAGCACAAGAAGAGGGGGGCCAACAGTTCCCAAGAGAGCCACACAACAACTGGTAAGCCAAAACAGGGTAATGGAAAGTCATGGGTGCTCTGCACCTAGGTGGAAAGTTGTTCCTATCTTTTACTGTGCTCCATTGAGTGCTGGGATTCCCCACATCTTGTGTAGTGCCCTATCAGCAGTGAGAACTCCTTGTGTCCAACAGGACTTCTTCCACAGTGCCTCATTGCATATTGTCACAATTCTCTAACATGGTTGCACATCGTATCACTGATAGAGCTCTGCTATCATAAAGTTACCCATCACGGCCCATTTTACAGAAATTCTTTCCATGTCAGTGCTTTATAAAAGGAATATATTACTACCTAGAGTGCCACCTCTCCTTTCACATCTTCCACTAGCAAAAGCTGGGGATTAATTCCAAGGATTGGATAAGGACACACCCTGCAGTTGAACTGCCTTGGTTCAATTGAAAGCACTCTCTGAGTAGACAAAATGCTAAGGTGGATGACATCCTGCAAACTCTTCCTGTAACAATATACTTCCTTGTCTTATTGAGTGAAATGAGAAAGGGACTATTCATTTTGCAGGACTGAGTAACAATGTTCCCTTATTTTCCACAATGCTATGAAATTAGAAGGAGTGAGTATTTTGGTCACTGCTTGTAAAATCTTCTCAGTCTTTAGAAGTGATTTCACTTTTGCTTATGTGAAGCAACACAGTAGATATAAGATTGGCTATGTAGCACTGTGTGATGCCATCTAAGATCAAGATTGCCCCTCTGCCTGTGTTTGATCATCTGTGTGACAAGTGGAGGAAGGGGGAAAGAAGCAGTGGTAGCTGGTAGCTTCTTTGTCATTGCTGTGCTCAACCTGCTCTGACTTTAGTAACACCAGCTGTGTTACCCAGGGTCCTGAATCCTATTCCCAAAAGGGCCCTTTAAAGCTCCGTTAAAGTTTATACGAAAGCACAGTGTGGATTCTCCATCCCAGTAACATCGGAACCATGAATCAAGATAAAATAACTAAGCTGTGGCAACTGGGAAATTCTGGAACATTGTCTGGGATTGGCCTGAAGGGAATAAATGGCATTTTAGATTCACCACAACCCTGACATTTAGGACAAGCAGAATGAGACAAAGAGATCCAGAAAGACACTAGGCTGAGTGGAGGTTTCCATAAAGTTTTCACATTCATATCCATCATTGAATTTCATGTAATTGCCTATAAAATGTTCTTATTCGGGGAAGACCCAAGACCTCTGACCAATTATCAGGTAAGAGTCAGTCTGAGAGGTCATGTTCAAATAAGTTAATTGGCTAAAGACCATGGTACTCTCCCTGCTCTCCTTGCTTCTATCATAGATTAAGTTTAACTGATTGGAAGCTTAGGGTTCAAATCTCACAAGTATCCATTGCTGGAAACTTCCTCAAGGGTTGGCTGTGTAGGTCATCCAACAGAATTTCACTTTTCTCTGCTGTGTTATGGAGCTTCTTTAGAAGCACTGATATTGTAGTTGAAGTACATGTGGACCTGTGGCATTTATCAACTTTTAAAGTAGCTGTCCATCTTACTTTGCCAGCTACAGCGAGCCACCATTTGATAATTGCCATAGATTAAAGAATTGTGTAGCATATTGACTTTGGGAAGTAAATTTTGAGGATATTACAGTCTTCAATACATGACTTAGATTTTTTTTAAAAAAATCAGCAGTATTACAAATATTGAAAGGAAAAGAACAGAAGAGGTAGTAGGCTAATATGTAGTCCATGAAAACACCGGATCAAGAGATAATTAGTTGCTAGACACCCTTGTTTATCAAAAGAGTCCTACTGGTTCACATCAAATGTTAAACCAACATAGTATGCTACTTCCCTTAGTGGTCTGTGCCAGTAGCCAATTTTAGGAAGCTCATAAGCTGGTTTTGAATAAAAATAATACCCTCTAGCTGTCCCTCATGTGCAGCTAGCATTTAACGGCATGCCGTTTTTGAACTTGGAAGGTGAACTTGGAATCATCTTGACCGGGGGCATATTAGACATTTACATTGTATGTCAGTTTTGCATGCATTCATTTCTAATAGCATTCTGTCCTATTTCTGAATTAATCTTCACAAAGAAGTCAGATGTTCAATAGATATTCTTCACATTTGAACACAGTTTTTTCAAAAATACACATATCTAAGGCCATTTCCACACGACAGTGCTCTTCCATGTTGTCTCGCTGCAGTCCCGGGTCCAGAAGGGAGCATATCAGCAACGCTCACCTCTGCACCTGCTCGGTCCATGCGGAAGAGAACACAATGGTGCCACGTCTTCCTTCTGCAGCACAGCTGGGTTTTTTCCATTGCTGCACTATGAAAGGAAGCATCGCCAATGCACTTCTGCAGCTTCCACATGGCCAGAAGTGATGGGAGCACTGTGCAATTGCAGACATTTTTTTTTCTGTTTTATGAAAACTGTGCAAGCGTGACGCTCCACAACAGGATGGCAGTGGGACAGCAACAACATCATGCGGAAGCATGACTTGCTGACCACTGCCATCCTGTGACAGAAACAAGACAGTGACATCATGCAGAAAGGGCCTAAGTATACGCTCCCTTTAATACACTTATACAAACAAATACACTTATTTCAACTTATTTCATATTATATCCTAAAATATCTGTTTTATACAATTTTAAAACTTTTTGTTTGCTTTTGTGCCAAGATCTTATAGAATCACAGAGTTGGAAGAGACCCCAGGGGCCATCGAGTCCAACCCCCTGCCATGCAGGAACACCCATTGAAGAATTCCCAACAGATGGCTATCCAGCCTCTGCTTAAAAACCTCCAAAGGAGACTCTACCACACTCTGAGGCAGCATATTCTAGTGCCGGACAGCTCTGTCTGTCAGGAAATTCTTCCTGAGGTTCAAGTGGAATCTCCTTTCCTGTAGCTTGAATCCACTGCTCCTTGTCCTAGTCTCTAGAGTGGCAGAGAACAAGTCCACTCTCTCCTCAACATGACATCTCTTCAAATATTTAAACAGGGCTTTAATGTCCCCTCTTAACCTTCTCTTCTGCAGACTAAAAATACTCAGTTTCCTAAGGCAGTCTTCATAGGTCATGGCTTCCAGACCCTTCACCATTTTGGTTGCACTCCTCTGGACACGTTCCAGCTTGTTGATATCCTTCTTGAATTAAGCTGCCCAGAACTAGACACAGTATTCCAAATGAGGCCTAACCAATGCAGAATAGAGTGGTACCTCCCTCAATCTGGACACCATACTCCTATTGATGCAACCAAGAATCACATTGGCTTTCTTGGTTACCTCATCACACTGCTGACTCATGTTCAGCTTGTGATCTACCAAGATTCCTAGATCCCTTTCACATGTACTGCTGTCCAGTCATGTGTCCCCCATCCTATAGTTGTGCATTTCATTTTTTCTGTCTAAGTATAGAATTTTACATTTCTCTCTGTTGAAATTCATTTTGTTGCTTTGGCCCAGCTCTCCAATCTGTCAAGGTCATTTTGAAATTTGATCAACCCTTCCCAATTTGGTGTCATCTGCAAATTTGATCAGCATGCCCTCCACTCCTTAATCCAAGTCATTGATGAAGGTGTTGAATAGCACTGGGCCCAGGACAGAACCCTGAGACACCCCATTAGTCACTTCCCTCCAGGATGAAAAGCAGCCATTGGTGATCACCCTTTGGATTCGGTCGGTCAACTAATTACAAATCCACCTAAGAATAGCCCTGTCCAGCCCACATTTTACTAGCTTCTTTGCAAGAATGTCATGGGGAACTTTGTCAAAGGCCTTACTGAGGTCAAAATATGCTACATCTACAGCATTCCCTTCATCTATCAAGCTTGTAACCCTATCATAAAAAGAGATATTTCTGAGAAATCCATGCTGGCTTCTAGTGATTACGGCATTGCTTTCTAAGTAATTACAAACTGACTGTTTGTTTAATGATCTGCTCTAGGATCTTTCCTGGAATTGATGTCAGGCTGACAGGGCAATAATTATTAGGGTTCTCCTTTTTCCCCTTCTTGAAGATGGGGATGACATTTGCCCTCCTCCAGTCTGCTGGGACTTCTCCTGTTCTCCAAGAGTTCTGAAAGATTATTGTAAGTGGTTCAGCTCTTTTAATATCCTTTGATGTAATCCATCTGGCCCTGGGGACTTGAATTCATCTAGTTTAGCCAGATATTCCTGTACTACTTCTCTGCTTATTCTGTGCTGCATTTCTCTCACTTCCTTGCCTGCTCCCCACACCCCAGGTTGGGTACTTCTATCCTTCTGGGAGAAAACCGAGGCAAAAAAGGTATTGAGTACTTCTGCCTTCTCACTTCCCCCTGTTATTAATTGGTCATCTTCTCCATGCAGTGATCCTATCATTTCCTTGTTGTTCCTTTTGCTGTGGACATATCCCAAAAAGCCCTTTTTATTGTTTTCAATGTCTCTGGCAAGCCTGAGTTTATTCTGCGCTTTAGCTTTTCTGATCTTCTCCCTACATCTCCTGGCTATTTGCTTGAATTCCTTTTTGGTGCTTTCACCATTTTCCATTTCCTGTACAAATCTTCATCACAACATTTGGAAATATGTGGAATGTAAACAATTAGGTCCTGATTTTAACATTAGTTTGGGAAGTGTAGATCAGGTTTGTTTTCTTTTCAAAATGTACAATGAACACAGGCATCCATTATAATGATTTCTGGTGTAACAAAACCAGAGCTCACAGGGTCGAATTATCAGAGACCTTTTTGATTATCAGAGATGATGACATCCTCTGCCATGTCCTTAGGTTTGTTTGTTTTCTCTGAGCATAACTGCTGGGAGAAAATTGATTTCCCCCCATCCCAATATGATTATTTTATTTTCTTATACAATGTATTTGGGTGGGTGGGGGCTGGTTGGTCTGGAGTGGTCAGATGAGACCCATTAGGAAAAGATCTGGTCATAACAGGGACAAAACTGTTAGAACCAATATCAATATGGATTAACATAGCTGCTTATACTTTTGGACATTTTTGGTGTGCTTGAGAACATCTGAGAACTATCATGATGAGCACCTGCCTTTCAAAATTAACAAATACACTACACATAGAAAGTAATAGCCATTCATAGAATTACCCACCATGGATATGCCTAATCCTCTTATAAAATCATCTAAGCTAGTAGCCATTATCACATCCTGCAGCAGCAAAAATTAATTGTGTGTTAGTTGAAGTACTTGCTTTCTTTTGTCTGTCCTGGGAATCTATTGAGAGTCAATTTAATTGGATGACCCCGGGTTCTAGTATTAGACATTCATTCATTCATTCATTCATTCATTCATTCATTCATTCTCTCTCTCTCTCTCACACACACACACAGAGATGGATATGGAGAAGGTGTTCTGCTTATTCATTTTCTACATGTTGTACCTAGTTTTATAAGTCTATTTTCATATCATTTTTTAGTATCTTCCCCCTCCTTAAACTTTTCTAAGTCCAACATTCTGTTTCTGCTGCAGCTAGACATGAAGGCAATGGCTTTGATCATTGTTTGGTCCCTAGTATCAGATACTCTCTTATTCTTCCACTGTATAAGGACATCTTGTTCAGTTATTAATGACACTGAGGTATAGCTGTTGATAGTGCTATACAACAATATACCATATATGTGCCTAAATTCATCCTATAATTATTGATTTTTTTTAAAAAAAGCTTGCACTCTTTATGCTTTACAAAATCAGATTTGTTCTTCTTTCAGAAGAAAAAAAAACACCACGCCATACTGTGAATTAAAGAGTAAGAGGGCCAAAGAGTTAGACATTTAATTCTTAGGAGGCAGGTGTTGTTACAAGGGTGACAACACTCCCAATAAAGAAGTGTGACTTTGATGGTAATGTTACTTTGGGAGATAGTTGACACTTTTTTTTTTTTTTTATAATCAAGGTCAATGCGAACCAGCTGCTGCATTAGTGACTGACTAAAAGCTTAAACTCAATCATGTTAATTTGAAGAACTCTGTGACTTTAATGAGAGAGAAGTTAATGTGTGGAGTACACAGTGACCTCAGTCCTGATGTTAATTTTAACTCAGAGCTACAGTCATTTGAAGAGCCACTGAACTAAATACACACTTGGGTTATAAACAACTATATATATCTATTATTAGTAATATTAATATGTAATGATTGGTCCCTTGTTAATTTTGGGGGACTCCTATTCAACACTATGGCCATTGGCTTGTAGTATTCCTCAGTACCTCAACTTGTTCCTTGTGATATTTAATGTAAGCATAGAACTAACTGAACAGATCATTAGGAGTCTGGGTATTCAATACCATTGCTGCTAATATGCTGGTAATGCCCACAACTCCCTCTCCTTTCCATCTAAATCTGAAGTTATTTGTTTGCAATGGACTGTATGAACTCAAACAATTGGAAGCTTAATCCAAACAATTCAAAGATGCTGATGCTTATTCAAAGGCAGATCGTGGAATACAGATTCAACTTGCATGGCATGGGATTGTGGTCAGTATAGTATGTGCTCCACCACTGAGCTGTGGCCTTTCCATATATATGCAATCTAAATGCACTTCATACTGTGACACATCACTGTGCACATACAACTGCTTTCAGAGACCCAGAGATCAACAAAGAGTTGGAAGATGACACAGATATATCAGCAACAGCTTGCGTCCAACACAGTATCACATACATGGAAGGAGAGGTACAGATATGCTATTTGTTTCATTGTTCTTCAGTATTTCTAGTCTGCCAACTGTTTGAACCAGTCCTTGGAATGTAATCCACTCTACACTGAAATCAATGGCAAAACTCCCATTGATTTAAAAGAGTTGGCTTTACTCTACCTTATATATTGGTTTGGACTGTCAATGTGTTTTAAAACAAATCACAAGCCATAAACTGGGAAGGCTCAAATTACACACCATGCTTCTCAAATCTTAAGGGGCCTTACAATGCCTCTCTTGGATTACAGTCAGTTCAGTTATTTAGAAAGAGGTTGGAGTACAGCTGGACTATATCCCTGTGTTTGTTTTGTCCCACACCCCCGCATCACAATGAACAGTCACAGCATACTTCCTGTAGTCTCTCTTTTTCCAGTCACCACAAAGGTAAGGGATGAAATCTCATGTTGACGAGCCTCAGAGGATTGTTTTGAAATTACGGTAGGAGAAGGGAATACTATTTAAACTCATGAAGAAGGACGGTGACAGTTTAGGAAAATTTCAAACAGTGAAATTTTCCATATAGGAACATCAGGATTTCTCAAAATCTTTCTTGCATTAGAAACAGAGTGAGCAACTGCTTGACAAAATGGCTAAGACCTTTTTTCCAAAGACAACAATGCCAACATATTACCTTGCCACTAGGAAAAGAAACTCCTCAGAAGAATATGAAATGTTTCTGCAACAGAATATAATCTATACCAATACTGTTCTCAGAAAATGGCCTAGTATTTCTGGAAGGCAAAAAGGCATTTGAAGCAGGACAAATCAGTTCAGCAAACCATCTTCTAAAAAAAAGAAAACTCCAGTTTTTTTTACGGAGAATGTAAATGTCACAAAATTCTAAACTGCCTATGGCTGCAGTGTTATGAATACTTACTAAGAAATGTTTTGTTGAAATAATTGGGGGTATTTCTCTTTTTAAAAAAAGAAATAAGCATGGCTTGCACCTGAATACACTTTTCCCCCAAAAAATAAAATGAAATGAAATATATATTTAAATAGCTCCTGAAGCTGTCACTTTTGAAATAGTTATCCAAAAGTACAAGAAGGAAATGGAACCAAACTGAACCTTTGTCGTATGGAAAATCTGGTAGTTATTGATAAGGAAAAACTACAGAAAGCATGAATTAATTTTCCCTTTGTAACTAAAAAAAAAAAAAGGGAATGTGGTGGTGTATTCAAGCAACTAAACTGAAGCTTTAAAATGCAAGTTTTATCTCAATGAATACTGGTGATATAGAAGAGGGCTGATTGCCTTTAAACTCTCACAAACTTAAAACAGGCAATATCACAAAACAAAAGCTGGCAGTCCAACATTAATGCATGATAAATGAGTATATTTTTATCCTGATTTGTATAAATTCAACCACAGTCAAGGAAAAAAAGAGAGAGAGAGAGAGATGCATTATGAAAAATAGATTGTTGATTACCTTCAAAAATCCCCATTTGCAATGCATGCAGTGTAGGAGTCTGATTACTACTCTTGATGCTCAGTGAACATTTAGAACATTCAGATTCCTACTAAATATAACTTTCTGGAACCTCTGCTAGCAGTAAGTTCTTCTGGTCATCAAATAAGGATGCACATGTCTTTAAAGTCCAGATTCATGTAAGCCTATTTTTTTCTCTCATTTTCATATCCAGTCCATGACACTTTCCATCTATATATTAATTTACAGGATAAAATCCATTCATTGTGAAAGGGCACTTTTTTACAAAATCAAAAAGTACATTTTGTGACTTTTTTCTTCCAAATCATATACATTGCTTGTGTGCATCCCTTTATTGATTAAAGTATTTTCATGCTATATTTTTGTGTACCTGTCAAATGTGTATCTTTTCCCAAGCAGACTTTTCAAATGTACACCTTTTTTGGGATGTGTCCACAGCTGTCCAGGAATATACAGATTCTGGAGTGAAAATTTATCCAACTCACATCCAGTCTGGATGGTAAAGACTTAGAGAAGCCTATATCAGAAAGACAGATTCCATGCACATTCCAAACACCATTTCCAGAATATCTGAGCAGCAGCACTTTAAAAAAAAAACCAAAAAAAAAATACTTTTCTTGGTTCTCTTCCTGGACTAATGTAGAGGAGAAGAAGAAGAAAGAAACCTTGTAAAATGAGTTCCGAATAGCATGTTTTGTTCTAAAGCTTTTCATCTAAATGCATTATAGTAATTGAGGGTAATAATTGCTTGGGTCATATCAGAGGGACCTTGTAAACAAAACACAGACAATAGAAAGTGAGAAACCACTCACAGAATAGACCATAACATGAGCAGTTTTATATTCCCTGTGGCCAAATAGGGAGGTGACAGTGGTGATGGCAACAACAACAGGTGGTGGAGAGAGCTGGCTCCAAGATGCCTATTTCTTGAAAGTCTGGTTACAAGGGTCTCTTTGGAGATATGGGAGGAACAGTTTAGAAATTAGCTTGTGCCATAGTATCTTGCCTGTAAGGACTATCTTGAAGTCAGACTTTCAAGAAATAGACAGTTTGGAGCAGGTCATTTCCTTTCCCCTTCATTGCTCCTGTGGCATTCTTTCCTCCCCTTCTTCTCACTATCATTGCCACCTTCTTTTCCTCTCATACAGTGCTGATGCAGGATCTCAGTCTAAATTACCAGACACATGTGGACTCATGAAGAGATTGATGGAGGATGAAAATGAGATGTTGCCAAGGGAATTGATGCAACACAAGGAAACCCTTAATATAGAAGCTATACAAGCCTTCTTTTATTCACACTGGATCTTACATAGATTGTATACAGCAGGTGTGCATCTGTGAATTTCGCACACATTAATAAGTTTATCATATATAACTGAACATCTCTATCTTGCCATAAACTCTTTGCACTTTTGACCCTAATCAATTGCGGTGTCTCTCTCTTTCTCTCTCTTTCACACACACACATCATTTCAGCAATATTCCCTTTCCCTCATTACTGCAATGAGGGAGGGAGGAAGGCAAAGAAAACACTTTTTAAAATGAAAGATTCGTTTGCCATATCATAAAGATGAGCATTGTAATCACTTCCTTTAAGCAAAGATTAAAAGATAATAAAAGCCCCAATTAAGGACCTCGTTAGCTTAACTAGATTTTCATATGCAAAATGATGTTTGCCACGTGCCATTTTCCTCTGAAATGACTCCAAACGAAGCACCTGTGCCTCTTTCCAGTAGCATCTCCTTCTTTCCTAGCCAGTTTTGATTTTCTTCTGTGGCAAGCATGAGCATTTGTTCAAGTGGTGCTACCGTAGCTCAGGAAGTCATTCAGCACGGTCCCCTACTGTTGGTCTGGTATAATAAAAGCTGCTACCCATGACGTTTGGTCCGTGGACCTCTAAATGTGGACTAGCACAAACATCAGAACTGAGCCACTGTTTTTAATATCCCACAATGTCCACAGCCTAGAAGCAAACTGAAGTAGTTTTATGGCATTATGGAATACTAAAGCATTCCTAATCTTTTTCCCTCAATACCCTAGCTAGGATTCATTCATGCTAGTATGGTATCCCAGGAGATAAAGGCTTGAAATCACATCTTGTTCTGAGGGGGAAAAGTGAACTTCCCCTCCATCCTCCTGGCCTAGCTATGGGAAACAGTTGTGTTGGCTATCAAAGGGCAAAGTAACTCTTCCGTGCCTATTTCAAGTTCTGCAATAAGATAGCAGACCCTCATGATAAATTCCTCTGGTGACATTTGTCATACTCACCATATAGCCAGCTGTGCTGAGAGAATGCTAAGCTGTTGCTGGTCCAAAATACCAACATATGATAAAAATGCTAGGTCCAGAGAAAAACCAGTATTTATAGCTGCAATACTAAATATATTTACTAGAAGTTAAAACTCTGTGGACTGTAGCTGGACTTATTTTCAAATAAACATGTACAGGATTCCTGTGAAAGACAAGGTACCATCTTGTGCAAAGATGCATAGCACACTTATCCGAAATTTGGCAAGATTTATCCCCAGTCTTTGTCTCAAAATTGCCCTGAAATTGCTCTCTAGAAGGAATTCCCAATAATGTACAAACATTTTATTTTAGGAGAAATAGATTGATGACCTATGGATATTTAGATGCCACCCTGTTGTAAGAAATGCCATTAACTTTTATCAAAACTCTTTCAAAATTCACCTGCTATTTTGCCATGAGTCTCCCAAAGTTTTTTTTCTACATTTTGTCATAGGCAAAATTACTGTGGCAACTCTAAAGTTGTGGTTCTGTGTCTTATTGATCAAGCTGATAAGGATGAGAGGCAAAGAAAATGGGCATCAACTGATAGATGCACCTCTGTTGAACCTACCCCGTCAATGGCAAGCATTAATTGCTCTGGGCTGGTAGAGAATTTCTGCTTTTCTGTGTAGTCTGGAGTTTCTTGTGAGTTCACAGAGATTTTAAAAATGGGATTCATTTATGAAAGTGTCAATATTCTAAGGTAGGGGAAAGCCCAAAGGAAATCAGAGAAACTTTGTGAGAAAACAGATATTAAGAATCTGATCAGGTTTCCTTGCTCTGAAAAGAGAACTAGCAAAGTGCTATGTACCCAGCAAAGCCAATCACATATGTACATCCAGATTGAAATGTCAGACCAGTACTAACAGTCAGATAAATTTCTACAGCTGGGAACTCAGCAAGAGGTGGGAATCAGGGCTTTCATCCTCGTTAAATCTGTAATCGGTGCCTCATTCCATTTCGTTTAAGTCCTGCTGTGAGTGTGGGCGAAAGCCTCTGAGTGCCAAGCAAAGAGGTCACCCAGGAGTGACAGCAAATGATAGGCCTATCCAAGCAAAGGCACAGAGGTGAAGGCTGGCAAGAAATGGCTGAGGTGTTTCACGGGTCTTCAGAGACAGCAATAGTCAGTTTTCCAGTGTCTAGCAAATCTCTCTCTTTTCATAGCTGGGATGGCAGTTGGAAGGGGGAAGGACTTTCTTTCCCCCTAGAAAGATGATTTAATAATTAATGGAACAATGTTTGTCCTGTGAGCTCCCTTATTGATTTTTTGTGTGTGTGCCTTCAAATCATTTCCAACTTAAAGTGACCCTAAGGCTTATCATGGGCTTTTCCATGGCCAAGCAAGGAACTGAACCCTAATCTCCAGGGTCATTGCCCAGTGCTCAAACCATACCACCAAACTGGATGTACCCTTATTGATCCATATTATTAATGACAGCAGGTCAGAATCTTAGAAAGCTCCATGTTAGGGGGTTTTCAATCATAGTGTGCCTTCTAAAAGTGTAATAAGTGTAACCATAGCTTTCAACATTTTTGTGATGATCAAATCTTGTAGAATCTCAAAAATACCATCATATACACTTCTACTTAGTGACACTAGCAAACATCTTGAAACAAACCAGAAAAGGAACAAATGTTTGTCTTGTTTCTTGAACAAAATGTCACACCAAAAATATAGCAGAGATTGCTCCCACAGCTTTGGAAGCGTGTCCAGCAGCAGAGAATAACTTAGCAGCAATGCACTGTAGCCAAGAAAAACTCATCCACACCAATTGTTCTCTTCCATCAAGGAGGCAATTTATTCTTCAGTTATAATGTGTACATATTTACAAGAATCTTCAGAAGGCATTTCAGCATCCCTCTGCTTGCTCTTTCTGACAGAGCCTCTGGTAGACACATCAGGCACCATGTACAACTTGTTGGCTAGCTCTCAGCTACCTTTATACTCACACTAGCTGATGCAATCCTGCCAGCCTTTGTATTCTCCCCACACCTGATGCAACCTTCTCCCCTGATTGCTCATCAGCATGACTCAGCATGACTCAGCTGAAGTCACATGGCCCTCCACAGGTGCACTTAACAACCCACATCACAAAGTATTTTCTACTTTGATCCAACCTTTTCTTGACACAAAAATGGTGTCCTCCACAATTGACAATGCTATCAGTTACAAGAACTTTGTAATTCTGAAAGTTATAAGATCTGGTTCCCAAGGGGCTGTGGAAGAATCCCTGTGGAATCAGAGAAGTTACAGATGAGAATCTCCAGCTCTGAACAAGGTCAAAGAAGTGCTCTATAAAATACCTTATCTTCCAGAATAATGAAATATTAAGGAGGAAAAAAATCATTTATCCCCAGGAGTTTGCGTTCTTTATATCCCAAAAGAGGAGACTGTCAAGAGCTCCTAGGGAAGTAAATTATTGATGTCTTAGCAAAATGTTGTACAAGATTGTTTTTATCCCATCTTTGACTTTTGGAAAGTCATCATTAGCCCAGTTATAAATTAGAGAAGAGTGATTTTTCTCAGTTCTGTTCACTTACAGACTAATGGTTTGCTCTGCCTATGGAATTTCTAAAATTAAATGATCTGTAGGCATCTTGCTGAAGTGCCTTCTGTTTTGCATTATATTTTGAGGTGTTTTTTTTTTTTCTTAGAAAAAAATCTGTCTAGGTAAACTGAGCTCACAAGCAATTTGCCCATCACTATACCACAGTTCAAAAAGCAAGCTCAGTGTAATAATGCAGTGGTATGCACAATCAAATAAAGATTTCGTTTTTAGACTGTGTTACATCAGTGTTATGAACAGAACAAAAGAATGTGATGGAATTAAATCTGTTGTAAAATACAAAAAAAATAATAATCGTACAATGTCTAGAAACAATGAAACAAAAATGGAAGAATAGTTCAATGCTAATCTGTCAATGCCATTATACAAATTACAACAGATAATTCAGATCCATAAAGAGAGAAACAGAAATGACGAAAATTTTTAAAGAGCATGCTTAAAAGTAGATTCCTAAAACATAGAGCTTCCCACAGAGATACAAGGTCCAAGTTCCTAATTTATTATATAACCTTCAGATTAAATAAGAAAAGGCTGTGAACCTTGCACTCAAGGTTATGGAAAACACAAGGTTTAACAGGTAACTTTTTCTTCCTGTGACATTCACATTTAAAACATAGATGTAATTCATCCTTTTTAATATATGGTTTAATTTAATTTAATTATTTAAAATATTTATGTTCTCCCTAATTCTGTGCTTGAGGCAAATAACAATAGTTAAAGTCACAACAGCACAACTAATTAGAAGAACAATTAACGCTTAATGACTAAGACATCCATAAACATGACTGCTAAGTCTTCAACTGATCTGGCCTCAGATCCTCAAAATTATTCAATATAAGTGGGATCTTCCTGAAATACATTTTTGTGAACCTCTTCTGGGGGCTGCTCCATACATTCCAAGACTACTATTAAAAAATTCTGCTCCTCGGGGAGATCATCTTGATTTTTTGCAATGATGGGACTTTATGTAGTGCACTCAGTGAAGATAACTCAAATAAGTGGGAAGTGTATATGGGAGACATGTCATCCCCTGGGCATCTGGAGTCCACGAATGAAGCTATTTCATTAAGTAGACTGAATCTGAACAATAATTAGAAGCCAATGCAACAGCATTTTGAAGAAGCTGAAGTTTCCAAGTTGACTTCAAGGGCTGGTGAACATTGTAGTGGTCAATGTGAGCCCAAATCATGTCTGGTTTGACAGTTTTTGCCATACAGATGCTACCTTTTGTAATAATATATTGTTTGGGAATGGTTTTTCATGCTGCAGTATACCATTGTAATTATCATTAAACTCAAATGGTTTTATGTAACTATATTTTTCTGTCATAAATTGGTGGAGGAGACAAACCATTTCAAAATATCTGTCTATGCCTCCATCTGTCCACCCATCCACTCCACTTATTTTGTGTTCTGCCTCTTCTTGTTTGCTTCTTTTCCTGATCAGCTGTTTTGGCTTTGTGGGTGAAGAGTATATTTTCTGAGTGACTCACTTTCAAACTTGTTCAGACTCTCAAAAAAAATATCTAAAAGGAAGGATATTTTTTCATGGGTTTTGACTCTTTCTTTTAACTCCTCAACAGGAATATCTACTCACATGAAACCCCTTTCGCCTTTAGTTTCACTTATAAAGTCCTTCCTGTGAGACTGGATCGCCAAGTAATGCTTTCATTTTGAAAACTAGCATCTTTTTCATTCAGCTGGTTCTGGGGTATGAAATTATCTTGTCATTTGCATACCCAAACCAAGCTAATGAGGACAAACACTTTGGACTAATAGGACCACTCTTCTTTAACTTGAAATTCCAAACAGCAACTGAGAAGATCAACCTAGTGTGGGTCAAGCTAAGACAGGTGTCTTACCACAGACCACCTCTTTAAGCCATCCTCGGGCAAAGAACCTGAGATCCCAGAAGCCACCCAATTGCTTAGGTTGCTAGCTGGCCTGACTCTTTCTCTGGAAGGCCCTCCCTGGGATGTCCTCCCCATCCCAATTTGTGTGGCTTTATGAAGGGATGAACCCCATGGATTGGATTTTCTGCATTTACATGGATTGTTGCATATTCATATGAAAACCTTGATCTGTGTCTGCTGTGGTAACATTTGGCAACAAAACTTGCCAATTTGTCATTTGCTCCTGATATTCCTGTGGAACATTTTTACTTGGTATTCCTTTGACTACTCCTTTGGATTTTTTCAGCTTTCACTTGCTCAATGGACTACATTTTGTGTTCTACATGTTGCATTTATACTGTTCTGTATTATATTGATTATATTGTAGTTAATATAATACCTTATCACACTCACTTATATTTATAGTTTGTGGCTACACTTTAGGGACATTTTGTTCTTCTTATTTGGCTACTTGTACTCAGAGTGTACACTGGTGAGTTTGTTGTGTCTGCATCCTATGGAACCGTAAGGGGTAGCCTCCCTTGAGCCCTGTAACCATAGGGAAATTCAGGAAACTTTCCCCTTCATCAAATGATTCCAAGTTGGTGCTTACTGGACTGTTTCTGCTTTTTCTTCCCATTACATGTCTAGTGACCTCCTATTTAAGGGGACCATCCTATGTCTCAGCCTACATTCCAATTTTCTTTAGATAGGGTAGGGGAAAAACATGGGAAAGGGAGAAAAGTCTTACCTGGCCTTAAAACACCATCACAGCTTACACTGTACCAGATGTTGGAGGGTGGCCCAACTGTTACCAGAAGAAAGAGAGAGAACTCAGGGCAGCTAGGGCTTAAATGCTCTCTGGCTGCACCCCCTCTCTCAGCGCTATGGTGTTCTCACTATGGTGTCACTTTACTGACTAGTGTCTGTTTGGCCAAGGCAGGCAAAGGTACTCCCTTTGAGCAAATGCATGTGCTCTGTGAGGCCTGGATTGGATTTTGTTCCATCATTCCATTTTTGCTCAATTCTTTTATATACTTTAGTTTGTTCACTGTTTTAAAGGCTTAATACCTTTTATGGTTGTTTGCCAAGGTGGAAATTCCTTGCATGTTCTGAATGTGATGATTCCTGAATGTAAGGTAAACATATAACTCATAAACAAACAAAATATGTCTGGCAAAAGCTAGCCTTCTCTCGTTGTCTTAGGACTTAGATGGTTGCCGCCATCAGAATAACAATGTTCATTACTGCAGCCTTCAACCAACCTGGCACTCTGCAGCTGTATGAGCTGACAACTCCTGTCATCCCCAGCTGCTATGTGCCACACTGGAGATGGTAGGAGTTGTTGTCCAACATATCTAGAGGGTGCCAGATTTAGGAAGGCTGCTTTAGCAGCAACCCTCAGACTAAGTTGTGTTCCTTATTGTAGGAGTTTATAGTACAGACAATGTCAATTCTCCTAGCCACCAAGAATATTATGCATTATGCTTCCACACTCAAAAACATTTGCTTTTACATTTGAAAAGTAAATAATTTTTCCCACCTCTGGAGCAGACTGCATATAGTAGCTAAGATAAAGGGTTTCAATAGAAGTCTGTTTCTAAGACCTCCTTGGAACCATACAGCAAAGGAGCTAACCTCTATTGTTAAAAATACAGGTTTACTATAAAACATTAGCAATCAAAGCAGCTATACTTCCCTGTTACTGCATTATAGTTTTAAACTGACATGGGATTTTTCTTTAATCAGAAGGTCATAGAAACAGCTCCAACTTGCATGCTTTATGGCTGCCCACCTAATGGGACTAAAAGCATATCATGACTGTTATAGCAACATCAGAAATTTTTAAAATTATTCATTGGCGATGGAAATGTAATACATGAGTTACTCCTGCTGACTTCCCATTTTCCTTGATACTGAAGCATTATTATTATGAGAGCTTGACCAGCACTGCAAAAGACTATTTGTGAACATTCATTCATTTATTCAGCTGTAAACAGCAAGTTTGCTTTGACAGCATTCATTCTTTCCTTCCGCCTGCCTGCCCTCTCTCCATTTCTTCCCTGGCTGCAAACATTCTTAAAAATGGCTTTTGTTTGGGGGAAAAAACATACTTCTCAGGAGAGAAAGTGTCAAGAATTCTCCTCAGTGTGAAGAATATAAGCTGGCAGACATCTCTGGACTAGAAGTGCTTATACAAACCCCCTGGGTGTTCTTGGCAACTTCAGGAATGCCCAGTGAGGGAGGAGAAACAGTGGCACATAATTACTGTAGTGACCAATCAGGTGGTACAAATAGTGGCCAAAAAACTGACACATTAAGACAAGGAACAAATCATTTCCTGACACACAAGGAGGCTGAGATGGGGCAATGCAACTGTCAAAGAAACTGTGTCCCAAAAATCTATGCATAAATCATTCAAAGCCCACTGGAGTCCAGTTGAAGCCACTTCCATTCCTTCAGCAGGCTTTGGATTACGGTGAACTTTGTCATATAGCATTATATGGCTGGTTACATAGTTTGTTTGCTGTGATTAATTCTGGCTTACAGCTCCCTAATGAATCATTCTTGCTGTTATTATCCCTAAGAACTCAGCTGGACTTCCTTCTGAGCAGCCACGCTCAGTCTTGACCTATAACTTATCTATCTGATCAGCCCTTTCCTCCCACAATGGACATTTTCAGGATGGAAAAACCATAAGCCAGATAGCCCCATCCTAAGTTTGTTGACATCTTATGCCCATATCTGAAGATCTTATCAGCTGAATGTTGTGAAATTACTAAGGATAGGCTTTCTTTTATGGTGATGTCCTAAAGAAAGGCTTCTGCTGCCAGGTTTATAAGCTTTAAGATACCAAGATAAGATCACAAGTTTCGATGATATTTGTATTTCCCTGGAAACTATACGTGTATTAAAAGTTGCTTCTGGAATCTTATTAGCTACCTCTTATCATATTGGAAAGATACTGATGTCACTGGTTTATTCTTCAGCCATTATAGGTGGGCCCAGCAGCAACCACTGAGAACTTGTTACTGCGGTCCAGGCCTACCCGGAGATAGCACTCGATATTACTTTGATATCAAACAATTCGGCTTTCCTCTACCACCCCGCTCCACGTGTTTGTGAGGCCTCTGGACAAGCACGTAAACAGGCATGGCTGATAATTGCTGGACATTCCATTCTCCACCCAGGCAGGCCAGACAGAGCCGGTTTATCGCTTCAGGACCTCTCTGGCAAACACCTCATTGCATATGCGTGATACTAACAAAGGCTCCCTGCCCCGAGCAGGCAACCTGACAAAGCTGTACTAAGCGCTCCACATTTGCATACTGGCTACACTATTGTTAATTTGGCTCTAATTCAATCATGGTAAATTCTGACCTTTCCAAGGCTTTGTCCCACTCCCAAACTGCATTGTTCTCACCGAGTAAGGTATGGCCTGCAGTCACAATTCACCCTATAAAACCCCCTGGTTTCGAGACTTTCCTCGGATCGCTCCAAACTTCCAGACTGCCTTGCTGCTGCTTTGTTTGGTGAGCTGTCCCCTCAGTCCCATATACTGAGACTCCATATCAATGAACTCAATCTTCAGACCTCTCCAGGACTACGAGACAGGTGTCATATCACCCATTTCCCTCCAAAAATCCCTATTTCAAGTCAATCTCTGATTCTTTAGTTAGCTGTGTGACTGTGGTGTCTTTAATATTTGCTTGTACTTAATAAACATCATTTTTGCTATTTTAATCCATGTGACTGCTTGACTGACCTGACCCCTTAGACACTGGGTTGCAAGATCCTGCTAAGTTACCCTGCCTCTCGCTAGCTTTAGTGAGTGCTCCAGCTAATTTTCCCCAAAGTTGCGTTGTTGTTTGGTTAGTTAGGTGTCCCTTCCGGGACTCCCAGAGATCAGGGTAACAAACTTCTTTCTCTATTTTCCAAGTTCCACCATTCTGGCTAGAGAGGAAGAAGAAGAGCAGCCAGGTACACCTCTGTCAAGCTCCCTCTGCCCTCCCCATCCCTTGTGTGTTACATTGTAAGACTTTAAGCATTGGCAGACAGTGTATCCATTAATGCAGGGGTGGCAAATCTACTCCCAGTTTCATGGTTTCTTCCCAGCAGATGCTCCAAGTTGTACAGATCTCCCTCTATGCTGGACCATAAGCCAACAATGTTTTGGCACTGAGGAGCTCCTGTACTCTCATAAAACCAGGAGTGTATTCACCCTTCCCTCACCCTGGGGCACTGGATCTACTAGATGGGTCTGATTGTAAGCCTGAAGGCAAGGACTGTCAAATTAACCAGCTGAAACCCATTCTATGGGTTTTTTAAGCTAAAAAACAGACTGTAAATGCTTTTAATAAATAAATAAACAAACAATAAGATAGTACACCCAAGAGTCTGAATTTGATAAAGGGCAGTATAACTATGTTACAGATGCATTAATACCCACCACAACCACTTTTCATATGAATTGCTACAGTCTTTAATATTCAATTTTATGCCTGTCAAACTACAGCAGTAGTAACTCCCTTGAGTTCTGTGGGATATAGTCTCAGGTGAATGTGAATATGGCTTACTCCAAGGTCAACTTTGTTGTAATTAAATCCCATTGCAATTGTGTGTGTGTGTGTGTGCGCGCGCACGCGCGTGCGTGCCTGCTTGTTTTCAGATCACTTATTGATTTATGGCAACCACATGAATTTCACAGGATTTTCTTAGGCAAGGAATACAAAGAAGTATTTTTGCCAGTTCCTTCCTCTGAAATATAGCCTACATCATCTAATATTCACTGCTGCTTTCTCATCCAATTACTAACCAGGGCTGACCCTGCTTAGTTTCCAAGATCAGATCCTGGCCCTGGTGCCTACTTCCAGGTAAATGTGGTTAACAGTAGCCTGCAGAAATGCAGTTTTATTATTTCGTATTTCCATGGCACTTTCTAATGTATAATACACTTCACAATTTATGTTTTACATAATTTCATTAACAACCCTGAAAGATAATTTAGGATAAGAGAATACAGCCTACTCCAGGCTATGCATGAAGTTTCAAGACTGAATAGGGGATGGAAATGTGAGTTCTACTAATTCAAACGGAACACTTAACTTGTATTCAAGCCTTCTCCAGTCACAGATTCCAAGCCAACATGGCTGTGTGTGAGGTTGACGGGAGTCGCACTCCTACCAATCTTGAGGGTACTAGGTTGGAAAAAGCTGCTCTAACCTCTATACTTCTGGGAAACTGCTGTCCTCCAGATGGTTTTTGTCCTACATTTAGTTTGAAAGCAGGAGCAATGTCCACCAGACTTGTTAGTAGCTGTACACTCTGACACTTTGAAATGGTTTAATTGGTGTGTATGTATGTGTAGGCAAATATTAATTAGAATAAAAAGAAATTGTACACTGCTATGGCTGCATGGTCATGCTGGCTGAGAGGAAAAGCTACCCACATATGTGCATTGTAAAATTAGGTCAGAAAGGACCTCAAGGCATAGCCAGGTCATAGTCAGGAAATCATCAAGAAACTCCAGCAACAATGGACTTAAGTTAGGCTCCAATGACTCAACCATTAAGAGGCAATAGTATCCAAGATGTTTCCATAGGATGTCTTAACTCCTCTCCCTCTGACCAAGCAAACTTCCCTTTTGTCCTCAGACCAGTCTGATAATTAAAGAGCTATCAGGACTACCATTAGCCCTTTGTCAGCTAATGCTAAGACCATTAGCTCATTCAGGAGCTCATTGTCCACTCTCAGGACTCCATTGTTTACTCTGCCGGACAGTAATTAACACCTTAGTCTTCCAGGTAAAAAAAGAGTATTTAAACCCCAGGATTTGGCTAGCCAACTCACAGTAAACTTGTTACTGGTTGACACTCTGCTACTTCAACTGCTGTCTGTGTATTGTTCTTAGACTTGCATCTAAGGCGCATTGCTTCTTCACTGCACTGCTGGATTGGTAAATATCACCCACTTAGGCCTAAAAAGCTCACTTTCCAGAACTTACATTCCTTTTCCTTCAATTAGCCTTGTGTGATTGTGTGACTGCTTGGATCTTGTATGTGTGATTACAATTGTCCCAATGAAGCAAATAAGTGTACTTTTTGGACATCCTGCTGGTTCCTCCCTGCACTATTACTGGTAGGCATAGGTGTAAAGGACCTGATAAGGTTACCCTCCCCTCTCAGGCCTCCTCTGTGAGCTAATATTCCCCATAATTTCTCAGAGGTTCTGCCATTGTGGGAGGATCCCTGCGTCACCCACATTTTAAGGTAACAGCCCAGGCCAACATAGTCAATAGTGAGAGCTTATGAGTCCAAATCTGTTTAGAGGGCCACAGTTGCCCACGCCTTCTCAGCACTAATAATATGTGCCTCCCTATAAGAAGATTAACTGTCCATAACCTCTGTTCTCCTACACAAGAAATAATGTCTGATATTACACTATGTGAGGGAAACTGAATGATAGCTGACATATATAAATGGGTTGTGCCATTTTGAATCCTAAAATCTTTTAGAATGCCCATTTTAGACATATATTATCAGTCAGACATAAATATGCCTACACAGTTAAAGTGGGACCTTTTCCAAAGGTTCCTCAAAAAAGGTGGAAAGGTAAGGGCAAGAGGGAAAAGAACTATCATAAAGAAAGGCCACCAACTTCAGAGCTCGAATTCTGGAATAGTACCACTGAATTCAGCTGGATTTACTTTGTTTTCTAAAAATTATTTTATTAAACACATTTTTAAGTGATCAAAACTACATATAAGGGAAAAACACACACAAACAGTATAATAACAGACAGGACAAACCTAAACTGAACTGGTTAAACTAAAATAATATACATATACTTACTAATCTACTAAACAATTACTAGACAAAGACTAACCAAGGGCTATAACACATACAGGTAGACTTACCTCTCCTCAGGTTATTGTTAAAACATTATTATACTTCCTCAGATATGCTCTCATAACTATGACATAAAATCTATGATATAAATTACTACTTGTCTTTGTATCATAGAAAGCATGCTATTTTTGAAAATTAAGGTTCTACAATAAAGATATGAATCAAATTGTGCAAAATTCTGAGAGAAGTTCCCCAGTTGAACTTACTTTGAAGAATGTGATTTGAGGACAGCAGTGTCTTTTCTTTGGAATATTCCTCCCACACACTTGTGGGAGAGTGAAATGACACTAATCAGTAAGTAGATGTAAGGAAAAAAGAGGCATCCAAAGTGTGCAAAGAAAGGCGTCCTCTGGCCCACTTGCAGATCAAAAGAGTTTGAACAGCTGAAAATGCTCATGTCAAATCCTTACTTAGCCACTCCGCCTTGTTTTCTGTCTTTGTGCATACATGTCTGTCTCTGTCTCTCTCTCTCCTATGCTTCCTTCATGATATTGGCCTTCAAACTGCAGCTTTTTGCTTCACATCCCCTCCCCTGTTAATTCTGCTGGTCTTTTGTGTCAGACCCTTCATCTGATTAACATTTCAAATCCATTGTTGGCTTCTGATGGCTTAAATGAACTAATCATCATTAGCACTTCAAAACCTGCCCTCCTTTCACTGCCAGAATCACAGGTGTCTCTGTCAGCTGCATACCAGAAAACACAATTTTGAGAACGTTACTGCCTTATGCCACAAGGAGGGCAGGAATAGTGCTGGATTCCAGGAAGCAGAGAGCTAGGCTTCCCATTGGCTTTCTGATGTGATTTGTAGAAAATTGCCTGTCCCTTGGGCTGTTTTAGGTCAGACTCAAACCATGCACAAATAACTGCAAGATTTCTGCAAGCACAAGTCCACTTGCAGTAGAGGTTATCATTTACTTGGGGCAACCACCTCTTCCTTAGTCTGTAATAGGGGGTCACATTCTTTATTTCAAAGTTTCTGTTCCTGCTTGACCATTAGAAATGGGTAATAATTTCACTGGAAATTTGAACCTACACAAAAGTAACATCTTTACTCCTCTCAACACTGATTGTGAGAAAAAGATTTTGTCTTGAAAATTTGGAAATATGAAAGGCTTAATACAGAGAAATAAAGTGGGCACAAAACAAAGCAAAGTGTACATTTAAAAAGGCAAATAGTTGAAATGTACCAGCTGGAAGAAAATGCCCCAAAACATGCTTTAGTCAATGGAGAAAATCAGTAAGGCCTTTTCCACATGGGGTTTTTGAAACAGTGCAGTCTGTCCTCCAAGGAGGACGTGTACACCTCGGACTGGACTGGGTCGGACCTATTTAAGGTAGATCCGTACTCATTCCAGTCCGGAATGACCCCAAGTGGTCCTCCAGCGTACTTTTGAAAGACCTGTTTCTTTCGGTCTTTCAAAAGCATGCAGCGCGCCACTGAGAGCCTGCCCCCTTACGCAGATTCACAGGCTCGCACAAATGTGAGCCTGAGATCTGCCCGGGGGTGGGCTTTAGGCTGGCAAGCTTCAGCGGTTGGTCGAGACTGTCGACCAACTGGAAGCCACCATTTGGGACGCCGGAGCAGTGCGAATTGATGAGCACGCACTGCTCTGGAGCACCATGGACCCAACCGGGGAGCCAAAAAGTTCAGTGAGTAGCGGCGCCAGGCGATTCCTTCACCCGGTACGGAAAAGGCCTAAGTCAGGTAAAATATGTAAATAAATGTTCACATGGTGGACAATGCATTAACATGTGAATTAATTTCCAAGCACTCCCCCACCTGTGAATCTGCATAAGGGGGCAGGCTCCCAGTGGTGCGCTGCATGCTTTTGAAAGACCGAAAGAAACAGGTCTTTCAAAAGTACGCTGGAGGACTACTTGGGTTCATTCCGGACTGGACTGAGGTACGGATCTACCTTAAATAGGTCCGACCCAGTCCAGTCCGAGGTGTAGACGTCCTCCTTAGAGGACAGACTGCACAAAAATGTTGGCATCCTGCTTGTGACTTACACAAGTGTAAAGTGTATGCATATTTACGTCCGCTTTTAGACAAGGCACTGAAGATTTTTCTTTCTTTCTTTCTTTCTTTCTTTTCTTTCTTTTGCACTTGTACTATATCGAAAAACCTCCCAAAACCAGCTGTAGTCACCCTGAAGGGCCTCCTGCTGCCCTGTCTTACCAGAGGGAGGGAAGATGAGGGAAGGAAATTCTAACCATGGAGATCTGGCTATTCTGAGTTCCTGGGGGAAGGAAAAGGTAATTCCTTCCTTCCCAACTCAGCTGAGACCAACTGCTTCTCCATGGTCTGAACTGCCTCCCCCTCTTCTTTTTCCTACTGATAAGTGACAGCAGCAGGAGCCCTCTCTGATCTTGACAGGGGATGAGATGACACAAAACTGTGCATGCAGAGCTATGCACACATGTATAGCCTTTAGTAAAATCTTGTAACCTGATAAGAAAGAATATGGTGGGAAAGTAGGTAGGATCTGGAGAAATACAACAAAACTGACCCCCCCCCAAAAAAAAAGCTTTTCACATTCCTATTGTCCATGCTATTCAAATTCCAATATAGTGTTCTAGTAAAGGGAGTACCAGGGCCTACTCAATCAGTTCAAAATTGAGACCTACATCCACATCCTACTTTTTCTCAGCGCTGGGGTGCGGTGCTCGTGCGAGCAGCCTCTTGTGAGAGGCCCTCACGTCCAGGTTTCTTCAGCTCCACTTGAGCTTCCTGCTTGCACAAGAGCCCTGCCTCTTCCTTTTGCAGCACAACCTGGGACCTTCCCAGGCTGCACTGAGACAAGAAGTGTGACTGGCCTGACTCCTGAGGCTCTGCATGCGCGGTAAGTGTGTGTGGGGCCTGGGAGCAATGCACGACCGCGTGCAATTTTCGGCTTAAAGACAAAAATGAAAAAGTGCATGAGTAGTGCCTGCCAGGCCCTGGAGCGTTGCACAAATGTGAGTACATCATGTGGACTGCTCCTCACATTTGTGTTATGCTTGAGGGGCCCTTTCACATGGAAAATGCCATGCGAAAAGGGCCCAGATCTTTCTCTGCCTGATTTGACTGAATTCTAGCTGGTTGTTATACAAGCAATTATGCAGTTTTAAGAACTGGTGCCTGAGTTTTCTCATCCATACCAATCCTAGGTTTTCCTCTTCCCCAGAACCTTTTCCTTGTGTCATACCTCTTAGATTATATATCTATTGGCTGTCTTTCTACAATACTTATCCAGGTTTATGTGCTTTATATGACAATAATAACACCACCATGGTGCTTCCAGTCATATTTCTTAGCATCTTGAGCTGTAATGACATGTGTGCAAAGTATTGCTTGAGTCTATACACTTATACAGGAAACCTGTCATAAGTCTTAAATTTTCTGAGCTGTAGGGCAGATGTATCATGCTGCAAGTATATGCAAGAAGAGGTATTGGGGAAGCAGTACAGGAAATAGTGAAGGAGGAAAAGGAAGAGATAAAGAAGACGACAGTAGTGATAACAAAGCAATGATAACATGACAGGACAAAGAAGATCCAGAAGGGAGTCTGCTACATCTCTGTGCTGTAATAGGTCATGCTTCTCTAGGTCCAGTCCATTACCCAAATCAAAGCCTCCTCTTATTCAATCACAGGGATCATTCTACTTCAGACACTCACTAGCTAAAGAATTATAACATATATTTATGTTCAAATATATGCAGGCAGATCCATTTTTTCCCCTTAGCTAATTCTTCTACAGCCTTATCCACTTTTCTCTTGACATCATTTTCTTGAAATGAATCAATTTCTGAGGGCAAAATGAAGACCATCTGCCTCTTATTGTCATTAGTCTAGCATTGCAACAAACCACTGGACTGAGCTGGATGGACTTTAGACCTTTCAGAAGCATAAAAAAATCTTTTGACTATGGCGGAAGTAATGGTTGCACACCTCCAGATGTGAGGCTCTCATGAGATATTGGGGAGAAATGCTCACAATTAGCAGTAATGCTTTGTATTTTAATGTGCTATTTTACTTTTTCCAAATGCAGATCAGAGACAGCATGGTATAGTCGTTTGAGCATTAGACTATGACCCTGCAGAGCAGAATTCAGTTCTTGGCTTGGCCACGGAAACCCACTGGGTGACCTTGGGCATATCATACACTCTCAGCCCCCAGAAAACTCTGTGATAGGTCTGCCGTAAGGCTACCATGTTGAAAGCAAAAACAACAATATATGTACGCTCAGTAATCCTTACATGACCCTGGTACGTAGGCAAGAATTGTTGCTACTGCACACTGTGATGCTGGAGCAGTTCTGCCTAAAACATGTAGTACATCCATGGCTAAGATAGAAGAAGCCCCCAGATCTTTTCAGATTGGTTCAGAAAAGACGACCATCTCTTTCTGTGCCTGTCTTGAAAAGAGGACTTCTCTTTGACTATCAGAGTATAATTTGTATATGCCTGTAGGAAACATTATCATGGGCTGTGATAATGGCCAGCCTCCTTTTCTACCCAAAAATCATATGGCAATTGTTGGTACTATCTGTCAAGTCCTTGTGGGAGGAATCTTCTAATGTGTTTGAAGTAATCTGGGGGGCGACAAAGACTCTCTAATCCATGTAGATTCTGGACTCTCTGGGGTATAGTGGATACACTGCAATGCTTGATGAGCAGTGCTCACTTTCTGATTCAGACAAGAATGCTGGAACCCCTCTTGCTCCATAAGAGTGAACACAGATGAGAATAACCCTCTTGGAGCTGATGGTCTCCTTCTGAAGGTCTTGTGATGGGTGCTAGTCTTTGCTGGGTCTTGGGGCAATATCATAAGAAGAAATGTTTAGCTTCAAGGTATCTTCATAAGTTATAGCTTTCTTGGGAGCAAGTAATCTTAACAGTAAGCTTCAAATTACAAAGAAGCCTAGCACAAAAGGGCCTACTTCTGAGTCTTGGGACTTAGATTTTTTGGTAGTACTGACAGCAATTTGACCAATCATCAATTTGACAAAGAGTTGGTGCTCAGAAGAATAATGCTTTTGCACTCCTTATAACTGGTGACTGATCTGTTTTTGCCTGACCTCAGGCTATACTTCCATTCAGCTCTTGAAATATCCCTGCTTGCTGCTAGCTGCTCTAAATTGGACTGGTTAGATCTGTCATAGTTATTTGCCTTTGGCTAAGGATCTTCACTGCAGATTTCCTCTTCACTACATCTGGTTTGATCCTGGGCTTGTTTTTGTGTCTGAACTATCCCTGATTATTCTGTCTGTGGTTGTGGGTGGCTGAAAAGGCATTGAGTCTGGCCTACAAGGTCTGTGGATCCTTCTGGCTGTATATGGAATAGTATGTCTATATGGAAATGGTAGCCCACAAGATTCTCTCTACTGGGTCTGCCAAAATTGTGTCATCCAAATCATGCTGGACCACAGTTCTTATCAGCCAACTAGAATAATGATGGATGATGGGAAGAGTAGTAGCAGAATATCTGGAAGACCATAGATTTCTCCACCCTTTCTGTATGGAGATAAGACTTCAGTGACTTTGGACTGAACATTATGCATCTCACAAAGCTTGGTTCCAAATATGGCCAGATTCACATGCAATTTGAATTGGGGATTAAGCATTAATCACCAATATATCCTTCAGTTCTGCTGTGTTGTTGTTGTTATCCTACTTTTTTCAGTTTGGGGAAGTCAAGTTGTTGGTCAGGCTAAAAAGTTACATCATACAAAAGTTAATAATGTAATTGTAACAATAAAATTTAAAATGGTTAAAAACATAACGATGAAAAAACAAGCAAGCAATGGAAAACACAGGACATTATGCCCTTCTCCCTTGAACAATCAGTTTTTTAAGTCCTACCAAAACAAACAAAAGTCTTCACTTGCCTATGGAAGGGCTTGTTCATGTATTCCATTCATATTCTGCCTTTCTCCCAATATGGGACCCAAGGCAGCTCACAATATATGTTAAAACAAAATACAGCTAAAACAATGAATAATAGAAAAGTTGAACAATTAACATAGTTTTAAAAGGCAGCAAAAGATGGTAATAATGATAAAAATGCCCTAATTAAAAGACCTTAATTAGAAGATATACAATTTTAAGGGCTATATGCGCAATAAACTACATCTGTCCACTCTTCGGTTAGGATATCCAGAGTGAAAACTGAAAGGGGCTTCTGCTCTTGAATGGTTGAATGGAAGAAGGAATTTCAGCTGGTGTTGGTGTAGTGGTTTGAGTGTTGGACTATGACCCTGGAGACCAGGGTTCAACTCCCTTCTCAGTCATGGAAGTCTACTGGTTGACCTTGGACCCATAACACACTCTCATCTCCCAAAAATCCTGTGACAGGTTGTTCACTTCAGGGTCACCATAAGTCAGATATGACTTGAAGGCACACAAGAACATCAGCATCAACAACAATGCTTGTTACCTAGTTGCATGATAAGCAGCACCTACCGGAATTCCCTCTTCTACAGAACCATTAAAGTGACAGGAGACCTCTCCAGTTTTCTCCCTGGCAGCCAGTGAAAAGAATTAGCACTGGGTATATTCCCAGCTCTCCCCCATGGCTCCAGAGTATGCAGTCCTTCCTTCCCTCTGATACTCTCACCCCTCTATCACCTTTGCTGGCTCCGGCTCCTCCTCATGGCTCCCTTTTAACCTTCCCAGCCTGAATCTTTTAACAGTTTTAACAACTGTCTTTGATGAACTGCTGCTAAACAGCTGAATTACACAACTGCTGGCAAGTCTACCCTCAGTTAAGGGGTAACCTTTGTCACAGCCCATTCTTGTCTCTCACTGTGTAGAAATATCATTCTAATCTATCACTGGTATCTGTTGTGTTCCCTTACCACTGTGCATTTGTAATAATCCCTCACTTTCTCCTCCCCGCCCCCTCCTGATAGCTTTTGGCCTGAACAGCTATCTGACGTTAAAGCTACAAACACCAACCCGCAAAGGGCAACAGCCAGCAGCAGCAGCCTACCCATTCATAGCAGGCAGGGTGTGTCTGGCTGGGAATATAATTTGCCCAGCCAGCTGTGCCCAAGAAAAGTCAATGTAGCTTGAGCCTCAGGCAGTTGCAAGTTGCTGTCAAAAAGGGGCCAAATCCATCTACAGTCAGAGCTTGTGCGATGCTTGGTTTTTGACTCCCCTCCCCGCTTTGATTCACACTTCATGGAGTTCAACCCTCTGGGCTGTCTGCTGATTGTGCAGGAGGAGGGGAGGTGGGTGACTGGCTCAGTTTAAATGCAATCAAAACCCATATGAGCTGTCAAATGAGAAGCATGGCCATCTCTCATTTAGCTCTTATTTACTGTGGCTGTGGCATAACATTCCTGCTTTGAAAGGTTAAACAGATCTCAGCAGCCTGGTTCTTTTTTTAAAAGCGCTCTCACACATATATTTAAATTAAAAAAAAAAAAACCTTTGCTTTTCTAGATTGTTTGGTAAAATCTGAAGCAAATTCCATACCCTGCCTCCATGTGAGTACCCTTCTGCCATTAGGGAATGCTGACTGCAGGGAAGGGATACAGGGACAAATGCTGTTGATTTTCCTAAATGAACAGTGTAGTTCATACTTAACAAGTACTTGCAACTTCAGCAGCTGTGTGGCTAAAGATGGTTGGAGGAAGATAGATAATTGATAAAGCAAACTGGGAATCAGTAAGGAAGGTGTAGATCCTATCAATTTTAAATAATGTGCACAGCATATAGAGTGGATATTTTTTTTATCTCATTATATGGGAGGTTATGGGAGGAAGTTGGAAAAGTCAGCTTTTTGATCTACTGGTCATAGAATCTCCAGGGCGTAAGTGCTGGGATTGGCTGTTGGATGGATGCTGACAACTGCAGTGCATTAAACAAACAAACCACACTTACTTTTTCTGAGTTTGTCCAATAAATGCCATAAATTAACAAGTAGTCTGAATTGCAGAAGTCCAGTTCTCAAGTGATTATCTCAAACACATGCTTTCTCACTCATCAAGTATATTAGGTTAGTGTTGTTGTGTGCCTTCAAGTTGTTTCCGACTTACAGCAGTGCTAAGGTGCATTTATCATGGGGTTTTCTTGGTAAGATTTATTCCAAGGGGGTTAGCCTTTCCCTTCCACTGAGGCTGGGAGAGTGTGAGTTACCCAAGATCGGTAGGTTTCTATGACCAAATAGGGAATCAGATCCTGGTCTCTAGAGTGTAACACTCAAACCACTATACAAAGCTGGTTCTATATGAGGTTTGTCGAAACTTTAAAAAAAAGAGCTAGCCTTTTAAACATTGCCAGCCTGCATTTTGAATTTTTAGGATTGGTTTCAAAATGTCAGAAGTACCCTACTGGATTGGAACAATTCTCCAACTAGTCCATATACTCCAATATTTTACTTGAAAACTGGGATACATGAGGCTTAATAACATCAGACTGTGGTCAAGATGGCAAAAAGTTATTAATGAGGAAGAAAACACAAGCTAGGAGAGGCTGCAGCAGTTTGTATTTGCCTGATTCTATTGGAAAGGGCAACATTCCATCCCTCTCTTCTTCCTCAGCTAAGGTGAGTGTAAATTACTACTGCAGTTTCAACTCAATTTGCAGAAACTAAAATAGGCCAGGAAGAAGAGGGGAAATGGGAAGAATAGGAGGAAGAAATCAGGACATTTAAAAAGTAGCTGAAAACACATGATAACAGAGCATTAATTGGGACTGTCGCTGCCAAATAGAGACAGTTGGAGAGTATGTTAGTCTTGCATCCTCTTCTGGGCATTTTCTTTTGGATATTGGTGTATCAGAACAGGGATTTCTTTTCCACCATGTGACTGCCACAACAGTCTGTCTACCAGCGTTGTGAGCTTAGAAGGTACAGAGGAGTAATCTGGTTTGGTACATGATGCCTTTGTGAGGAAGGCCAGATCCAGACTGAGACTGAACCAATGTCATATAGCAAACCTCATGGCTGATCCTGCTTCCGTGGATATCTGTACACAACTGACTGAATTTCTGAACTCTCTTGGGGTATGGGTAAGTGCTTTGGCAGCTGTCATGATGGTCCCCCCACCCTGCTGTACTTATGACTTTACCACTGCTTCTGGGAAAAATCCATCAGAGCTTGAAAGCAATTGTGTCTGTTGTTTGCTTGCCATAAGAGAAATTGGTAATTATATGAATGCCACCTTCAAAGTTGGATGTCCCAATCCATTAAGATATCAAGGCTAATATTCTTTGATAGATCTGTCCATCATATATTTGTTTATCCCATCTGAAATCCATTTAATGGAGTGACCATCTAAGCTACATGTTATGGCAGTACATTATGCATAATGTGGAAAAGTATCTAGTTTTCTTTGATCTAAACTTACCTAAGTCAATCAACTATAATGAGTGACCTGCTTGTTCCACCACCTGGCATAAAAAAGAAAGGCATCTATCAATTCTATTTATCCCAAGAACACCCTTCAAATGCCCTTGTGTCGCCCCTCCCTCCCCGCTTTATGCTTTAGTATATATTCATTCTCAAGATGCTTCAATATTTCCTTGCACATTTTTATTGGCTATTTTTTGCACCTTTCCCAGCAATACCATGTGAAGTGGGTGGAAAATTTGCCAAGAATTCTTCTACCTCAGATGGCTTTGGGTGAGCTTTGTCTATGCATATATGTGTTTATGTTCTAAAGGCCAGCAATTTAATTGTGCATCCAAAGAGGAGAATGTGAAAGGGTAGGCAGGACATTCCCTCTAAAACTTGGCATCCACTGCTTCACTTCCATAAAGTAATGGAATACTAATCTGCACACTCCAATTTTTGTATGAATCAATTCTTGTTTCATTTTACTTCCAGTTCACAGAAGCTTATTACATTTTCTAAGGATAGTTCTGGCAATTTCTTTCAGCAGTAGCACTGAATAGTAGGCAGTGATTTATATTATTTTGGATTAGATAAATAGAAGGACCAGCAGCCTTGTATCCACACAGATGAAGCACACTCTGTATGATGGGAAGCAAGTGATACACTGAGGGATCTCCTCTAGTAGTAAAGGCTTGGCTGTGTCCTAGTCATGCGGGGGGAGGATGTCCAGTGGTTCAAAGGATTCAAGCATACTTTACATAGCCAACATTGCTCAGGGTTGATTTACATGCTATTTCTCCTTCTGCATGTCTTTAAGAAACATATAATGAAGTGATGAAGGGAGGGAAATGTCAGAAGTCACATCTATTATCCCAAAACATGGGTGACTCAGGGGTCCATCCACAATGCCAGTACCTCTGTGGAAGAGTGAGGAATTATTAGCTCAAATAAGAGAACACTATGTGTGTGTGCGTGCATGCGCGCGCGGGGTAACCTAACTAGATCTTTTACACCTATGTTTAACAGTACTTCTGTAGGGAAGAACCAGCTAGAGATCCAAAAGTAAGCTTAATTGGGTTTTATTAGGGGAACTGCAATCACACACACAAAATCCAAGGAGTCACACAATCACACAACTGAAGGAAAGGGGAACAAAGTTTTGGACAACAAGATTTCAGGGTGAAGTGAGTGATATTTACCAATCTATAAGAGCAGCAAAGAAGCGATGAGGCTTAGACTCATGTCTAAGGACAGTACACAGTCAGGAATCAGAGTGGCAGAATGGCAACCAGTTGACTGAGTTGAAAAAACAAAGTCAAAGTCAAAAAGAGGGGTTTAAAAATCTGGTTTCTGCCTGGAGGGCAAGGGTGTGAATGGTTCTCTGACCAAGTAAACAATGGAATTTGCAGAGTGGACAATAAGGTCCAAAATGGGCTAACGGCCATAGTGTTAGGTGACAAAGGTTGAATGGCCATCCTGATAGCTTGTTGGACAGATTTGAGAACAAAGGAGAGGTTTGCTTGGTCAGAGGAAAAGGAGTTAAGACAATCAGCCATATTGTGGGAATCTTCCAGATGCTATTGTCTAAAAGACTGAGTTTTTAAGGCTAACTGAAAGCCCATTATCTCTGACATTTCCTCGTGATTTCCTGACTATGACCTGGTTACACCTGGATGTTTCTTCTAACCTAGTTTGCAGTGCACATGTTTGACCAGCCTTTCCCTGTTATCCAGCCTGACCAATCAGCCATAGCAGGGTATGTTTTATTATAATAATAATAATAATAATAATAATAATAATAATAATAATAATAATAAAATTTATTTCTATCCCGCCTCTCCCAATGGATCGAGGCGGCATTACAAAAATATATAAAAACATTAAAACATTAAAACGCACCCTATCCTCCCCACCCTCCAACCCTTCTATCCCCCTAAAACATATTAGTTAATTAAAACAAATTAAAAACAAGATTAACACAGAAGACAATGATGAGAGGCGGTGGAACACTAATCTGGGAAGGCCTGTCGGAAGAGAACGGTCTTGACTGCTTTTTTAAAGCAGTCAAGACTGGTAATGTGCCGGGTCTCCTCCGGCAGGCCATTCCATAACTTGGGAGCGACAGAAGAAAAGGTCCTCTGGGTAACCGCAGCCAACCTAGTTCTGATTGGCTGCAGTAAATTCCTCCCAGAGGACCTTAGTGTGCGGGGCGGATTGTATGGGAGAAGGCGATCCCGCAGGTAGGCTGGCCCCAAGCCATGAAGGGCTTTAAAGGTAAAAACCAACACCTTGTACTGTGCCCGGAAACGAATAGGCAGCCAGTGTAAAGACTTCAGAATTGGTGTTATGTGGTCACTTTTAGATGTTCCGGTGACCAACCTGGCTGCCATATTCTGAATTAATTGAAGTTTCCGGACTAAGCACATGGGTAGCCCTATGTAGAGCGCATTACAGAAGTCAAGCCATGAAGTTACCAGCGCATGTACCACTGTTTTTAGGTGTTCCAAGTCCAGGAAGGGGCGCAGCTGGCGTATCAGCCGAAGCTGATAGCAGGCACTCCTGGCTGCCGCATCAATTTGAGCTGTCATCTGAAGCGGCGAGTCCAGGAGCACTCCCAAGCTGCGGACACAGTCTTTCAGGGGAAGTGTGACCCCGTCTAGAACTGGTTGACAAACCTCTATACCTGGGCTGGGGCCCCTAACAGCAAGTACCTCCGTCTTATCTGAATTCAGCTTCATTCTGTTTTTCCTCATCCAGTCCATTACTGCTTCTAGGCATTCATTTAGAGGTGAGATGCCATCCTTAGTTGATGCTGTTATCCGAGGCATGGAGAGATATATCTGGGTGTCATCAGCATACTGATAGCACCTTGCTCCATGCCTCCTGATGATCTCTCCCAGCGGTTTCATGTAGATGTTAAATATCTATACCAATTACTTATTTTCCAATTAAATCATATTTAAATCATATTTCATCAATTAAACATATCAAAGTGTGGGGGTATACAGCCTGCTAACACATGTTTGTAATGTTAAAATAAGTGGGTTGGTTCTGATTGGAGATGTATAAGGAATCAGTTCCTGTGGCCTTTTTAAAGCAGACTTCCAGGTCTCCCCTACCTGGACCTAGAGACACTTCACATTCCAGAATCTGCACATAATCAGAAGGTTGCAAGTCTGCCTGGCAAAACAGGCACATTTGAAAAGAATGCATAGAAGAATATGCATATTTCAAATGTACACAAAAGTAGAGCACAACTTGCTGTAGTCATGGGAGAATGCAGTCGGGCAGCTCACACAATTTGAAATATGCATGCACACATTTTCAAAACATCTCACCCCCCCTCCTCACAGATTGATTTCAAACAGATTGAAGCTGATTCAGATTGATGCAGAGTTGGAAAAAGGAGAAAGAGTACAGATGCAGAACTGATAGATTTGCTCCACTTTCCTACACATAACAGGTTGAGCAAAGCTCTTCAATCTGGTCAGCCATTTGCATGTACTAAAGTTGTGTCTTTTAAAAAAATCAAGGAAAACAATGAGGCATTATAGGAGTCAGCCCTCAAGTGCTCTTCTAGGTTAAGAGACAAAGAGAATGTGAAAGAAAGAAAAAAAGGTACAAGGTGTATCTGTTTTAGTCATAACCACAACCTGTTGCATGTGACCAAGGGTACCCCATGGCTTCTAGTTCTCCATTTTGTAACTGTTAGTCTGCATGCCATAATGGGAGATTTGGTGCTGCCCTGCTCTGGGTTAGCATAAGCCACCCATATAACAAGCTGCCATCGTTAAGCATTCACTATCCTTCTGCTCAATTGAGTTTAATTTGACAGGAAATGGCACCTTCTGAAATTATTGTCATAGTTCTAACTGCATATCAAATCAATCATCCATTGGACTAATCTCTCTAGCTACTCCTCACCTGTCAAGAATCTCTATGTGTGTAGGGTAATATCAGAGTATACTTGCCCACAGGAATCCTGAACAAAAGGTCAAGAGCTTCTAGATGCCTTTGCCCACAGGCCATGTTCACACATAATGAGAAGCCAAAACCCTGGCCTAATAAGCAGAGACATAGACAAGCAGCAGGCTGTTGCATGTAGCCTCTTCACTCCCTTTATTAGAGATGGAAAGAATATTCAAAACTATTCAAAAAATTTTTTGGAAAAAATGAGTTTCTTGAGTGGTTAGGAAAGTGTAATAAGAATTATATCCCTTTCCCCATCCTCCATGGAAGCAGAAAGCAAGCATGATTTAGCACATGAAAATAGGATCACACAACTTAGGAAAAGTGGTTAATTAATTCAAACAAACCTGGATTAGTCTGGTTATCTTGTGAATTTTGGCTTGTTACTGTAGTCACAGATTCCAGTTTACACACAGTAAGAAAGTACCAGATCCTGTTTTGTTTTTGTTGTTTTTTTTACCTTTCACGTGGAGGAAAGAACAAAGTGGGAAGAACAAAGCTGCATGTTTGTCATGAATATCTAGGTTTGAATAAGCCAGGACTGCAAGCATAACATGACATGTAAACTCAGTCTTTGTGGTTACCCCACTTTCACAGAATAGCTTCTGCTATGTTAAACCTTCTGCTTGTGCTCATTGCATAGACAATACAATTTTCACCACACCAATTTAAACATCCATTAAAAAAAAAAAGGAAATACGTGACATGAGGAGCAATGTAAAGCAAATCCACAGTTTTTGTCATACCCAATAAGATAAGCTACCTTGACCACAATGGAAACTGGTGTTTCTCATCCTCAACATCACTATGAGGGAGTTTGCACATTTGTTGCACAAAGAACACTGAATTTTGAATAAAATATAATGTTTTGTGTGAAAAACATTATTTTTGTTGTATTTGTGAAAAAAAATGTTTTTGCCCAGATACACATGGCTTTGTCAGTGGGGGTGGAGACTGCTTGCTTTCACCTGGATGTGCAACAACATTTAGGGGGCTTATGCTTGCATTTCCACTTCTACTGACCAAATGCAAGGGGATGCCTAAGAGCATTCAGGCTGCTATTGGGCACCAGGGGATGAAGGAACACCCACAGCATAAGCTGTCCGTGAGCCCTCCCCAGTGGTGGAGCCTGGAGTGTGTGGAAGGGGGGCAGGAGGGGGGCGTGGCCACAGTGTGTGGGGGCATGGGGATAGTGTGTGGTGGCATGGCTGCGTTGCATGAGGGTATGACCGCATAGCATGGAAGCATGGTCAATGGCATGCAGGAGCATGGATACAAGCTGGGATGCCCAAAAACATTGCTGCCGGAAGCAAACCACCCCCAGCGTCCCCCCCATCACTACGTAACTGGCCTTCCCCAGCTGTTGTTATACCCTCGGGGGGGGATACATCTCTCCTCCCATTGAACTCTGAATGCATTTGAACTGATTGCCTCATTCTGAAATGTCTAAAAACAGTTTGTATGCCAAGGTAACCAGGCATCAACAGGATGCCAACTAATGTTTGTGTGTGTGTGAAGTTTTTTTGCAGAAAGTCCTCAAATGCAAAAAAAAAAACAACTTTCAAACAAACAAATATCAAAATGCACAAAAATGCTCATAATATATTTTAATTTTTCAGACTTTTGTAACTATTTACAATGATTTTATTGTAAGTAACTCTGAGATCTTTAGATAAAAGACAGGCTATAAATATTTTAATAATAATTTTTACTTTTTTTTTTTAAAAAAATAATCTTACCCAGTGCAGAAACAACTTCTTTTTTTAATGTGTGAGAACAAAATGGGAAAAATTTGCACGCACGCACACACGCACACACACACGCGCGCACAGACACCAAATAGGAAAACGGTCCATGCTCTGCATTGTGTGGTAATCTGTGGTGGTCTCAATTTCCTTGGGCATGTGCACCATCAGTATAAATAGAAAATGTACTTGGTGTGTGCACATTACATGTTTAGATGTACTGCAGCAGCCCAAAGAATATGTAAGCCAGGAGCTATTGTTCATGTTAAATGGTAGTTGCTTAAATCTGACAAGAATCAGGGTTGAAAACAAATGGAAAACCAGTGTGGTGTCTGACTAGGACTTGGAGAGTCAAAGTTCATGACCACACAAACCATGAAACTCATTAGGTGGTCTTAGACCCATCTCATTTCTCCATTTCACTTTCTGTTCTCTCTCAACATCCTTTAGAAAGTTAATGTGAAAATAAAAGTGAGAAGAGATAAGACATTTTCATATTGAATGAACACAAGTAAATTAATTTGGCTTAGCTCTGATTAATACATTAAGTACATGTGTTAAAATCTGGATCACTTAGGCATCACATGTGCAAACAGGATCTAAGGAGTCTTGGTGGATTAATATTAACCCTTGCTGACAGATGACTCCATGACCAGAACTGTAGCCTAGATGGTGCTGCTGATATTGAAGCACAGGCCTCCTTTTGTCAGGACTGCTGTTAGACAAGAGAGCTGCTGGTGCAAAAGAACAAGCGTTGCTGAAATGCCAAGAGCCTGCCAATCCAGCTGAAGAATTCTCCCACTGCTCAGCACTTGCTCTCCCTCCGTTTGTCAAGATTTATGGACCTCTGGCAAGAATTGGTGATTGTGTTATTCTTCTGGGGGTGAGGCATCTGATTTCAATATGTCATGGTCTTATGATTGCATAGAGCAATCACTTTGTGGAACTTCACACAGGAGAATGTGTCACAGTGGAGGTTCACTGAGAAAAGGTTTGCTAAGGTGATTTCCTTATGAACTTAGCTTATGAATAGCTTATGAACTGGAGAAGTGGGAGACAGACTGAGTTCCAGTGATCTGAAGAGGAAGAATTTTCCGGCCTCAGGAGGCAGAAAACCTGAACAGTAAATTAGGGAGACTATGGACAACTAGGGAGAAAATATAAGGGGTTGTAATAGGCAGGAAGCTCAGAATCTGGAACCTAAGGAGTTGGAGGTCTCAGAAGCAGAACAGAGGTAATAGAATTAAAGAGTACTGTGGTGGTGGTGATGGGGAATCTCACAAAAAATGCAACACATGAGCAACTGTATGCTGTTGTAGGGAAGTGGGAAGGGGAGGGAAATGGGAAGAAGCAGGAACATTATGGAAGATGCCAATTTTTATGAAGATAAAGGAAGAAGGACAATCACAGGTCCAGTCCTACCAATGACCAGTCTAGGCTGGCATCTTTGGCAGAAGATTCTGGGATGCATGCAGCCCTCTTCATTTATCTCAAATCCCAAAACTGGAAGATAGAACTGTGTGTGGCCTACTGCACTGCTGAATTTGGTTGTAGTAGACAATACTGATGTTCTTGGACCCGTATCTTTCTCTCAGTCTAAACTTCCTCATAAGGTTTAGTGAGTTTAAAAGCAATCGTAGGAGGGTCATATTCCAGTGAAATGAATGCAACAGAACTGAGCTAGTAAAGCCCAACTTTACTAAATACATTGGGTTAGTATGTTGCTAGTGTGTAAAGAGATATGATTGCCAGTCTAGTCAGTTTCTGTGTGTGAATACTAGATTGTCTTTTACCTCAAGAAACAAAATGTTGTAAAACAAAGATCTGAGGAAATAATAGCTGGTGGAAGCATGGAATTGTTATTTATTTATCTATTAATTAATGCGTTATATCTGGTCCTTCCTCATGCGAACCCAGGGTGTCTCAACATATACAAAAGCACACACAAAGAATCACAGATTGCACACATATCACAAATGTGTAACAGAACAGAATAAAACCAACAATCCAAAGGAACTATTTTTAAAAAACCAGGGTAAACAGAATTGAAGAAAGAAGAGCCAAGGAGTTCATGGAGCTGGAACAAAACATTCCCTGGGGCTTAAGGTTAGAAAGGCCAGTCTGCAACAGCACCATGGATTTAGTTATTAAAGAGAATAATTTTGTCTTCAGTCGTCTTTGCAGCAAATTAACAATCCAATAGTTGACTGAACTCTTTGATCCTTGTTTGCCAGTTGCATGTCAGATGCACATTTAATCATTCTGATATTATAAAAACTCACGTCTTTGGCTGATCCATCCCTTCTTCCTGATAGGAATCAAAACTGGCTCCAAGAAAGATGCTAGCAGTATAGTTTAACTTGTTACATTTGCCCACTGTCTAGGAGTGAGTGACATGGCACATACAAACACCGAGTAAGCATCAAAAGAATTCATTGATTTATTGATCAGAGGAAGACACAGTCTCCTTGACAGAAGCATGTTGTCAAATGGCAGCCTAGACATGCTGCTAAAAGCCCTCCAGATTGATTAGTCATCCTGGCACCTGATCTTTTGCTGCTCAGGCCCTGGCAGAAGAAGATCACCCCAAGATTTACTCATTGCTGCATTTAATCAAATGAGATGAGACACATATATCAACAAAAGCCTTGGATTGGCTTTAGACTCTGCAGCCTAGGATTCTCACAACCTTTCAAGGATTTCAAATAGTAGGAAACCTACGGGTAAATTAAGTTGACAAAACAATGAAACCAGCTAGCACTACTGAGTGGTGCAGGTGTCTCCTAAAAATCTGAGACATCTTCGGAACATCTGTTCCCTCTTCTAAGATTAAGTCAAGCCATTACAGGTGATTATATAATTGAAGTGCACCCTGAAATGAACAAGAAGCACATAACTATCTGTATGACATCTCTTCCTTTTCCAATATTCTGTACATTCACTCTTGCACCATGACAGATGGTAAACAAAGATGTTTTCCCAGTGTCTTTGACATTAAGGGATTTATAATGAACCTTTACACTGGTGATATGTCTACCAAACAACAATTACAACTACAACATTATCTAAATGTTTTCTTACTGATCTACTTTCAGAAGCCTTGTTGGTGGAAAAACTATATATATATATATATCCACATACACACACACACACACACACACACACACACACACACATACACACACACATATATATACATACACATATGACCCTATAAAAGCAGTAATGGGGGAACAGAACTTTGCTTCTTGGGGAGAGGTGGGTAACAAACAAATGTATTATTATTATTATTATTATTATTATTATTATTATTATTATTTTTTCATTATTATTATTATTATCATCATCATCATCATCATCATCATTATCATTTTTATTATTTAAATAAATAAGCCCAGTTCTGGAATTCAGACACTACTAAGCTCACAATGATATCTTATGGAGTCCAAATGCTGTCCCTTACTTTGTAACAAACTCATAAACCCAAAATATTCTTGAGAAATGTGAGTGATAGTAGTGGAACTCTTTAGCAGACTGGTCAAATTAACAAGGCAGAAGCTGAACAATAATCTCACACCTACCAACAAGATCTAGCAGAGAAAGAAACAACCCTAGTATTACTTAGAAATTTCTTGAGTGTAGTCAAATAAATGGAACGAGAGTGAAATAAAATGGCTGCAATACAAAGCAATGAAGGAAGAGGATGGGTGTGGTAAGATAAGCTAACAGGAAGTCATTGGCCCTTTTTGCACTTTACCTTTTCTCGACATGGGTGTGCAGAGATCACGTGAGAAGCCTCTTGCGAAAGGCACTCACATCCCCTCTGCTTCTCCTCCACACTAGCTCTGTGCTGGCCGGAAGGAAGTGTGAGGGCTCTGCCTCTTCCTTCCGCAGCACAACCAGGTACTTTCCCAGGCTGTGCTGGGGGAGGAAGCATGATGGCTGCGTCTCCGGAGACTCCGCACACAAGATAAGTGTGTGTGGGGCCCAGGAGTGAAGTGTGATTGTGCATCATTTTTGGCAAGAAGCTGAAAATGATATATTGCGTGACCACTACCTACTGGCTTCGGGAGCATTGCATGATTGCAAGGACATCATGTGAAATGGTCCTCACAATCGTGTGATGCTCCGGAGGCCATTTTGCATGAGAAATGGCATGCGAAAAGAGCCATTGTAATTAAAACTAGGAAGTTTAGGTATGCAAAGGTTACTGACTCTAACAAATACTGTTTCTTTTCCCACTCAACTGATAGTGATGTTGTCAAGATTTTAATTTTGTGTATTTATTTGTTTTCATTGTTAATGGAGTTACCTCCATGAGACTGCCATTTTCCCCTGGCATCCAGAATGCAGTTGTGGCAGTATCCTTGCTACTACAGATCTCGGGAAAATTTGGGACTATATTCCATTACTAATTTCAAAGTAGAACATTGAAGCGATGCAGTTTTTAAAAGTTCACTTACCTTTCAGCAGCTAGGACTAGCAACTGGATTTAGCTCCAGTTTTCTAAGGCACTAAGTATGAATGTCAGCTACTTGGGAAACTGTAGGAAGCATCACCAAACAAAAAGAAAGCAGGCCCACCAAGCCCCTTAAATGAAAATGATGCACAAAAAGAAATCACCACAACAAGGTGAAATAAAAAGCGACAAAACATGACAAAACAAGATCTCACTGAAAGAGATAACTGATAACACAGAACTCACTATAAATTTTTTTTTAAAAATCGTGCCAATAGAAAGTCACATATCAGGAAGGAAGCCAGAGCCAGAACAACTATGGAAATGTTGTTGCTGATTTCTTCCTATTTGGATATATTGAAGCTATGTAAAGACTATTGGAATATATAAATGCCCAAAGCCATATGACAATTTAATTACCAAAGTCCTTCCCATGTAAATTCACCACATGCTACCAGTCTTTTAAACATTATAACAGCCAGTGAAATGCTAAAAATTCATGAAAACATAGATCCCACAGCATTGCGATAACATCTATAAAGACATGTCAAATTATGCTGCTCTGCCTATTAAACCTGAGGGACATAGCTGCTTGCTATCAGTAGTTTTCTTTACTGTAAATTGGCTGTCACATGTCATCGCTATGATGGTGACCATCCATAGCTGAATTCATTTATTTATTAACTCCTGCCATACGCCGAACTGTATAACGGACCCATCTATTATTTGCAAATACCATTATTAAGGAGAGTTTGAGCCTCATGGGGAGTCATGCAGATGAGGAACTCTACTTGATCAGGATTTCTGTGGTCAAAGTGATGGAGTCAACATGATGCCACCCACTACCCTCTGCAGTGAGTAAACAAATTAAATTGGAAACTTTTTTTTTTCATCTCAAAACTTGGTTTGTAATTATTTGATTACTGCTGTGTGTGACCCATCAATTACTTGAAGAGCAGGAAATGAAGCAGTCATGCAGAATACAGTGACCTTGTCTCACGAAGCTGTAGGAAAGAAGGAAGAATCACCTGGATGGAGGTTTTTTTTTCTGTCACAGCTAAATGATGTGTTTGCCAAGACTGGTTCCCCAGTTTATGAGTAGCATTGGGGGTGTGGAGAAGGAGGGACTGTTATCATATTTAATAGTGCTTCTCATGCTACTGTTTCAATAATTAAAGGAGAATCACCCATGTAGGACCAGAGGGGAAGTGGGGGAGGAAATCTCAAACAGTTGTGTAATTATTTCCCCCTCTAGGCCTGGGAACTGTTTACAATGAGTAATCTAAGACACTGTTTAAGATTCAAACTACCACTTGCCTGGGAAAATACAGCAACAGTGTCTGACTGCAGCTGCTACCCAGCGATTATTCCAGCACAGAGAGGTAGGAATAAATCTGACTGACATCACCAGGGCTGCACATCTGGGAGCTGGAATACGCTCAGACATCTTTAGGGCCGCTTGGGTACCCTGGGCAAAGTGGGGATACCGCCCAGGTGGTATTTCCTAGTTCCAGATTGATGGATGAAATTTTGCACAGTAGGAAACAAGAGCAACCCAGAGGTTAGGGTCCATGATTGTCAACCTGATTTCTATAATTGGTGTGATTGCTTCTATTGTAAGTGAACTACAATAGCAGATCACTTCTTAATTGAATTTGTTTTCTGTGTGTTCATGTGATTTCGAGGCAAGGAGGGAGTCTATATTCAGGGGACCCACAGAGGCATAAACTAGGATGACAAAAGCTGGCAGAAAGTGGATCTGTAGAAGCAGAGAGGGATTGCTGCCAGAATGCAGTGTTCTCTGCCGCACTTTGCCAAATAATATTAATCATTGATGGGTGGACTCACTCAAGTCCAAACCTTAATTGGTCCAGAAATCTCAGATTAATTAAGAGTCCACTGGCTATCCTAAAATTAGTCATCATTTTTCTAGATTAATTTAGGAGGAATGAGCCATACAGGCTGTATTCAGGTATGGAAAAAAATGTTCTGAAAGATCTTCAAAAATAGTTGGGAATGGTTGCATGTTAATCTGATGAGGAGAGTCCTAAATGAGCAAGGATTTTTGCAGTTTGTGATTTATTCAATGTTAGGAAGACATCATGCATTATTTTTTCTACAGATTAAGTCCTCAAAAGCAAATGCTCAGTTTAGCAAAGACAAAAATGGTAAAATTGTTCATTCTTGCATACAAGCATAGAAATGATAACACATCCCTAGTTCTATCACACATTCAGTAATGCTATTGGGCATGTAAAGGAGCTACAGTTCTTAATACATGTTTACATATTCTGGCACAGGAATCCCCAGACATATGTCCACATTTCTGTATCATACTATGTGCTGGAGGCAAGGGCAATGGAAGCAACATAGGTCCAATGAATTCTGGAAGGGTGTAACGAATCTGGAAATCTTTGATATTTCCATGGATATAAAGTAAATGCTGGATGTGATGCATATCCTGCAACACTTCACAGATGAAAACTGTGATGGGTGTGGCCAAGCAACACCAGAGAGTAGTCAAGATAGCAAAAATTATTAACGAGGAAGGATTAACAGAATCTAGTAGAGGGTGTAACAGTTTACTTTTACCTGAGCCTTCTAGGAAGGGCAAGATTTTTCCCTTCTTCTCTTCTTTTCCCCACTCCCATAACAACTGGAAAAAAGTACAAGTAGGGCCCAAGCACAGGATGTGGGGGGCACATTACTGGCACCTAGATCTGGAGGTGGCCACCCAGGTAAGAGTCTATTTCCATGAGGAAACTGAGAAAAACTGATCCATAATTAGTTGGAAAACTGAGCTCAAAGAGTCATCATCAACAGCTGAGGTTCAGACTGGAAAGAGGTACTGAATGGGGTGCCTTAGGCTTCTGTCCAAGGGGTCGTTAGTCCTCAACGCTTTTATCAATGAGATAGATGATGGAGTGGAAAGAATCTTTATTAGATTTGCAGATAATACAAAAAACTAGGAGAGAATGTTAACACACTGGAAGATAGAAACAGAATTGAAAAGAACCTTCATAAGCTTGAAAATTGGGAAGGAATTCATAAAATGAAACACAACATAGACAAATGCAACATTCTATACTTAGGCCACAAATGTCAAATGTATAGATATAGAATGGGGGATATTTGCCTCAGCAGTACTACATACAAAAAAAGACCTTGCAATTATTATTGATCATAAGTTGAACATGAGCCAGCAGTGTGATGCTGCAGCAAAGAAGGCAAATGCTATCTTAGCCTGCATTAACAGAAGCATAGTTTCCAAGATGAGGGCATTAATAATCCCAATATATTCTGTGGTGGTCAGGCCACATCTGGAGTACTATGTTCAGTTCTAGGTGTCTCATTTTAAAAAGGGAAATAGACAAGTTGAAGTGAGTTCAAGGAAGGGGAACAAAGATGATAAGAAGTATGGAAAACAAAACATATGAGGAAAGGCTGAAGGATCTGGGCATGTTCTGCATGCTGAAGAGAGGCCTGAGGAGTGACACAATTGCATTCTTTAAATATCTCAAGGGCTGTCACAGAGGAGAGGGAAAAGGTTTGTTCTCTGCTGACAGAAAAAGTAGAACCAGGTCTAATGTTTTTAAGTTACAGAAGGGTAGATTTTGATAAAACATTAAACGAAACATCTTCATAACAAAAGAGGTTCAGGAATGGAACCAATTACCTAGCGAAGGAGTGGGATGTCCTTCTCTTGATGTCTTCAAAAGAGGCTAGACAGCAATCTGCTGGAGATGCAGTAGCTGGAGATCCTTCGCTGAGCAAGAGGTTGGACTTGATGGACCAACTCTATGATTCTATGGTTCTATGGGACATTTTAAAAGCAGCTGCAAAAGTGGGTCAACATAGAATTAATTGGGACTATCTCTGAAAAATCAGGACAGTTGGAGAATATGCCATTATGAGAACTATGATTATTCCCGGCCTTCCTGAATACATTACAGTTGGCTATCCATATTTGCAGGGGTTAGGTGTGCAGGACCCCCACAAAAGTGGAAAAAAACACAAATTCCTATAAGCTGTGTGAGGAACACGCCAGCCACCCAGTTTTGCCTTTGAGGCAGTGGGGCTCCATTGCAAGGAAAAGTGCATCCCTATTGGTTCCATCAACAGGATGGGTCAACTCAAGACCAACTCTCTGGGATGGGACTTGGGAGCACTGTTATATAGTAGTTTCAGTCTTCCAAGAGGGATGAACTCAGAAGATGGTGTTGGAGAACTATTTGATGCCTTGGCCATTGGCCTGAGAGATCCCTCAGGGTTCCGTTTTGTTCCCCATGTTTAACATCTACATGAAACTGCTGGGACAGGTCATCCAGAGTTTTGGGGTCTGGTGTTACCAACATGCTGATGATACCCAGCTCCACTTCTCCTTTCCATCTGATTCCAAGAAAGCTGTCTTGGTATTGAATCACTGTCTGTTGTCAGTAATCGGCTGGACAAGAGCAAAGTTGAAGCTTAGTCCAGACAAGATAGAGGTATTCCTGGTGAACGAACAGGGACTCTGTCAGTTCTGAATGGGGCTACATTCCCATGAAATTTCAGACTTGGAGCTTGGGTATTCTCCTGGACTCAACTCTGAGCCTGGATGCCCAGATTTCAGCAGTGGCCAGGAGTGCATTTGCACAGCTAAAATTTGTGCATCAGCTACACTCATTCCTTTGAGAAGTCAAATCTGACTACAGTGACACATGCCTTGATTACATCTTGGTTGGACTCTGTAATACATTCTATGTGGAACTGCCTTTGGAAAGTGTTCAGAAACTATAGTAGGTTCAAAATGTAGAAGCCAGAATGGTGAGCAGGGTGAGTTACAGAGAGCATATAACTTCCTTGTTAAAATAGCTTCACTGGCTACTGGTTCATTTCTGGGTATAATTCAAAGTGCTAGTCATGATTTATAAAGTGCTACATGACTTGGGTTCAACTATTTGAAAGAACATCCCTGTACAAACCTGTCAGAGTTTTACGATCTGCAGGGGAAGGTTTCTCTTGGTCCCACAACTATCCCAGTATTGCTTGGTAGGCACACAGAGGAGAGCCTTCTCACTGGCTGTTCCCACCCTCTGGAACTCCCTTCCACTGGAAGCTAGGCTGGCCACCTTCCTGCTTTCCTTTTGCTGACAGGAAAAAACATTTCTGTTCAAGCAGGTTTTCAGTGTGTGAGCAGGAAAGCTTTTACTTTTATTAGGAAGTTTTATTTTAGTTTTTAACTTGTGCATGTTTTTTGATGATCAACCATGAAATAAAGAAAGAAAACATCTTTGGGTAAGAAAGGGCCACTTTTTAAAATCTGACCTATTTAAAATTGTGTTGGCCTCTAAAGGAGCAACTGGGGGGAGCAACCTGATGCTGGTCCAGCTGAGGCCAGAGGTCATCATGTAACAATCCCCTCAAGCCTTCCCTTGGGCAAAATACCTCAGCCCTAAGGGCAATCCAAATTGCTTTGGTTTCTCCCCTGTCCAGCATAACTGAGGGACTCCCACCCAAGCTGCAGGGCCCTACAAGTGAGAGCCAGTCTTAATCCCAAGTGAACCTTAAAGGTAGCCTCTGTCCTGAACCCTCTGGAATAAAAGACTCTAAAGAGGGAGTTCCAAGCCCTAGCCTACACCGAAGGGGTGCCAAGAGGTGAACACTGAAATGTTATTATCTCCTGCTACCTGCCAAAGGAAAACCTATTTCATACACCACCCCAAGCCAATTGTCCCAGTGCCATCAATTACAGTGTGGGATAGAGAAAAAAATGCAAAAAGTGTAAAAAAAAAATCCTATCCAGCCCGAAGTGACGAGATAAACTCATAGTGCAATGAGGGCTGGAGGGTGGGCTGATTGTCTGAGCGAAGTAGACAAGACCAGAGATTGCCTCGCTTCAAATAGCACAAAGCCCACCCTGGCTCATCTTGTGATTTGGAACTATGCGCCAGTCACAGTCACACCTGTGGATTAAAAAGGCGGTGACATTTGCCCCAGTTGAAAATACATTTGATGAGCATGTCATGGGACACCTGGGGAATGACTGGGCAAAGTATGACTCATTCCCTAGGGGACGTGGAATAAAGGGCTGAGTCATGATAGTGAAATCATGACAAGGAGTTGCATCAGCCAAAGGCCCTAAGTGATGACATGGAAGTAGGTGTGTGTATATAAGAGGGGCATGAGTGCTTACTCTCTCTCTCTCTCTGCATCCCGTCACTCTGCTCCTGAATCTCTGATGCTGAATCTCTACCTGTGGATCTGCATATCCTGTGTACAGATGTATCTACTGCAACTTTGAAGATGAAAGCCTCAAGGTATTTTGGATGACAAACTCTGCGTCCGTGAGTTTACTAACCAGTGGGTAGAGGAGTCAGAGCTGATGCTGTAGTTGTACTCTGCTGCACACACTTGTTGCTGTTTTGAAGCTCTGCTATGTTATGCTTGCCTCTGGGACACTTTTTGTCCAGAGAGGCAAGTGGTTCCAGGGAAGATTCTGTGCTGGTGCTGTAAATCATCTCCCGTCAACACCCTGGTCTCTTCCATGGAGATCATAAAATTTTTACCCTCCCCAGCAATGACTATGATCACACAGGTCCAGGTAAGTATTATAATGATTTTATGCAGTTTTATATGGTTCATTATAATGGTTTTAGAATTTATTGTAAACAATTTTAAATCGCTTTAGAAGCTACCTTGGATCTAACTGTGGGAGATGCATGACATATAAATGCAGTAAATAAATAAAATGAATAAATAAGGCAGAAGTGGGCAACTGGCAGAGCTTTCCACCACCTCTACTGCTGTTCTACACCATTTTTTATACGGACTCATAAGCCTTACTTTACATTCACAGTCCCTCAGTATCTCTCAGTCGTGTGAGGCTTTCAGAGAGACTGAATGAGAGGTGAGACTTAGGCTCTTTCTGCAAGATGGTGCCCTCCCGGCATCGGGATGCAAAAGGAGTGGATCTGTGACAGCATTCTGCATGACATCGTCACGGTCCCATCCTTCTTGTATCCCTAGCTGGCATGATTGTGGGGTATATCATTGATGGAAAAAATCAGTCAGTAGCCCTGACCATGCAAGACTTTCATCGCAGCCACTCATGCACAAGGGCCAGAAGCACAATCACACACTTTCTTCCCTATTGCAACATGGGAAGGAGGCTGGCTGCAGTGTGGAAGGAAGGTGCATGTCCCTTGTGTTCCCTTCCATAGGCAGTCACTTGGGTGCAGAGAGGAGCATTGAGGACACGCTCCCATCCCAACAGAGGCGCTGCAGGGAATGAAATGGGATGACGCGGGAGAGCATCATTGTGAGGAAATGACCTTAGAAGTCTCTATTAAAAATGGCATAGGACAGCAATGGAGGTGGCAGAAAATAATCAAATCTGCAAATGTTAAACCCACAGACAAGAATGCCCAACTGTATTTTTACACAAGAAGTTTCAGGACTATTCAGCAGGTTTAATACCTTCAAGAATACTCTATTAAAGAGCCCTCTTTTCTACTAAGGAGTGCAAACAGGAATGGAAGAAAGGCCTCAATTTGTGCTGACAGGAATGGAGAACACTGGGAGGCATCTAGGCCTCATTTAAATAATTAATGTCTTCATTTCCCCCTTTTCATCTTGTATTAGAATCTCAGGTCAGTTAATAATGTAGATTTTTCTTTTTAAAAAGTTAACTTTAATGGATTATAATACAAAAATACAAAAAGCAGAGATAACTAAGTGAATCTTGTTTCCTTCAATCTTCCCATATGCCAAAAAATAGCTTTGCATGCATTTCCTTTGTGGATTGGTAAAGAATGTGAATTCTGACTTGACTCAGATTTCTTACTTGGTTTACTCCAAGTGTTCAAGACACAGTTGTGTTTTTTATAATGATTTCTTTTTAAAATGGTATCAGGGAGGGTTTTTTTTTTAATTCTTATTTTTGATTACACACACACACACACATATGTACAGTCCTTGGTATATGGACTGTTAACAAGTAGTAGCATGGGATGGGTTATTTGCATCCTTTTAATCAATCAGTCTATCCATTTGTGACTGCTGTATGTGTGCATTTAGGTACAGAAAGGAGAAAAACATTACTTCTGCACAAAGAGTTTTGTGCAATTTGTGAAAATGTGGTAGAGAAAAAAAGTTTGCTGCTTAGCTCTCATGTTGTGAGTGCAGATCATAGACTCCTCATACTCTCTCACTATGACATGGAACTAGATAATCAGTATTATCACTCATTCTTGGACTGGATCACACTTGATCATCTTGCCCAGCTATGTGATATCTGGTACTAATCCCAAAAAATCCAAGATAGTGTGACTGAATGATTTCTTTTTAAAAAAAAATATATCAGAATTTCTTTCAGACTTGATTACAACAACATATGTTCTCTCAAGGAAATATCTACCCCCTTTCCTGCTGTGACATATCTCCTTGTCACACTGGCCCAGCAGTTCTAATCCTAGGTTTCCATCACTCACTATACACTTTCTCCTCTTAATCCCTTCCTGGAGTGAGTACTTGGGTCTCAAGGTGACTGCCTAGAGTGGACCAGTGTTGTGTTGCTTTGGTGGGTTTGATGTAGTATGTGTGACCAGATCTTCCCTTTAAAGCATTCTTTGAGTCATGATTGGCTGCCTTTAGACAGAATTGCCCAGCTCCTCCCTTCATGCACGGCTGTTCAGCCTACCTACCTCTGACTGGCTTAATCAACCAGAAAAGACAAATGTTGAATTTCTAGGAAGTTGAACTCACACCTTCGAGAATACTGTCCACACTTGCCAGATGCATACATTGTCAGCTCTTGGTATTGGATGTTGTAAAGAACCTGGAGGCAGGGTGGGATTGGCATTTTATGGCATTTCAGCATTCAAGCTGGGCTCTGAAATATATCCCACCACCTCAAAAAAGCCCTTCCTGTGTGACTTTATATTGGATGCTAGACATGACAAAGATCTGTCCAAGAAAAAATGTACAAAAAGAAAAAAGAGGAAGAGAGAGAGAGCTGAGAGAGAAAATAACACATATAAAATATTTGTGGATAAAAGTTCATCCTGATTTAAGAAGAATGAAAGAATCTAACTGTAGCCTATTAATATCACAAACAGAGAAAAATCTTAGTAAAAGGGAAAAATATCCATTAGGCTGGTTCAGGGAAATGGCAACTGTAAATATGGAGATTTTATTATCTTTCTGTTCATGTTTATGAAATATTTTACTATCTTTCTGTTCATCTTTATGGTAAAATAGTAGAGGATAAAAGACAGTAAGATCCCTGAAATTTCTCTTTAGCTCATTTTTGGTAGTGTGTACCTTGCTCCAGCAGAGGTGCTCAGCCCTATCTGAGAAGCATGCAGCAACTTTAAAAATAAAGCCCTTAAGCTTTTGAAGTGAGGCAATGAAATATACAAGCATACCATCAGCCTGAAGTCACTCAGAGAAAGGTTAATGCATCTGTCTCTCATTTTCATTGTGTGCAAAAGCACAACAGAAATGGCCATCCTTCAGGCCAGTCTGGGGAGTGCAGGTGGTCAGTCTGTGCAGGTTTTTTGGCCTCTTCCATTCTACCTAATCAAACTCAAAGGAGGGAACACATTTATTTCAACTGCCATTACTTCCATTCTTCTTGTGGTCTTGGTAGCTTGGATAAGCAGTTCAGAATGACTACTCTGCACTACACCTGTTGCTAGAATTCCAACGTAATTTGACCTAAAGGAAGATTTTGAGGGAAATTTGGAGGTTACCATTCAGGCAACATATGGTAATTGAAGAAATGCTAATGGCAACAAAGAAGGTGAGGCCTATGCAGAACCCCTGTCAAGTCAGGGATTGTATGTAGAGCTTGGGAAAGTTGGTTTAACCAACAGCTCTCTGAATCCTCAGCATAATCACTGGCCATGTCAGCCTAGCAAGATTCTCCTTTCCTTCTTCTTTTAAGATGTTATCAGAGTTTCCCCAGTGTGCTGATCTCTCTCTCTCTCTCTTTCTTTGGCACCATAAATGGATCTTTTCCATAGTTAGGGCGAATTATCTTGAAACGCAGTAGCTACGCCACATTCCGCACCTCTCAGCATTAATGCGAATTGAAGCAGTGTCTCTTCCACACTTTGCCCTGCCCTGCCAGCCCTGATTGGCCTCCTGCTGGCACTGCCATTTTCTTAGTGTGCAGTAAAGTGCATTTAACATTTCCACATTGAGGCAGCATACGGGATATAAGGAGATGAGGCAGCACAAAACAGATTTTTCCCGTACTTGAAATAATACATCCTAGCTACTGCTTTTAAATGGGACACCTACTGGATTGCTACAACAGTGTGCAAAACCATGGTCCCTGACATTAATACAACCAGTAGCTACTACATTTTTACAATGCCATGTGGAAATGGTCTGTGTGCGTGCGTGCGTGTGCGTGTATGCAGAGTTGGTGGACAGTTGGTCCTGTCTTTCATTGGTCATTGAGCAAGACAGCCTATTGATCCTTCCTGGGCCTCTGACAGACCTCCTCTATCATTGCTTGAAAACAGATGTGAAAGGAAAAAGGAGGAAGGAGGGGAGAAATTGAATGAAACTATGAGCTGTTTTCTATCATATTTATGTTTATGTTCATACATAACACTTCCATGTATCATCTGTTATCTTTTCCCAGTGCCTTTCTGTCATTGTATATTTCTCTCCTTTGAAAAGAAACATCCAGACTGACTGGTGGGCAAGGCACTGTTGAGAGGTTTGGGGAGCAGAAATTATTTTTCACTTTGACTCCACTTGTACTGCCATGCCTCTCCATCACAACCCTCTCCTTTTCAATATTGCTACATCACAGACTCTCTCATCCCTCAAGCTCATGCTTGGAAGAAAACTGTAAGCCTTGATATATGGGGGGCCTGTTTCTGCTGACGAGGGCTATGATGAGCTAGGGAAAATAAGCTGCTTTCGGGTCAACATGGCAAAAGGAAAAAATGTTAATCTGTTTTGATCGGATGCTAAGGTCTTTATGAAAGACATCCACACTCCAAGAAAAAGAGATAAGTATGAAGAAATGTCTTTCAGATCAAATTTGGGAAATGGGCCTTCAGAAATACTTAGCTTTCAGCTAGGTAATGTGGAAATGCAGGGCATTTATCATCTTTGCTCCCCCGCCCCCCGTTTGCCTAGATAAATGTCTGTATCAGGTAGAACCAATTCTGAAGCTCTGAGCAAATTCCCTGCCGTCTCAGGCAGTCCCTTTGAGAGAAGCTCCAAGGCTTCCAGATCATTTCATCATATGCCAATATCATAAGCTTTTTTAAAACGTATCCCTCATTGAGAGCAAAATGTGTACATTCAATTTTATCGGGGGAAAAAAAAATAAAACCCAATAGCTGTCAGTTTGCACCAGCATGGAAAATAATGAAAATATAAAAAGTCTGGTTCAAACAGCAAAGAACAAAATTAGAAACGAGTACATTGTCAGACAACATGCAAGGTAAACATTCTCTCTAAAAAGAAATTTGAAAGTGCACAGTTCTATGTGGCAGAGCTGTGCCATTTCAATTATATAAATTAAAAGAAGTAGGTTTATATTTCCTCATTTTGCTATATAATTATCCCTGCAGAGCTCACCTGTCATCAGACAAACAACAACACCTTATCAGGTTTAGGGCACACAACTGACAGACCAATAAATTGGCTTTTCAGCTTAGTGTAATTTTCTTCTTTCTGAATATCAAACAAGAGATTGGTCCTAGTAAGTTTGTTGCTTCTGATCCCTGACAGCAGATTTCAGACTATACCAGGCAGCTGGTCTATCCAGCTCATACAGGAGCCAGCGAGGGCTTTCCCTACCAGCAGGCAGAGTGAGGCAAGAAGGCAGCTGAAGTTTTGAGTATTATGAAGCGGCAACAAATTGCCAATTCTCTATCTTGTTATTTTGTTTTTACTGCCAAGGATGGAGGGAGATGTTTGAGAGATTTTCAGCTTCAATTGCCACAATAATTGGCCAGTTGTGGATACTTGGCACTGGGAGGCACAATTAGTTCTCAGGCAGCAAAATGTTTCTGGAAGGATCTAGTCCCCTTGAATGCTTGAGCATTGTCAAACAGGAAATGGGTTTGGTCCTGACCACCAAGCTCTGACCAAGGACGAGAAATGGGGGGAAATCAAATACACTGACTCAGGAAGGATTCCTATAATTGTTGTTGTGTGTCTTCAAGTTGTTTCCAACTTATAGCAACTCAAAGTGAACCTATCACAGGCCTTTTGGGCAGATGATTTGCCATTGCCCTCTCCGAGGCTGAGAGAGTATGACTTGCCCAGGGTCACCCAGGAGGTTTCCATGATTCTCCATGAACAGGAGAATCAAACCCTGGGATTCCAGGATCCTAGTTCAGCATTCAGCCCACTACACTCTGGTGCCTCTTGTTCCCATAACAGTTGTATCACATTCTTAGCAGCCAGTATTGCTGGGGTGAGCATTGTGTTGTTGATGGAACTGAAAGCATCCCTTTCAAAACTGTTGGCTGATTTTTTTAAAAAAAAATATTAAAAAACCTTTTGGGGAAGCTGTTTGAATTCATAATCAGTCAGTAATCATGTAGTGAGTGTGATGCCACCACTGAGGCCAAGTCCAAGGGAAAGCAAAGCCTTCTGGACTGGTCATGCGTCTGATACCAACTAAAGAGAGCTATAATGCCTCTGACCAGGAAAAACAACTGCAAATTAAGGAGGAAGGATCTTGTGATGGTTTGCCTTCTTGAATGGACAATGTAAAATTTGATACTTTAAATGAATTGATCTGATCTGTAGTGGAAAGCACACTACCATCTGTCTAGACTAGACAGGAGACAGGTAACAAAGTGTTCACAAAGTGCTCTGAAATCAACCTAATACATAGATTCATCTGATGATGATTTCTTAATAAAGGCATTACCACAATATGGTATTTTACTACAACATGGTATGTAACTTAAAGTTAAAAATGTAATTAAACAGGGCAAACTACTCTACAATTGGTAGTATGATCCCATCTGTGTCTTGGAAAAGTCCTGGAAAATGTAGGAATAACATACATCAGGGGTGTCAAACCCAATTTCATCTTGGGCTGCATCAGCATCATGCATCAGCATTATTTGTAAGACTATATTGCATCCCACACCGCCCACATGACCACAGGTGGGGGGGCAGCCTTTGCCACCCTCCCGCGAGATGAGATCACTCGCGGTGGCCGATGGGAGGAGGCGGGGCGGGACAGTGCTATTTAAGGCCGCTCCGCCTCTCCCTCGGCCTCTCTGGAATCCAGGCGAAGAGAGGAGGACGTGCCTTCCAGTGTCTCTGGGCCGACCATGTGGTCGGCCTGAGAGATTTTTTCTTTGTTCTCCGAGCAGCGTGGCGAGGCGGGCCAGCTTGTCACGTTTGGTCGACGGCCGGTCGTCGCCACCAGCAGCGGCTGCAGCGGGGCCTCCACCACGGCGGACGACCTTTTGACTGCGGGACGGCCTTGGGCAGGCCTGGTTTCCGCGAGCGGCAGAGGCGGCCACGTGCGGCTTCTGCAGCGGCGGAGGGGTCCGGCGGCGCCCTGATCGCTGTTGCAGCCGCGCGCCCCCCTTTTTTCCTGGCAGCGAGTGGCCTCCTCCCGCGTTCCGGGCGGCTCCTCGGCGGCCGCTCCCAGCCTCAGCACCTAATTAGGCATATTAATAAATTGCCCTAGTTCAACCCAAGCTCTGTCTGCGATCTCGTTATTTCGCGGGTTGGGTGGCAAAAATGTATCTACTCTTCTGTTATATTAAATAATTGTCTCTGCATTTGATTATTACTGGTTTTGCTAATAACTAGCTCTGAAATTAGAAATCTAGGAAAAATAACAGCAAGCAGATATTTAAGTGTATAACTATTGTACAAATGATTGAAAAATGAGTTTTGAAAACAAAAAACAGAAATGCACACACACACACACACACACACATATATAATCATTAGACAAATATTACCAAGCACGGTTTATTACATTAACTTAGTTTAACTTTTTGGTCCCAGTTCAGATAGGCAGAACAAATAATTGTGCTCTGATTTAATGTGCAATCTGTAACTGCTGACCTATTTAAACTAAGAGACTTGGGTCTATCTATATTATACAATTAAACAATTCAACATATTCAGACTCCTTAGCTGTTGTGGCTTCTTCCAATGGAAACCTGGAATTTCCAGTTTGTTGAAATAGTTATAATTCTTCATTAGATAGTGTTACTGTTAGCAACCTTTGCTTGTCTATACTTATTAATGGTGAGTTTGCATGATGATGACTTCTAGTTTGCTTGTTTTCAGTCATACCCAGTCTCTGTAACTAGCAGCCATTTGGTCTTCTTCTTCTCTTTTTCCTCCATTAGACCATGTATTTGATTTTGAACAAATGTTGAACAAGTGCAACTAAGGCCTTTACATGTTTCACAAAGAAATCTATGTTCATTTCCTCAAGCAGCGAGGGAATTGCTCCCTGCCGCTACTTGCTGGATCTTCTGGTGGTCTGGTCCGGTCTGGGGGGAGGCAAAGTAGTGCGTGGTCGTAGATCCACACTACTCCAGGCATCCAAAATGGCAGCTTCCAGTTGGTCGTGGGTCTCAACCAACTGCTGAAGTTCGCCAGCCTAAAGCCCGCCCTCCGCAAATCGCAGGCTTGCGTTGATGCGAGCCTGCAAATCTGCACCGGAGAGCAGGCATGCAGTGGCATGTGCCAGCATTTTGAAAGACCGGAAAATCAGGTCTTTCAAAAACACACTGGAGGACCATTTGGGGTCATTCTGGAGTGGACTGAGGTGCGATCTATGGTAAGCAGTCCGAACTCAGTCTGCTCCAAGGTGCAGATGTCCTCCATGGAGAACGCACTGCACCGTTTTACTTACCCCGTGCGGAAATGGCCTAAGTTTGCGTCTTTCTCTGCAACCCTCTGTGAGCAGGTGGGCGTGGGAGTGATTTTTGTTCAACTTCTGCATTGCCAGTTTGACTACTCTGCTTGAGATATCATATTTTTCAATAGCCAACTCTGGAGCATTCCCCTGAAGTCTGACCTATAGCACACGAGCTCTCAAGCAGATAAATATATGTACTTCCAAAACTACAGGTCCCAAGATTCTGTAGGATGGGGCCATAACAAAGTGGTATCAGATTGCAATAATTGAACAGTGTAGATACAGATCTTAACTGTAGATTGTTTCACTTTTATGCCACCTTCAGCTGTACAGGTGCCTTGTCATACATCAGCATGAGCTGTGTAGTCTGCATGTAAGTTTTCCTTTAGTAAGCTTGGGCTAAAGATACCCAGCTTTCACCAGAGCGTATACTGCCCTCCATGTTGGACCAGATACAGATGTAGGAAGCACTGATTTCTGGAAGTGGCATGAAATAGCAATTCTGGTGCTTCATACTTTGCAAGGAGGCCACCCACAATCAAATGTGTAATTCCACAATTACGCTTTGAAACCAAATTCCAGAAAGTCAAAGACATATTCTGGGAAGCTGAGGTTTCTTTACAGTACAGCACACCCTATTTATAAAGCAATTAAGAATAAACGTGCATCTCACATACTAAATCAGAGTGGAGGCAATCTGGCACTGTGTGCAGCCAACTTAATGTTGCAAGACAAAACTTAACCTTTGGAATGATCTGAATTTGGATGCTTGTTTTCACAACTTTAATATTCAATACACTAAAGCTCGCTTTTTATTAACTCAAATTCTTTCTAAAATAGTTTAAAAAGAACACTCCACCATTTAATGGCTCACATACTGTATAAACTTTGTAAAATTAATCAGTTGAATATTCAGAGTCTGCTCACCTTAATAACTTAAGTATCACATAGTTTTTTAAAAAAGGAAAAGGTCAGATTTGATCCACCTTTGAATCATTTGCTCATGGCCCATCCATGCCTTAAGCATACACAATGGGACAGCTTATAAGCACTGTTTAGAAAGGAAGGGGATGTGGTTAGGGTTGTTCTAAACTATTTTAAATCTTGTTTATTCTAGGGGTGTAAAAAAAAAGAAACTCTTTAATGGGAGATTTCTTGCCTCCAGCATAAGAACTAGATTGTGTGCATTTCTTGCACAAAATGTGTCTGCTCAAACTTAGGCCCTTTCCACAGCCTATCTTGTTCTCGTGACATCCAGGACAGGTCCTGGCATTGCCTCTGCTGGGAGGTGAGCACAACTGGGAGGTGCTCCCCTCTGCACCAGTTGCCTCCAGGAATGGAGGAAGCACAATGGCACCACCTCTTCCTTCTGCAGCACAGCCATGTACTGTCCCAGGCTGCACTGGGGCAGGAAGTGCAGCCATTGTGCTTCTAGGACCTCTGCATACCAGATAAATGTGTGAGGGTGGCCAGCAGGATGGTGGCCCAATCACCAGTCATTGATGGGGAAAACCCATCAATGATTTACTGTTCAATCACACCGCCTGGAAACGGGAGAAGGACAGGACCAGGACAACATCGTGCATAAGTGTTGTCCAGGTCCCATCCTTCTCCCGTCCCCTGTGCGGGACAACAATGTCGTGTGGAAAGGGTCTTACTGTCTTTTTCTTTTTATGAAGCACAATGCGCGTACATACAATGAGAATAAAAGGATTGCTGATTGACCAAAAAGATGCAAAAATAAAATAAAATAAAATAAAATGCTACTACTGTTTTAAAAGTCCATGCAAGAAGTCAATATCTACTATAGTCAATTACACAGTTTGCCCAGTTTACTTGCACAATTTACATGATTTGATCCAAAAACACTTTTGTAGGTGTGAGAACTCTCTTGAGATCAACAAAAAATATGTTGCCATCTCACAGGCTAGGATTAAAATTGGAGGTTTTTCATTCTCACATGCCAGAAAAAGTTGAGCTAGGATTTATGTTCCTAGTTTACTCAGTGAGGATACTTATACTTCTAACTATTGTAAAAGCTTAGAAAGGTAACCACAAAAAATGCACAAGGAGAAGATGAAGTGCAGTTGAATAAAGCAATAGTTTTCTCATAGTTCTGATGGTGGAACCACTACCCTGCCACTAAAATCTGGTTTAAAATGCTTTCCCTAATATAAAAACTCTAAAGCAAAAACAGATGACACAGACCTATTTCCCCTCACACACATACTCTTCTTTCCATTTTCTAAGTGCTCGTAACTGTCACTCTAAAATATAGCTACCATTTAAATTCTACAGACGTGTGTGTGCCTCTGTGTATGTGTGTGTGTGTGTGTGTGTGTGTGTGTGTGCACGCACGTGTATTTTTACCCCACTCTTCCTGAGAGATGACTTGGCTTATTGGCTAATCCTCTCTCTCTTGTCGCTGAGGCACTTAGGAGAAGACAAAGGAGCACATAAGAGTTGAACTTGTCATAGGAAAGAAATGTGACAAATGTCATTGGAATGAAAGACAATACAAATTAAAGAGGGTTCTTCTGTTCCCTCTCCCTTCTTTCAGTAAATGTACCTCAACATCACATTGCCTGCAGCATAATCTGACAAACTAAGCAGAGGTAAGGGATAGACGCTACTTGGAACAGAATCCCTGTTCCACTCCAATCAAAATGACACTCCTACTGCTACAAATCATAGCTGAGTAAGTGGAGTTCCTCTTTCTCAAACTGGACAGTGGAAATGCAACATATTTTGATGGGAATTGTAACATCTGACACATGAAAAAAACATTAGTAACATTTAATTTAGTTTAAATATTAACACCCTCCACCTTTTGATCAAAGTCTTCAAAGAAGCTTACAATAGCTTAAATGCAAGAATAAAATAGAAAGTTAGATAGAGCACTGCAATCAACACCATCTTCATTAGAAGCAACAAAATGACATTCAGACCTGAACAAATAAAAATACCTTTATGATTTTTGGATGGGGAGATGCAGATAAATGTGAGGAATGAGAAGTCCATTTGGCTCATGGTCTAAGCATTTCCCACTTGTATTTTATTTCATTATTAACTAAAAGTAAGGTATCCACAAGGCAAATATTTTGTTAAGGCTGTTCTAGAGTTTGTAATGCCAAGGTCTTGTCCCTCATACCTATTCACTTAGATTCAGAAGGTGAGGACGCGTGGCACAGACTTCAGCTGAGAAGCTCAAGAAAATTGCCAGGTTTGTTCAAATGGAAGGTGTTTAAATATCATGATTCCAGACAAGGGGGAAAAGGCCAAACAAAACTACCACTACCCACCCTCCTACATATATACAATACATGCCCTTAGGGCCTTATGGCAATTTTTCAAGAGGAATGAATGGGGTAATGTGAGGAAGGTAGTGACAGTGGTTGCACTGAGAGCTTTTCTTGATGGCCACCATTTTCTCTCATGTTTTATCTGGGAACAAGTCAATACAATAAGCTACTATCACTATCAGATGCCTTCTAGAGATAACATCTTCATAGAATCATAGAACTGGAAAAGACCACAAGGGTCATCCAGTCCAACCCTCTGCCAGGCAGGAATCTATATCAAAGCACACCAAACAGATGGCCATCCAGCCTCTGCGTAAAAACCTCTAAAGAAGAAGACTTCATTGGAGACAGAGCTTTATGATATATGAACCATATATCTAGGAGAGAAAAAAGTTGGGGTCTGTAACTACTGGCTCCATGATGAAGAAAGGAAGAGGAGATATGAAGAAAGTAAAATCTGGGAATTTGAGTCTATAGGTGACAAAGCAACAAAGCAACAAAGCAACTAACACAAAGCACGAAGGGACCACACCAAGCAATATTACCTCCCTATGTGTAGCAGTATTGTCTCCTGAAAATAAATGTGTAAGTGTGAACCTTCAGTTTACAACAAACAAAACTTAGCTGCCCTAGTCAAAATTGGCTATCACCAGGATGCTGGCCCAACTCCATGCTGGAGAATACAGTATCCTTTCATATAGATGTGAGCTTGAGGTCAAACATAAATGTGTTAAAAAGTGTGTTTTCCTGCAGTCAAACTATGGTCCAGGGTAAGGTATATATTAAAAAGCCTTCTATATGCAACAGGATTCATTATTAGCATCTAACTATTAATCAGAACACCGCATTGTTTCAAAATAGTTATTGCTCTCTAATTAGACTGAAACAGCCATGATAACACTGCTTCTGGACCACATGAGGAATATCCCACTGGCACCCTGGAGCCTACTTGAATTATCTAATCAAAATAATCCCTTAATGTAGTTGTTTGACTCCAGTGTGTATATTCTATGCAATTGTCTTTATTATAAACAGTGGCTGTACCTCTTATCCATTCTGCCTGAGTCCCATTCTGTACAATAAGACTCTAATCAGAAATTGTGTTGGAAGAATCCCCATATTTCCCCTTTGGTGTACAATATGGGTGCTAACCTATACAAATAAATTGATAGCATACAGCACCAACAATGACAATTGATCTGGGTAAAATGAAAACAAAGGTTTCCTTTTTCTTGCTTACTCTCCTTCTTAAAAATATAAAGTCTATTGGCTTCAATCAGAGTAGAAACATGCAAAGAAGTGATACATTGCTTTGAAAAGGAAAGATCTCCTCCTAGTTCTGCCCTGCTTCCATCTACCTAAACTCCATGACTCGCCTCTTCACTAATGCAATAACAAGAGGAACGAGAACAGGTGATTGCTGAGACTTTCAGGCTGGGTCTGTTGCAATCCATTTCTGATGGGGAAACAGCCTGTATCCATGCTTCAATGGATCATTTTTACAGGGTGCTGGTTTGATGTGCTTGTTTCTTCCACTCATTTAGTTTCCACTTTCCAGGCTATTGCAGGTGCTTTATCTGCAGGAATATCCTAAGTTACCTATTTTGTTGCTTACTAGGGCAACACAAAACACTGGAAGAAAGGCTACAGGTGGCCTGGGGTCTCAAGTGACTTGGATTTCAAAGTAAAGCATAGGCTTATTTCAGGCATCTTCTTTTGTCTCTGTTTGTCTCTATTTCTCCATCTGTACGTTTGGGCCTGTAATGAATAATGTAGTCTAAAGTGAATCATGATGACAGATTCAGGAGGACAGTTTCTACACAATTTATGTCACAACAAATAAACAGGTTTTGCTCATTTGTCGAGGGTGGTTTAACATGAATGCCTTCCATCAAGGATCCTAACGTACCACATTTTCTAAAGCAATGGCATTTTGATTTTAGGAAATTCTGTTTCTTTCCCCAACTAGCTGACACTTGGCCATATGGAACGATTTCTGGGATATGGTCAAGTACCATAGACAGGCCTGTGCTGTGTATATCCTGTGCCTTAAATTTTCTGTATTTTTTAAATAGAAAGGAAGATTCTACAGCAGAGATGGAAATAATCTGGCCACAACTGCAACTACCTATAGCCCTATCCAGTATAGCTAAGAGTGAGGGATGTTGGGATTTGCAATTCAACAATATCTAGAGGGCAATAGGAAGCTAGAGAACTGTTTTCACCTCTATTTTGGCATCCTTAGTCACCTACCAAGGTCCACTAGGAAGGAGCTCATTGTCTACCCCTGAAGCCCCCTTACCCTGCTCTTGTACTTCCTTATAGTTGCTGCTTTTTCACCTCTCCCCTATAAGGGAGCTGGCAGTAACATGGGAAATGAAGAAGAGCAACAGGTTCCACTTATCTTGTCCTTTCTCTCTGGCTGCAGATTTCATCCTACAAAAAGACATCAAGCAAATGGACAAAGTAGCAAGGAAATGGTGGGCTCAGTGAAGAAGTGGATTGTTACTAAGGAACTGCCAAAACCCATAGCCAGCACTAAGCATAGTAAGTGAAGGTTTTCTATTAAGAAAAAAAATATTTTCTGCATCAGAGACAAATGTGGATCAAGAGGAATCCTTTCTCTTCTGAAAATTATGTTCTGCTTTTAAGAAGAAATAATTTTGCATAATTTAATCCATTTCTATTAATGGCAAAGAAGGAAATCATAAAAGAGTTTTGTTCAGACTCTTATCCGTGGACTCATCTGCCATTGAGAATTTAAATATTGTTTTCTTTATCCTAGGAAGAGTTTAAAAAACTGTCATTTTTTTTTTAAAAAATGAGATTCTTAAGTTACACTCTTTGACTAATGCTAGATTTTGTTGAGTCTCCCCCTTCCACCGCTGCCTTAATATTACATAGATTTGGTTATAGGGATCTCTTGAACAGTTCCAGTGAAGACAGACAATAAATGTGCCATACTCATGAGCTCAGAAAAACAACATATGACTGGGACATTCTGAGCACGGTAATCAAAAATAACTTTTCCAAGTTCAACATGCCACTGCTGTATTGTCTCCCTTCCCCTACCCATACCTTGAGCACTGACTTCAGCCTAGGTTTCACCTTATTGTGTCAAAGCCAGAACAGTTCATCCTACTAAGTGGAATGGCTTCAGAGTGGTGAGAACTACCCTCTAATGGTCTTAAGAGATGCAAAAAGGATTAGCTGTATACTATTACACACAACCAACACCGATTTTGAATTAGGTCACAGTCCCACGAGTTAACCAGCAGGCAAGAATCTCAGGCATGCTGATACTCTGCACAAAAAGAAATGATGACTCTGTTTAAATATAACATCAGATGTGCTGAGCTTCACAGAAGTACATTAGTCTATCAGACCTGCATTTTTGTAGTGCTGCTATCCCCCTTCCATAGAAGGGAAGGGGACAAATGTTGCCATTCCCAGAATGAACCATTCAGGACAACTGTGTACTGTACTTGTTCTTATATACCAATATACACCAATGGTTCTATGACCACTGGGTAAGTGAGCTCCAGCATGCACACAATTAAAATTTGCATATTTTCCTGAACATTATTGAAGGCTTTTGTAGTAGCGAATTGTTTGTACATTCCAGGGTTGGGTCATATCTGCTGAGATATTCAGCTGTTCCATATAGTATCTATATAAAAAGAAAGACACTTTTAGGTTGCTTGTATTTTCTGACCTTCTTTTAGTTTGTTAATCTCAGTAGTATCTAGGATATTTTCATATTCCTTGGGCCTATTAGGTTTCCATAAAATCTGCCCTTTCTGTTTAATAATCTTCCATCTGAAGGTTTTATTTTTAAGTTAAGGTGGCAGTGGTAGTGGTAGTGGTATCCTTGAAAAGAACAATGAGGTCAAAATCAAAATTTGTATCCATTATGCTTCTGTTAAAATAGTGATGAGTACATGTCATTAGCCGATTGTACCTTAAATAGTGCTTTAACAGATAATAACAGCATGAGTGCCTTATTTACTACTCTTGAAGCACTTTGATGGTGAAGGTGAGCATGACAGAGTAAAGTCAGACTATTATGGTGACAAACAGTAGCCTTTTAAAACCGTACAACAACCTCTTTTATGAATAAACAGAGACAATCCAAATCAATACACTGCCTGAATTTATCAGCTTGAGTAAAGAATAGCACATACCCACATACAGCTCACAACCAGAATATTAATACCCTGTGGAAATAACCTAACAGGGTAAGATACAGTGCACCCTCTTTTGGCGTGACTTCCACCCACACAGATGTGAGGTTAAGCAGAGCAGCATCACAACCCATTATAGTCAATGGATGTGAGGGATGTGGGTCCATATGGTCATTGGTGTTCACATATTATATCCATTGACTACAATGGGATGCAACATTCACTTTAAAAAACAACAACAACATGGAGATTCCTGGAACAGAACTCCTGCATATATGGTGGGCACACTGTATCTGTTTCCATTCCCATTTGGAATATAAGGAGTGTCCCTTTGTTTCTTCTGAGCTTTCTACTTTGCTACCTCAAATTCTCAGATATACACAGAAGACATATATGTTCCATATTTGTCTTTCCATAGTATGGACCTAGTTTTCTAGGGAGTCAGCAGCCAGAAAATGATGAATTCTACTTCTTGGCTTGATGAACAATCCATTTCTATTCATGTATCTCAGTTTTGTCTAGATTCAGCTTCAATATGTTGACTTCATCCAGTTGAGATACTGACCCAATATCTATTTCACATAATTTTAGGTGTAAAGGAGAAATAGAGGAGCTGTCCTCACAATACTGATGATACCATGCTCCTTCACATCTTATTGCACATCTATTTCATGCGGATATGGAATGCTAAGAGATGGGAGATAAGGCAGAACTTTGCAGAAGTTCATAACTTAAAAGTGATAGGAGTGAACAAAGTTTCTCAATACCATTTTCAGGAAGCAGCCCTTCAGGGACAAACAGAACTGTATGGAAGCACTGTGCCACCAGCCATCAGTTAAGAGAGTCAATCCAGAGTAACAACATTTATACCTCAAAGGCCACTGAGAGATCAAAAAAATAATAATTAAAATTTCACTCTTTCGATGCAGAGGAACAAGGTACTTTTCACATCAAAACTAAAACCAGACAGAAATGGATCCAATTAATCAAATTAATCTCAACTATCATTGTTCCATCTGAGGAAAAAATAGATTTTATTCTCAAAACATTTAGCCAACATGTCACAAGACAGAGAGTTTCTTCATATATCCAGGAATGGAGATGAACTTTGTCATGTATGGTAGAGCTCAGACATTTGGTGAGGCTAGCAACTCTTTTTTGAACATGCTTGGAATATTTTCTACCAAATAAGAAATTCAATAAGAGTATTTAAGAGATTGTTTGTCAGTAAGGAAATAACCCACAAGCAAATTTATTCTGCGTTGATCTAAAATGATTTCAATGAAGCCTAAGAAAGACAGATAATAAGGAAAGAAAAAACATAATATACACCATACCTAATTCCACATATTACTGAATTTTTATCAGTACTTAATCACTTTAAGTATGTGCAAAAGGCTCAAAAACTGCTTTGAATTATGTTTGCTTCCTTAGAAATTAAAATTATATGCATTTATATATGTCACCAGATCCTACTATTTCCACTGTTACCTTGAATCTTTGACTACACAGGCATATAGTCACATGGGCACAGCCAAGGAACAATGCACGTGACTTTTTATGCAGAGTAATGCTGAATTTCAGAACAGGTAAAGTGTAATGAGCTAAGAAACTAGATTTTAGCCTAGCTATTCAGCTTACTACAAATTTAGGCAAAGTAGATCAACAACATTCAGATTGAACCAGCTATTGGACTATCAAGTCTCTCTCTCTCACACAATCCATTTTTAGAGGTATGGTCTGAGAAAGGAAGGATCTTTAATACAAAAAACAAAAAACAAAACAAAAACAAATGGAGTGTGTGCAACAAGGATGAAATTTCCTGCTTCTGTTGTATTGTTTGCAAAAAGAGAAAAAAATTCAGATTGCAAGAAGATGCTGTGTATATCTTTGGGGTGCAAGGTGAAACTTTTAATGAGTTATGAAGGGTTTCATGACATTGCTTCTACATTGTGAGCTCACCATGCTTTTTGTATGGTACTATTTACCTCTGAAAACACTGAAGTGCCAGCTATTAATGCACAAAAGACCCCATATGAAAAGTTCTACTCATCCTGTAATAAACCAACCAGCAACTGATAGGTAGGGTTCAACATCTTGATTTCCACTCTCTGTTCTATATAGTAGGAATGTCCTCAAATTTTGGCCATTTCAGCTCTTCCTTGTAATAGTGCTATTATTTTACTTTCAACATCCTGTGGAATTTTGGGGTTTATAGTTGATTGAGGCCAAAGAGCCCCTCCCTAAACTGCAAACCCCAAGATTCCATATGTTGTTGAAAGTGGAATAATAGCACTATAACGTTGTAGTGCGGAAATGGCCTTTAAGTGGGACACATAGGTTCCAGATTTCATGGACATCATTTTTGCACCTTAATGAAACACAATGGCCCACAGGTACCTTTAACTGTTTTGGAAAAGAAGGATTTCAGCACCTATTCATTTTTTAATGAGTTACGTCTGCTGAAATTCCATCCTCTTCACTTTTATTAAAGGTCTAAGAGTCCTGTGTCTTTTGCACTTAGACACTGTGTGACCTGGGTAAAATAAATTCCTATTGTAATATTATCAGAATCTTCAAGATTTTTTTGTTTATTGATCCTCTGGGATTAAAGCATTCAACAATAATATTTGACATGCACTGTTTTGTTATTACTTAATTCCAGTATTCACTTTCTTACAGTTATGTTGTAGTTAGGATTCAATGATAATACTATTTGACAACTGCTGTTGGATATTTGACAGTATTTAAAAGTTGACAGCTGATGCCAATTCATTTGATGCCAGATGTGTGATGGCTGACAGTACTGGATGCACAAAAGTATTTGATATCTGATGCTTGATGTCTGTAGTGTTTGATTTGATTTTTTGACAGTCAGTAGTTAATGCAGCCAAAAACTTGTGTTTCTAATTCCAGTCATTAATTGAACAATCCAGGGATGATAACCAAATTATCCAAATCATCAGTGAAATGTTTAAGAAAAATTGGCCTAAATCCGATGGCTAGCCCCAAATAGAATAGATTATTCAATAGATTTCTGAATGGTAAGTCAGCACTGAATGTAAATCTCACTGATGGGAGTAGCCTTTCAATTTAGATCAATACCTCTGAGATAATTGGACTCTGCTGAATGCAATGCCTACTGTGTTTATGTGTGTTTACTCAAGAGTAATTCCACTTATATTATGTTTCAAGAATCCAAATTTGGTCAAGTCTTGGCTATCTACATAAAAAGTCAATTTTCACAAATTCTGATATGTTTAAATGTTGTGTTTCACCTTTACTATTTCTTTTTGGAGGGGAGGTGGAAGAGTAGATAGTTCCACTCTTCAATGAAATTAAATGCAGGCAGAAATATTGGTCTTAGACACTGTCCCCATGCCTCATCTCACTCAAAATGCCTAGTCGTTTCCAATCTTGGCCCTTTTCGCATTGAGGCTTCTCGCGCGAGCGGGGGAGGGCGGCTCGCGTGAGAAGGCTCCTCTGGGAGGCTGCCGTTTTCCCCTCCTTCCTTCCTTCTGCAGGCGAAGGAACGAGGGGGAAGCGGCACCGGAGGAGGCTTCTTGAGCGAGCCGCCCTCCCCCTGGGTGAATCAGGAGGCTCTCGCGTCCATCCCCCCCGCGCGCATGAAGCAGGAGGTGTCGCGTCCATCCCCCCTGTGCGCGCAAAGCAGGAGGTGTCGCGTCTGTCCACCCCGCACGCACGCGAAGCAGGAGGTGTCGCGTCTGTCGCGCTAGCGCCCCGCCCCTTCCTTCCTTCCGCAGGGGCGGAGGGAAGGAAGCGCAAGCCGGCCGCCTCCCTGGCACTCCGCACAGGAGGTAAGTGCGCCTGGGCGCCGGGAGCGTTGCGCGAGCGCGGGTGATTTTCGCTTTGAGGCCAAAATCAAAAAACCCACGATCGCGCCGCTGCAGCCCCGTGAGCGCGGCGGAAGTGGGAGTGTGTCGTGCAGAGCGACGCTCCCACTCCCGCGAGGCTCACGGGGCTGTCGCGCGACAGAAAGCCCGTGCGAAAAGGGCCCTTGTTTAAGTTTCTTTTTTCATTTTTTTTTTTTTTACTGCCCAGTATGCTTTGGAAATATTATTTTGCCTGTCACTGTGCTAGAGACCACATAGTTCTGCACAATTCAGAGCACCAGTTCAGAAAATTCCATATTTTGGATTATGCTGCATCTCTTGTTTATGATCTCTCTGGCAGGATTAACAAAAGCAGCAGCTGGAGCTAAGTATACTGGGCCTGGTTCCAACACTGAGAGTTAATAGAAACCTTTACTCACTGGGCTTTAGCCTCACTGGGCTTTGGATCCCTCGTACTGTGCAAATGTATTGCTCACTCTGCTGGTGCATCCCCAACTTTGCTTCAGAATCATGGCTGGTCCCCATTCTTTAGATGAGCTGTATTATGGGCTGTTTATGTATGTATTTGTACTTATATTTCTTTTCTATACGTGTTTAGACTCAAAACAAATGTATTTTCTGCCCTACAGTAAGCTGTAGAATGTTTAAGACAATGGAAATCATGGGGTAATTTTCCGATCGTGTCTACACTTAAGCTATATCTTGGTGTAATTGTTTTTATTTAGGAAGTGAAATAGCTAGAAGTAATTGTTGAGACTGCATCTGTGCTATCCTGTATCCTTTAATTTAGGGGACAGTTGTCAGGCATTTGTGTCTGTAGACTGAAAAACATGGGGCAGGCAGGCATCTAGTCAGCAGCAATGAGAAAGACAGTCAGGTAATAATCTGGGACTGGCAAGCATAGTCTGCTGGTATCTTGCAGTGACAGCTTGCATAGACTTCAGGAATAGAGAAGATGTGGGAGCTTATTACCAGCGATGGCCTGGGACCGCCTCGCTCTGATCATTTGATTCTCAGAACCAGAAGGCTTCTGGGCAATGATGCTTGCCTCCCAGCTCAAGCTGTCTGCTACTCTTTTCTTCAACTACCAGTCTTGGTGTCACCCAGGGAGCCAGTGTCTCACAGCAACAGGGCTTGACAAGGTTGCTGTTTGTGAAGGCCCAGTCAGCCCACTGCTGATGCATCACAGTTCAGTTCCATGACTTCCTTCCCTTTCAAAGGGATTTGCACAGCCTAATTATTTTATTTACTATTTGGTTTAATATTTGGTATTCGGGTTTTTTAAAATAAAGTTCTACTTTTCTGCCATTAAAAAAAAAGACACTCCAGGCAAATAAAAGCCACCAAATTCAAGTAAAGCAGGTGCAATTGAAAAATAAAAATACAGCTATGGTGCAATTAAAAACTTACCATGAATAAAGAGGTGACATCACCCAACAAAATCACACCACCAAGCTAGTCAAAGTATTACGAATGCTTGCCTTCTAGTGGAAGGTCAACAGAGAGAGCTCAGTGTAGTCTCCCTTGTTAAGCAGTTCTACTCTGAGAGTTACCCATGGATAAGATCTCTTTTGGGTCCTCATTGAATATACCCCTTATTGTAGCAGAACCAAAAGAAGATCTTTTCTTGAAGATCTTAATACCGTGGCAGGAATACTTGGGAGAATACAAATTTCCAGACACCCTATAACTTAATTCAGATACTGAATACTGATAGCCTGTAGTCATTTAGAGTTGAATAGTTTGTAATCACTATTTTGAAGTACACCTGGGAGACAGGCATGCAGTGTAGTTCCCAAAACAAGGTAGTCTTCTGCTCCCTGAAATCATCCCTACTCAACAGTTTAGCCACAACTTTCTGAGACAATGAAGATATCCAGTCTATTTACAAAGATAGCTCCAGGTAGAATACATACACTGGTCCAAATGGGCTGTTACTAAGACATGTGTTGTCACCATATCCAGATTCTGAATCTCTAGAAAAAAGTGAAGTCAGTACATAAGTCTTAATGGTATAAAACCTGGAATCCAGAATCAGTGCTGAATTCAGGAATATACCCAAATTCTAGTCTGATACTATTGGGTTTTCATACAAAATATGACCCCATACAATATGGGTTGAGTTGTTCTTCCCTGGTCTGCTTTTCCACTGGCCAGGATCACTTCTGCATATGCTGCAACATTTTGCAGATGAAAGCTTGGACTTGTGTGGCCAAGCAACATCTGACTGTGGTCAACAGGGCAAAAGTTGTAAAAGAGGATGAACACAAGAACTAAGAGACACTGCAGCAGTTTGATTTTGCCTGAGCCTCCTGGGAAGGGCAAGACTGTTCTCTTCTCTTCCTCCACACCAAATTAATTGAGTGCAAACTATTTTGTATTTGGAAATCTGTTTTCACCAACTGAAGCATTCTGAGCACAAAGGGAGAAAATGGGCAGCAAAGACAGAAACTGGGACATTTTAAAAGCAGCTAAGGAAATAGGATAACAGGAGATTAATTGGGACAATAAGAGTAAATATTATAATAGCAACTATAATAATAAAATAGTATAAAACAGCGGCATTTTCATTAGTTTTTATAACTCTGATACTAAATAACATTAAAGACAGGACCTAGAGGGATCCCATAGATAAGTCTGTATAATCAAACAGTAATTCCCATACATCAGGAACAACATGTCTCCTGGAACAATAACCATTTTCTGACCAACCATGGAATAACAAGACCAGACACAGATAATTGGGTTGAATAAGGGCTACTTTATTTAACTTAGAACATATTTAATTGCTTTGAAACCGGAAAAGAGTAAGAAGGGGCAGAAACCTAATGCGGAACCAGTTGAGGCCAGGTGTCACTCAGCCTTCCCCTGGCAAACCACCTGAGCCCCAAGGGCAACCCAATAACTGTGTGGCTCTCTGTCTGGCCATCTACTGGAAGGCAGACCCAAGGACCCAAGGACTTGAGGACAAAGCTCCCCAAGCCATCCTCAAGAGTAGTTTCCTTCCCCACCCCAGAGTCCTCCCTTTCACCAAGTGGGTGGCAAGACTTTATGGTAACTCCTATTTCTCCCCCTACTACATGCCAAGTGATCACCTATTTAAAGACACTGCCCCCCACCATTTCACACAGTCCTCCAGATTACAGTGTGGGGTAGGAAAAAAAATAAAAGGAATAAAAATGCCTACCTGACCCAAAAGCAACCAGCAAAGCAGGCGGTGGGAGGATGGATCAAGTTTAGTCAGCAAAAAAATATGCAAAGCAGTTAGAAGACCTTAAATATCCTCCAGCTCCACTCTCCCTAACTCTCACCATCCAAGCACAATTGTGCCTGATGTAAAGACACCTGGGCCCTTTTAGCATGGCAGTTTACAAGCGAAAGGGCCCCCTGAGCGTCACATAAATATCAAGAGTGGTCTGCATGACACACTCCCATTTCCAAGGCCCGCAGGCACAGCAAATATACATTTTCTTATTTTCGGCTTTTAGCCGAAAATAAGCCGTGCGTGCGCAAGGCTCACGGGCCTGAGCCGCACTCACCTGCAGTGCGGAGCCTCTGGAGGTGGGCCTGTCGCGCACCCTCTCCTTAGTGCAGCCTACAACTCCCAGGCTGCACTGCGGAAGGAAGAGGTGGGGCGCAGGTGGGGCTCTCACACGAGCAGGAAGGAGCTGCGGAGCCCAAGCAGCAGGGAAGTAGGAGGCTTGCGAAAGCCTGCCTTCCCAGGCTTTTCATGCAAGGCCCACACTCCAGCAGCGTTAGAAGGTAAGCTGTGGAAAGCACGCAGGTCTCTTTCCATTGGAGGCCAGGAAGCATGGTCTGTTGCTCACAGTACCTTGTGCTTCACAGACCTAGGGCTGTATTTGTGAGAGCTGTACACACATTTGCACTATTTTATGAACTCCTATTTTATTTATCTCACGTATATCCCACCTTTTCTCAGCAACATATATTTTCTTCCATGCCTTTTTTGTTTTTCTTTCTTTCCTTCCTTCCTTCCTTCCTTCCTTCCTTCCTTCCTTCCTTCCTTCCTTCCTTCTTTCTCTTTTGTTTTCTTTCTCACACTTCTCTCCTCCTCATTAAAATAAAAATGCATCTATAATGGAAACACAGACCTATATTTCCTGCAAAGAATATATAACATTAAAGATAAATGGGAATCTTGTTCCAAATTTTTCTTTCTTTTTTAACACTTCACTTTTAAACAAATAAACAGTCCTTGGCACTATTTGCAGCAGAGCCTAGTGAATAATTCACAATGAATAATTGATTTGTTGAGTATAGCCAGTTTTTCGGCTTGTGTAATATCCATGAGCAGATGGAGACTGCATTGAATGTATTTGTTTTTCAAATTTGTTTGATGGATTTCCACCCCCTCCCTAATTTTCTACTCTATGGGATTATGGTAAAATTCAAAAGGTGCATTTGAATTGCACATTCATTTTATACATAGTTCATGTGGTTCCCTTTTGTGTTTCATGACTGGGTGGTTGCTGAAAACGTTGCAACTGAATGGCCCCAAGTTTGAATTTAAATTCCATTTTTGGAAATGCTTATGATATATGCTGCAATCATTGTACCCAGTAAAACTGGATGCACTAAATATTTCCAGAGAAAAGTCCTAAACGAAGGACACTCAGAGCAAATTGACGCTCATAGAAATGTTTTATTTTTACTGCTAGACGAGGCATTATTTTCTGGGTCTGTTTCTCTGCTTATCAGGTGGTTTCCAGTAGAAGCAAAACAAAATTGTTAGTCTGGATACAAATCATTTACAGAATTCTATCTCAGGACTAGAGAATATGGCCTCAAAAATTGTTGTGATCTAAATCCTACCAGCCTGAAACAGGATGGTCAAACTCCAGGGGTGATGGGAGTTGTGTGCCCCAATCTAGAATTATAGAGTTGGAAGGGAAATCCAGTCCAATCTCCTGCTTTGCAGGAATACACAATCAAAGCATTCTCCACAGATGGCCATCCAGCCTCCATTTAAAAACCTCCAAACAAGGAGACTCTACAACAGTCTTGAGGCAGTGTATTGCACTCTCAGATTGCTCTTTCCATCAGGAAGTTCTTTAGGTAGAATCACTTTTCCTGTATCTTGAAGCCATTGCTCTCTGTCCTAGTGTTTGAAGCAGCAAAAATCAAGCTTGCTTCATATTCCATTATGACATACTTCCAAATATTTAAAAATGACTGTCATGAAATCCCTTAATCTTCTTTTCTCCAGGCTAAACTTATCCAACTCACTATGCCATTCTCCGTAGATCATGGTTTCCAGGCACACTGACATGTTCCAGCTTGTCAATACTCTTCTTGTAGTGCCCAGAATTGGGCACAATATTCCAAGTGAGGTCTGACCAAAGCAGAATGGAGTGGTACTATTACTTCCCTTGACCTACACACTTTACTTCTATTGATAGCTGCCACATCTTATTGATGACTCATGTTTAGCTTGTGGTCTACTAAGACTCACAGATCCCTTTTATAGCATGTTGGTCAAGCCAGCTTTTGCCTGTCCTACATGTTTGGATTTCACTTTTTTCTATGCCTAAGTGTAGTACTTTACATTTCTTCCTATTGAAATACATATTGTTAATTTTGCCCCAGCTCTCTAATCTGTTAAGATAATTTTGAAGTCTGATCCTTTCTTCTAGGGCATTAGCTACCCCAAAAGTCAATATGGTGTAGTGATTTCAGTGTTGGACTACCCTGGAGATCAGGGTTTGATTTCCTACTTCGCCACTGGGTGACCATGGGTACATCAGACAATCTCAGCCCCCAGAAAACCCATGATAGGTTCACCTTAGGGATGCTGTAAGTCAGAAATGACTTGAAGGGACACAACAACATTAGATACCCCTCCTAATTTGATGCCATTGGCAGATTTGAAAAGTATGCACATGATTCCATCATCTAAGTAATTTATAAAGATGTTGAATAACTCTGTGGCACCCCACTAGTCACTTCTCTGTAGGATGAAGAGAATCTATTGGTGAGCACCCTATGGTTTTGGTGGGTCAACCAATTACAAATTCATCTAACAACAGCATTGTTTAGCTCACATTTTTACTAGCTTGTTTTTTATAAATATCATAGGGTACCTTGTCAAAGGCCTTATTGAATTCAGGATATGTTACATCCATAGCATTCTTTTCATTTACCAAGCTTGTAACTGTGTGTGTGTGTGTGTGTGTGTGTGTGAGAGAGAGAGAGAGAGAGAGAGAGAGAGAGAGAGAGAGTCTGGCATGACTTTCTTTTGAGAAACCCATGTTGAGTCTTAGTGATCATTGTATTCCTTTCTAAGTGGTTACAGACTGTCTGTTTAATGATCTGCTCTAGAATCTTTCCTGGTATTGATGTCAGATTGATGGGTGGTAATTATTTGGGTTCTCTTTTGGAAGACAAAGACAACATTTGCCCTCTTGAAGTCTGCTGGGACTTCATCTGTTCTTCAGGATTCTCAAAATCTTTGCCCCAGTTGTTTAAATCATACTACTTATTCAGAAACTGCTCCATTGATAGTAATGGATTGACATTCAAGTACATAATTTATGGATTCCATCTCATATGAAAGCATCTGTAAAATGTTCTAATCATTTAAAGGCTTTTCTGCAAGATTTTAGGTTAGAGCTCTTTAAGAGATCTCTCATGCTCTCTCTCTCTATCACACACATACAACTTATGAAATGATATTACACACTTTTCTTGTGCAAATCGTTCCGCTGTCCACATCCAAGAGTTGTTTTTTTTTTCTCTGTGCCAGTACAAAACTGTCTTTAAAACTGGATCATTTAAATCAATTTATGCTTGTCTTTATCTAGGAATGATAAAACTGATGGTAGTGGGGGGAAGGAAAAAATCTATTGGTGGATATGACAGTTTGGAGAAGTGTGTATTAAGTCTCAATTATCACTTTCCATTCTAATGTTTGTTTCATCCTACTTGTTCCTGGGTCTACATTCCTCAGTAATGTACCTTCCACAGCAATCCATAGTCTCAAATACATTGGAGACCCAGGGATTTAAATCTTTCTAAATTTTGTTCTTTTAGGCCAGAATGAATAATTTTACTGTTTTTCTCTCTGCTGCAAGAAAATTCTTGTAAAACTGTGCAGTTTAAAGTAATCATTCATGGTTTAGTATTCATTCGGGGGGGGGGGGAGGGAGAAGAATGTGAGAGTCTGTGCGTGCGCACACACACGCACACACACACATCATTTTTCAATGAATACAGCATGATTTTCTGTGTGGAAATGTTATTTTTCATACACAAAAATATCATACTTTCTGGGCAGGAAACTTGCCATTTCTTGCTCAGGAAACTCACCAATTTCTTCACAAAAAATTATGTCTGTTTTTGTTTCACAATAAGTCCTAAATTGCAAAGTTTTTTATTTGTAGAAGATTCTTTTTGTGAGCATTTGCTGTCAGTGGAAAACCATTTTTCACTGATTATTTGACTATTTTCAAATATTCTTTCCATCCCTATTGGAGATGTGTATATACATTGCAGGACCTTGTGCAGTGTAATTTGGATCAAGCCATTAGGTCTTTAAGACAGATCTCAAGTTGGGCCATAAGATCAAAGCATGCACAGAAATCTCTGAAGCACTTTATCTGTTGACAGTAGTACATCATCTTAGCATGTAGAACCTGGAAGATTTTCCCAAAAGTCTCAGATCTAGGTAAGCAGGCTAGCTGGTTCATAAATCAGTCTTCTTGATCTCAGTGTGAATGTTTCACCCACCTCTGTGTTTAGCTTGGTAGTTTGGCATAAAGATGTTTATCTTTATGAGAATTGTTCAGGAAACTGAAAATAGCTGTCATATCACCTTGTCCTTTTGGTTATGAGCCCACACCCTGGGAATTACCTGGGAATATATTCCATTGAATTAGGTGAGACTTAACTTCATGGAGTTGTTATAAGTCAACAGGGAACTTGAAGGCATGTGTGTGTTTGCCTGCACACGCACACGCACGCACGCACGCGCACACACACACACATTTCTGAGAACCATGCACAGGATTATGCTGTTAGTCCTCTCCCCTGTAAGCAAAGCATATCCAATTACTGTCCAACCTTTCATCATATGAACTATATGGATCACACAGTGCATTTCCATCTCTTTGATGTCTCCTTTGAATGTGATCTGGCTTCTGCATGTCCTTTGTAAAATGCAGCAATCAAAACTGGATACTAATACTCCCACTGCAGCCAAGGTGGAAGCCAGACTAAGCTGCACTGCCACCTCCTGTACCCAGCGTTCAATCCTACTGTTAGTGCAACCCAGAATGTAATGCTGAATGCTGCAGGGGGAGGGAAAGTGGAGTATTCAGAATAGATGCCAAAGGCTGCTACAAAACATGAGCAGTAACCAAACTGTGTAGTAATAAAATGTTAATCAGATTTTAAAAATCCTTTAGGTTTTAATGAACACCCTCAACTACTCCAATCAAAGTTAATGAGAATTTTCCTTCAACTTCACTGAATACAAGGCTCTCACAGAAACCACAAAATGAAAATCTGCAAAGGGGCTATGAAAATCTCACACACTATCAAGCACTTTGGCTGAGGTTTGTGAGGAAGGAGTTATATCAATCTAGAATTGGTACTGGAGCAGTTTTACCAATGGACAAGACCCAAGGTCTGCTGCCTTCCTCATCTACTTTTCACCTGTGAAACTATAAGCACTCATCACTCATGGTTTTCTAACAGATAACTATTTTTAAAAAAAATGTAAGCAGGGGAGGTTGCCATCTTGAATACGTTTATCATTAATAGGTCTCCATGTTACACAGCTTTTCCACATTTCTGTAGGCATTAACTTAACTGCTCTGATGTCATGACGTCTATGGCAGCGGCACTGCAGAATTCTCTGCCTTCTATTGGTTGAGCTGTGCTGATGTCACACAGACTAGATATAAAATGAATTCTGTTTCCAACAATTATTTTCTTTGATATTCCTCCACGAATTTTGGGAGCAAATATTCTGATTATTATATTAAGAGGAACTCCCTACCCAAGGAAGTTAGGTTGGTTCCATCTCTTTCAAGCTTCCAGGAGACAACTAAAACAATATTGTTCTTCATGACCTTTAAAGTGTGAAATGGATTTGTTTTTGTTGTTTTAAAATTGCATTTTAGGATTGATTTTAAACAGTTTTAAAAATATTTCAGATACTATTTTAATGTACTTATTTCAACATGCTTGCCAATGTTTTATATTTGTACCGTTTTGATTGTTTTGGTTTGTTTGTTACCACAGGGGCATTTTTGGGCTAGGAGACGATATACAAACATCAAATATTACATCACTAAAGTATATTCTATCACTGAAAATATTATACTGCTGAGAAGCATATATTTTTGGCATCACCATGGAACAACAAAGGGTTTTGGAGTATTAGCCATTTTTGACTTAGGAATGCAGGACTGTGGCTCATACTGAGTGAGACTGTTTGCTCACCAAGCACAGTATTGTTTATTCTGGGAGAGACTGGTAGCAGCTCTCCAAGATTTTATGCAGAGTTTTTTTCCATCTTTCACTACCTGATCCCTTTAACCAGAGATGATGGGGCTGAAGCCTGGGATCTTCTGCAAGTACAGCATAAAAGTAGGTCATTTTTAATGGGGAGGACCCAAGGAGCAGTTGCCCTGAGCCTCACATATGAGGGGAATGTCACATGAATATTGGCATTGCAGTGTTGCTACCTGCTCTAATGGAAAACAATCACAAAAATAAACTTTACTGGTGAGAGTGTCCATAGCAACATCACTCAGAGACATGCATTGTGCTTAGTAGTCATCAAGCTGAACCATAATCAGGTGGTGGTGGTGATGGTTCTTCTCTTTCTCCTCCTCCTCCCCCTCCTTCTTCTTCTCCCCCCTTGCTCTCCCCCCTCCTCTCCCTCCTTCTATCTCACTCTTCTTCCAACCAACCCTACATAGGTTACACAATTCTCCTCTGATTCTTACTTCTGTGACATTGACTATCATACTGAGAGTCAATGTCTGGCCATAACTCACTCAGTGAAGTTCATGGCCTGACCCCATTTAGACTACTGGTTGTCAATGTAGTGCCTGAAAGCAGCAGTACACTCACAGAGAGCTACCAGACCATCCTAAAGGGGAAGAATTATACATTTTAATGGACACCAGGTTTTCGTTTTTCTCATAATTCTTTCTGACATAGGTTTCTAAATGCCTTCTACCAAGATAGTTGGCCACAGAATGAAAGATGGACACTAGTATAGTGAAGAGAGAGACAAGTTAATGGTGTTTCTTCTTCCCCAATGAGAATGCTACAAACTGAGGAAAAGATCTGTAGCTGAATGGTACAGACAAAGAGAAGAAAAAGAGTATTGTACATTATCACCATGAAAAGCATGTGGATTACAAGGGAAGATGAGAAGTAGTGGAAGAAGGAAAATGTGTACATCTGGTTATGACTGGTATATATTATTCAGAGATTATTAGGAGAATGACTTGCCTCTTGTGAAATAGATCTTAATTTGAAGGGGGAAAGTGTGCATTCAAAGGAGCGGCTTTATATTTTAGGATTCAAATACACCACCTCAGCTTTTTACTACCATCTGTGGGCACATTACTTGTCTTTAGGCCTTCTGTGACATGACTGTTTCATTGCGGGACTAAATACTGGGATTGTTCATGTACCTATGACAGCCATTCTGTGACTGGCTCAACCCTTCTTATAACCCTCTCTCATGATAGCATCTTTGGCACTTTCTCAAAATACCAAGTGTGCACATAGTCCCAGAAAAGATAAAGGCTCAGTATGTAGTTTATTAACTTAATTGCTGTATTTATTGTTCTAAAGGCATGTATAGGTTTCAACTATCTGTTCATCTTATGAGTGAATTACTCCCTCTATTCATGTGAGCCTTTGAGGTATAGTTCATACTTGCTGCATTAAATATAAATAATATTGCCCAAATTAACATTAATGAAATGTATGTTCAGAGAAATTAGAAAATAAGAATTGTGCCTGTCAAATTTTCTGATATTTCTCTTTTGGATAACTACCATGAGATTAAGTTGCTTGTTCCATGCGTCTGTAAGATTCTTCCCCCACTATGTTTTTACAGCATTTTGAAAGGTAACAGAAGCTTACAAGAGCAATGAGGAGACACCCAAAACTTTCTCATTTTCTTTCATTGTCTCATGTTTCATGAAACATATCAATGGGCTTTGTGAGAGTACCCTCTATCTCTTCAGGGATCTTCCTCTCCTAGGAGCACCAAAATTCCACAATCAACGAAGAATGTGTTCTTGACTCTAATATCTTGTTTTTGTTGCTGCTGCAGTTTGTTATGTTGTTTTTGTTGTTATATGCCTTCAAGTTGTGTTATGCAAGAAATGGTAACCCTAAAGAGAACCTATCATGGGGTTTTCTTGGCCAGATTTGTTCAGAGGGGATTTGCCTTTGCCTTACTCTGAGGCTGAGAGTGTGTGACTTGTCCAATGTCATCCAGTTGTTTTCCATGGCTAAGCAGGGATTTGAACCCTAGTCTCCAGAGTTATAGTCCAATGCTTAGCCCACTACACCATGTTGTAGGAAAATATCTTATCCCAACCATTATTCTTCATGTGGACACATTCTTCATGCTGCAAAGTGACCTTCAGAAATTACTGAAAAAATTCAATATCACTGCATCAGTAAGGGGCGTAAACATTTTTGCTGTTATCTTCCCACCCCCACCCACCCCCAGAAATAGGGGGTGTTGTTGTGATGAGATGTTGTTGTGGGAACCAGATTTTGTGATCACTCCAGAGTGAAAATTACCTTGGAATACTAGAAGATACTGTTAAGCTGGATATTTTTTCTGAGCATCATTGGGTAATGAAATAAAGGAAAGTGTCATGCATGATTGACTGAGCTAATGGGAATAAAGTTTGTATGAAAATCCTTTGTCTATGTATTTTCCCCTTACTGTTGACCCTGTACCAGATATATCCCATACAGGCCAGCTATGCACTTTTATTGGTACAGCTGGAATACAGGGGTAAAGAAGTGATTGTCACACTTTGCACCAATTGACAGCCACACTGGAGAAAACATGTGTGAAACTGTCAGAAACATTCTTCAGAAGTATGGTATTGATATCAATAATTGCAGGGGCAGACATACTATAATAAGAGTTTGATATCAGGTCTTCAAGCTCGCATAAAAAAGATGAACAACCATGCTGTGTTTGTGCCTTGTGTAGGTCATTTGCTGAACCTAGTTGGGCAAAACAGCATGGATGATAGCCTTTTTAGCTGTGAAGCTGTTCAAGTTTCTTGACTGGAAAATACTATAAGACAACATTGATCATTGGACCCACAAAAAGAAAAAGAAAAAGAAAACACTAAATATCACCTTGAAAAACCTGTCACTGGGAAGACAGTCCTGCGGAAAAGATTTTTGTCATCTATGACAAAGATTTTGTCATCTATGAGCCTTTTAAAGGTTTCCAATAAATCTAACAAGCAAGTTGTGGTTCTGTTAGAACAAACTCTTTGGCAAAAGAAAATCAAAACATCTGAAATATTGTATGGTTATATTCTGGCATAAAGTCCTTCAAAGATTTCCACATTCTTACAAAACTGGGGGTTTGATGTTGTGTCAAGGGGGAAAAAATCTTTCTTTCCTTATCACCTTTATCCATGACACAAGCAGCACAACTTTGAAGAATTTGAAGAAGAAAAGGGAAAGAAATTGAGTAATCAAGTGGAATCCACATATTCAGATGAAAGCTCAGCAGTTCAGCCAAAGAAATCAATTTTCCCAGATGGAAAAAAGTGACTGCAGAAAGGCAGAGACAAATTCAGGATGCAAACATACTACAACATGTGAGATAAATGTCCAGGGAACTGGAGAAGTGCTCCTGTGCCTAGACAGAAATTCTGTATCTGTTTGGATTCCTCGCAGGATGGGACAGTTCTTTCCCAAATCTATGCTAGAAACAGATGTAGAAGGTGGCAAACATTTTCCAAGTATTGGGAGCATATCCAACAATAAGGAGTGCTGTAGAGTACAAGCCTCTCCTTGCATTGCTAAGGACCCCAAATGAACTGTTCTTTACTCATCCTCCGCAATATGTTATTGCTGAGGGTTGCATACATTTCTGCAGGGGTCAGAAGGATAGGTGCTGAGATGACATCTTTCTTTTTTATCTTCAGATCTGGTTTATCCTGTGCCTCCTGGGCTACCTTCCCAAAGACCACAAACTGCTGTACCAGGAAATGGCAGGAAGGATTACCAAAGGGTTGTACTTCTGACCTTACTTCTTATTATATCTCAAAGTTAGCTTGCCCGGGGAACTACTCAAGCTGTTCAGCTATAGCATGGGTGGATAAAATGTGGCCCACAGGCTACTGGTAGCTGTTTTTATGCCCCCTAAAGGGTCAAAAATACCCTAAAATGATCTCTGGGGTTTTGGAGGGCATTTCCACTATGTCTGGAGGCCTTCTGGACCTCTTCTGGGGTCAAAACAAGTTTTTTTTTCCTTTGAATGACTCAGTATGTCTTCTAAGAGTGCAGGAAGACCCCCAGATATGGTGAGATGGCCACATGTCTGCTAGAGGGCATTTGAAAGTTCGCCCTCCCAAGAAGAGTGTGGTAGGGATGTGACACTCCAAGCTCTCCTGAAGGTGCTAATGCAACTTGCTAGTCTTCCACATTTTCCTGCCTTTGACTGAGAGCTTGTGAGTGGACCCCATGGAAATTCATTTGGATCATCACTGGTAGAATCATGTTGGGAGAAGTATGACTTGCAATCCCTCTTTAAAGTATCAGAAGTCAGTCTTTATTGCTGACTTCTCTTCAGTTTGAAACATCCTTGGTTTTATCATTGTCTTTCTACCTGCTTATTTATACTATACCTTTCTTGAAACACAAAAGAACTCACAAATGTTAACTGTAAAGCAAATAAAACAGCAACAGCTGAAATGCAAATCAGATGAATTAAAGCATACAAGTTCAAAAACAGTTAAAAAGAAAGAAAAATTAAAACAAAACCAAGATGATATCCCTTCTGTAGCAACCTAGCTTCACTGCTCCAAACCTGTATGAATAAAAAGGTCTTTACATGCACATAGAAGGCATGTAAACGGTGTGGGCCAGGCTGGCTTCCCCTCATAGGGAGTTCCACTGCTTAGAAAGGTACTATCAGAAAGGTCCTCTCTTGTGCTGCTGCAAAATATGCCTCTGAGGTTGATATCTCCTGAAGATATCAAAGCACAGAAATATCAAAAATGCAGTCACACTATTTTTATAATAGACAATATAGACAGCTTGTACCCAAGTGGTACAGAGTTTCAAAGATCTTATCTAGCATTTCAGATTTAGCACAAAAAACCCACCAGTACCTAGTGGAATTCTAACAATAAGGGGACTCTTTTTTCCAGTTTGACTAATGATTTCCTGTGTGGTCCTTTAGGTCACATCCCTGTATTAGTGGCTCAGCTACATTTTCCTTGATCAATAATGCAGCTACCTTTTTAAAAATCATACAGTTTGCCATTCATGAATACAAACTGTGTGACAACTAATTTGTTTTTCCTTCTGTTTATTTCCTTTTCCTCCATTCAGTATCTGCTTGAGAGTCCAACATATCATGGCTTGGATGAACTCAATGTTGCCCTTGGTTTCCCTTCTCCAAGTAGTATCCCACAGTTTTTTGGGACCAACACCCTTCAGTGAAGTCTTAAAATTGTTTTCTGTTAGGCCTCATCATATGAAAAATGTTTTAACTTCATTTCATGGAACTACTCCACCATAACACTTTGGCTACAATCTCATGCACATGTTCCTCATGAAATCAATGGGGCTGCCAAATGTAGAAACATTAAAGTTTTGGACTCTGGATTAGTCATAGATGGAATAGTAAAACTGAGTCGATCAATTAACAATTAACTCCTTCAGTTCCATAAGTATTTGCCCATTTATTATTTCACAGGAAGAAATCCATCTGCCATCTAAATTCTGCCCTTCCCAAATGTGAGCATGATTGCACGTGCAAGTTTTAAAGTCTCCACATCTCTTGAAGACATACCCTCATCAACTAAAGTATGTTCAAGTAATGTAGCACAGCATAGTGTGTAGTTTGAGCAGTGTTTGTTCTCTTCAGAAACATAAATACTTCAGTATTCAAATGTGCCTTTATTTAATTTTGAGGACGCATCTGTAGGTACCTTATGTAGTTACTTCCAGCTTCTGGACAGTCCAGAGAAGGTAGATTGACTATAAACTGAAAGAAAAAGGTTGCCCAGACAGATTCTTTGCATATCCATTGATACCATAAGGCCCTTTTCGCACCTTACCTTTTCCCAATGCTGGGCTGCTCGGCTTGCATGTGAAGGCTTGGGAGGAACGCTGTCGCATTCCTCTTGCTTCGGCTCCGCAGCTCCTTCCTCGTCGCGTGAACACCCTGCCTCTTCCATTCGCAGTGCAGCCTGGGACCTTGCAGGCTGCACTGAGGAGAGGACGCACAACCGTCCCAGCTCCTCAGGCTCCGCACGCCAGATAAGTGCACACGGGGCCCTGGATTGATGTGTGACTGTGCAGCATTTTCAGCTTTGAGTCAAAAATGAAAAAATGTGCGCGCAGTCCACATCAAGGCCTTGTGCGTCGCACAAATGTGAGTGCATCAATGGACTGCTCCTCACATTTACGCGACGCTAAAGGGGCCCTTTCATTTCAGAAATGCTGTGCAAAAAGGGTCAACTTCTTCTCTATTCTTTCATTTGTCATTTGGAGTGACACACAGTTGATTGATATATCATCCATTTCAAAGCAAAGCCTGATTACGCTGTAAGGATTTGTACCATTCCAAAGACATTTATTTCCCATCCTTATACTGCCATTCCCCTGTTCTTTTCTTGCCTGTTTCTTGTTTGTATAATTATAAAACATCTTGCAATTCATTTCAATATCTTGAATAAGGTCCAATTTGACTTTTAAAAAGCCTTTTTCTACTCCTACATTTTTTGACTTTCAGGGCAAGCAGACACAAGGGATTTTTTTTTCTTGTTCTTACAGACTCTTACCTTTAAAATGAGGGAGCTCTGAAATGATTTTTCCCCATATGCAAAAGGAGAATAATATGAATGAGCTAGCTTACATGTTATTGCAAGGATAACTTGCATAATGCATGTGGCTGAACACTCAGAAAGTATTCATAAATGGCAAATGCAAATAAGAGTAAGAATTTTTTTTAAAAAAGTTTTCTGCAAGGCCATGTATACAAAAATGCTCTACATGAAATCTGGTACATTTCAGGAATTTCTGCAGCCTTTTCCAAAATGTTCCAGTTGAGGTGAGAAAAGAACTACCTTTGTTTAGGAGATAGCATCCAATTTGCCATATCACACATTCTGCAACATTTTCATTTCTCTATAGTTGTCTTTCTAGCACAGTAAAGTAGGCTGAGCGAACACATGGAAAATATTATCTACAAATTTGTATACAGCTAAACCAAAGCTTACTTTCATAATCAGATGTATCACAGACAAATGAGGAGAAAAAAAGTCTGTTTGTCTTGAGTGATTGATACCATTTAGGTCTTTCACTGGAATTCCCTGAGCACTAAGAAATCTAGTGGTGCAAGAAATATGGTTTTCCTTAAAACAAGGTAAGTGGAGCCTTTAGACATTCTTGTCAGGTATGGCATTATTTAAACAGTTATAAGTGAGGATTAACTGGCAAATGCTGTTTCTGGTTTTTATTTTACTATTATCCCATCTGTTGTACTGACAGAAACAGTAATTTCAGTGATGGTTGCTGATGGGTGGGCAAAGCTTTCATTGCCACCTCCTTTTCTGATCCAAAGATCTCAAACATTAGAGACAGAAGGTAAACCTCCTTGTATGCTGAGATGTCTTTAGTGTATGTGGAACAGGAAGAGTCTGTGGACATTTCCGCACTAGACTGTCATGGTGCTATTATTCCACTTCAACATCCTATGGAATCCTGGGGTTTGCAGCTTAGGGAGGGGCCTTGAGAGGCCTTGAGCCCCTCCTCTAAACTGCAAACTCCATGATTCCATAGGATGTTGAAAGTGGAATAATAGCACTATAACAGTCTAGTGCGGAAATGACCAACGTAGTGTGTGCTGCAATCTACAATGCATACATTGTCAGTTGTCTTGTGGAGTCTGTACTGAGACCATGACTTAATGCAGTCATAGCAAGACACTTAGACCAGTAGTCACACCACTCAGCTTGGTCTCTCCAAAGATCTTGGGCCCTAACTTGCATGATTTCTGAAGTGTTTAAGAGGCTGCTTGGCTGCTTCTTTCCATGGCAGATGAAGAAAATGTGAAAATATAGGCCTATGCATCAGTGTCCCAGCTGTAATGGTATTTTGTAGCATTCCTGTGCATGACTCATTCAACTGAGCCTCTCTATTCTTCAACATGGCTATAATTCTTTAATATTATTCCTCTTGCTGTCCTTTTTTTTTCCTGCTTCTGTTCTCTCTCCATATCTTTCTGCTCCCCTTTCTCAGCGCTCTCCCTCCCCATTAGATTCTGCATGCTTCTTTTAGATGCAGTTTATAAAAGCCTATGTGACACTAAAGTCAAATAAAAGGGAATGAGATATTCCTTCCATGGTGTTGTTTTTCAGGGGCTCTTCACCTAGTGATTTCATTCAGCAGAATCTCAATGATAAGAAAAGTTCACAGCTACTGTAATAGGAATCCACTGGGGATGGGACAGGGAACATTTCAGCCTTAGAACAGGCAAGATGAAGTGAACACCCACTATAAATTTCATCCTTCCAAAGGAGCTTGACAGAAAGAAACACTAGGACAGAATACAGTTAGTTCTCCAGATAGGATTCAGACATGCCATGGTGGCACATGTGTAGAAGACAAGCAATTTGGCACGTGTCTTGACAGAATGGCAGAGTGTTTTCCTGCTAGGACTAAGATATACCAGTGGAGCTGGATTTGGGGGCACTCTGGTCTGGGAGAGCCAAAGGAACTTCAACTCAGAGGACCTGAAGTGGAAACCCGATGATGTTGGTATCCAACCCTATTAGATCAAGGATCAGTCTATTAGATCAGTCAGTATGTGTGTATTTTTAATATCCATCCTGTTCATTCATCTCCTGAAAGCTGCCACCAGTCCTCCCAAACTGGCACTTTCTGTCAGTCACATTCCGGCAGCATCTTTGTTGGTTGGCTCCAGAGCAAAAGCCTTTTGTATGTTCTAAAGCCCTTCTACAGATTGCTATTTGCCTCTTTACTACACATATTCCTTCATGCATAGTCACCATGTGCACGTGTACATGTGCAGGTGTACATCACTCACACACACACAAACATTCCACTTCCACTGCATATGCCAGACTGTTTCACAATAGTACAAATACACAGCGTAGAAGCCTTTTAAAGACACGCACACACACACACACCAGTTGTCTCAGGAGTCTCGGTATTCGTTCATCTGCTCACTCCCCTCCTCCCTGTACCTTTTATTTCCCCACACCCCAAGTGGATTGCGTTGCAGTCCTGGAACAAACCTGACAAGGTCACACTGTTTGATTCCGATGTCAGTTTCAATTATGCTGCAGCTTTTATAACCAAATCAAAATACAAAAGGCTAAAAAAGAGAGACAGTGAAGAGACGAAGCAGGATCCAGCTGCAGGCTGGGAAATGACATTTCAATTTGTCAATTGATCCATTTCCCCCTTTTGAGGGTTTTTTCCCCCTTCTTTTTTCCTTTTTTCTTTTTCTGTCCTGGTAGTTAATTAGAATGTTTACATTGTGGATAACCAAGCAGGGAAAACGGGCCTTAAGCCAACTGGGAGCTCAGACCTGCCTTTTCCATAGATCCCCTTAGTTTTCAGGATTGCTACATTCTACCTCTCTCTCAATCTCTCTCTATCTCTCTTTCTCTTTCATACACAGAGAGAGAGTTGAGGGGAGGGAGGAAAGGAGGCTTACTTTGTAACTATATATAAATAGAAAAAATATTTGAAGAATTTACTTTGGTAATGTTGTTGTTAAGTGCCTTCAAGTTGATTTTGTCTTATATAGGTATCTTATCATAGGGTTTTCTTTGATAGATACATTTAGAGAAAGTTTCCCATTGCCTTCCTCATAGGCTGAGAGAATGTGATTTGCCAAAGGTCACCCATTGTGTTTCTGTGTTTGAACAGTAATCGTCCAACGCTCTAACCACTTTACCACTCTAGCTTACACATTGGTAACAGCCACACAGAATCTTGACGGGGGGGGGGAAATGGCATGTTCTTCTATCTGCTATATTGTTCTCTTGCAAAAGCTAGGCCTATTTGTTCAACCCTGCTGCAAATCCTAAATTTGCATCTCTTAGTACCATATTCACTGAAGCAAAATTTCAGCTGAACCAAAAACTTTGCACAAAGATATTTTTAAAATGAAATGCTCAGAACAACAGCCTAAACAAATGGATACTTTTTTATACATTCAGGAGAACAGAATAAGTCAAAAATCTTTAAAAATAAGAGAGATGAATTTGAAAAACTCAGATTCAATACTTGAAACTGGTTCATTGTGCCACAGGAGCCAGCAAATTGGAGTGAGTTACAGGAGCAGCAAGGGAACAGTGGTCTGTGCATGCCAAAATCAGATCCCCTAGTTTTAATGAGTCAGCAAACAATCCTGCCCTGGGAAGTTTTACAAAAGCTAGGAAGCATCTGCTGAGTTACTCTGGCCAAAAAAGCAACTCCCTTGCTAGTGTTACTGACATTCCCTCTCTTGGCCATAGATGTGGTGATGCACAAATTAAATCCACCACAGGTATCCTTCAGTCTACCAATTCAAGGCTTCTTTCAAGTGCAGCATCAAGATTTTGCCAAGGAACAGGTCATTTGTTTCTTGCTCCATGTTTTCAAAAGCTACGTTGTAATATTACATATATACGTCACTAAAAGTATGAAATAAAATTGCAAACATCTTAAGGATCTCTAACAGAAACAGAGTAAAAGTGGCAGAAGCAGTAACCAATCAGCTAATTATAATGTGAAGATTACAATTAGCTGACTAGTTACTGCTTCTCCTGTCTTTTACTGTATTTCTCATTGTTAGAGATCAATGGGAAGATCTGCCTAAAAACTATAAAGGCACCAAATCCTGTCTGATCTTGGAAGCTAAGCAAGGTCAGCCCTGGTAAGCACTTGGATGGAAGAACACCAATGAACATCAGCTCTATAGGCTATATTTCAAAGGAAGGAACTGGCAAAACCACCTTTGAGTATTCCTTGCCTTAGAAAACCCTATGAACTCATGTGGTAGCCATAGGTCAACAGGCAACTTGAAGGCACATACACACATGATGTGGACACTGTAGCTCAGAAATCATCCTGATGCAAGCAGACACAACTCAGCTGTGTTACCTTACCCTAGCACCCCTCCTACAAGATATGTGATTTTCATAAATTGAACTTATTAACAACTAGAGAGCATGTTTGAGGTGACACTGACCTGAAAAGTGTTCAGAGTCCTGACGGTCATTGCTGTTCGGCAGTGGAATGTGCTGCCTTGGAGTCTGGTGAAGTCTCCTTCTATGGAAGTTTTTAAGCAGAGGCTGGATAGACATTTGTTGGGAGTGCTTTGATGTGGGTTCCTGCATGGCAGGAGGTTGGACTGGATGGCTCTGTAGTCTCTTCCAACTCTATGATTCTATAATTCTAGGGTCATGATAGTTCAGATAGGATTATGCACAAAAACCTGATGCTGATAAGTTTGTCGTAATCCCTTCACCACTTCAGGCTCTTGGGATTTTTGAATACAATGAAAGATGAACTGCCCAGATTGGTGAGTAATCAGAGACCATCCCTCGATCTTACCTTATTGAGATCTTCCCTGTGCATCCTACATAACCGAACATTAACAGACAGTCATGAATCTCATCAAAGTTTTGTCTCTCTGGAATTAAAGCAATCACCCATTTGGACCCCTTGTCAGTCCTGTGGGAAAGTCATTACAGCTTTGTCAATGTACCCCTTCAGGGTGTGAAATAAGGTACAAAAACCCTAACTTCATCCCCAGTCAACTATCATACATAATACGTAGTGTCCCAGACTACTAATCTTCCATGCTACCCTCAGATGCTGTCTGAGCCCCTCCACTTTGATCTCCTTCTTCAAGACTGGTAACTATCAGCCTTTCTACCTCTAATCTCTCTCTATCCAACCTTTCCTGCCTCACTTTCCAATAGCCTTGTATGGTTCTTAAGAGCGTCTGATTCCTCATATGTTTATCAATTCAAATAAAATACTTTGTTTAACTTAACAGGAGTCCACTCTACAGTTACTACTAGTATACATAGGTGAAAAGATCCTGCCATTAACCTCCTCTTGGAGGCCTCCTTTGAGCTATAATTTCCCCAAATTCTAAAGAGATGCCAGCATTGTGGGTAGACACCCAGCATCTTCCAACTCTTAAGATAATAGCTTATATCAACAGATTTTATGGCAGGCATTTGTCTCTTCTAATTTTCAGAATTCATGTATTATTTCCCCAATCTTCCTTTTTTTCCCCCTTGTCCACATCACATATGGTATTCTTTTTCATAGCCCAGCTTTCAGCCCAGATACTTTGGGAGCATCTTACTTTTGTCATTCAAAGGGAAAAAAAGAGAGAGAGAGAGAGACACTGTTATCTTGTCTTTATTGCTCAAGTGGATATATAATGGGCACTGTCAAAAGACTGTAAGTGGAAATTTCTACAGAAGTTACTACTACAATTCCCTGAAATTGAGCATACGGTGGAAGGTTAGTCTGACATAACAGCAGGTGGGCACATTCAGGTGTGGGACCACATGATGATTGCTTGCTGTGTTACTAACTTTTACATGGCTGAACTGTCTGAAGATTTAAGTCATGTTGACAAGCTATATGGGGCACACGTGTTGGAGCAGTACAAAAGTAAGAGCATATTACTAGTGTCTCCTTGGGGGTAATGAGAGCAGTAAAATGCTCCCACCTCTCACCTACTGCACCCTTAATAGAGATGTAAATCATTATCCCGTTCATCCACATGGACTAAACTTGAAAGTTCAAAAAGCATTTCTTACCATAACATAGCTAGATTTTGTTTTGTTGGTCTTAGAGAGAATTTGCAAAAATATGTGAAACTGATAGTTCTTCATTTCTATTAAAGCATAAAACTTAGAGGTAGAATTTGGATGGGTTCTTTTTATCACTATAAGTAATCAGTTTACTCTTACTTACTCTTACTTACTCTTTTGGCTTACTCTGTGCATGTGTGCATGCTTAGCCTCACAGAGTCAAAAGATGCTTTAGATACTTTTGTGCAAAGCATAACAAACTGCAAATCACCACAAAAAGAAGGAAGGAAGGAAGGAAGGAAGGAAGGAAGGAAGGAAGGAAGGAAGGAAGGAAGGAAGGAAGGAAGGAAGGAAGGAAAGCAGCTTTTAGGCCTAAATTCAGTTGCTAGCACCAACTAGAATAGATCAATTGATTAATTATTGTATGGCGACTTAACGCATATGAAGGTTGCACAGATTCTGCAGGTCTACTTCAGTAATAGCAATTGGATTTAGGCCTTAGCTTCTCACTTTCATACGGGAGGTGAGACACCTAACAGAGATTGAGAATCCCTACTAGGATGGCTCAGTGTGCCAAGACAGCCTATCTCAACCAAAAATAAGACAATGATCCTTTTTTTCCCCATCCCAAATCTTTTTTGAGTCATGAATGGTCTGTTGCATCTGTATCCTCTAAAGGATATGATGGAATGTCCGTCACTTTTCTGTGACAGACTTGCTAGGCAGTTTGTGGATAAGGTCACCCATATTCATTCTGATCATTGATGTATTTCCGGAAGAATCAGGGAATCAGTTTCCATTGTTGCAGTCTGAGAACTGCAACAAACTGCACAGAGAAATCTAGCCGGCCAGCTCTACTCCTGATCATTGATCATTCTGATTAAATTTAGCCAAAGATGATTGACCTAAGAGGTTAAAAATTATAAATGTCTCATTTAGGTCATGAACTCAGAATACAGTAAAAACTATTGTCTAGTTACACTATTTCCTTGTGGTGAAAGAGGCTTAAAATAATGATGACAGGCCAGCTCCAGGAACTGTTGCATAAAACAAGTTATCTAGATCCCTTTTGCTCTTGGTTCAGGATAGAGTTTGGCACTAAAAGTGTCTTGATAGACAGAGGGATGATGTCTCCTGAGGGAGAGAAGAAGGAGTGTGGCCTCTTTCAAGAGAAAGACACAGGGATTGATTATGTCTCAGCAATGTTTCGATACCACCAATCTTCGATACCACCAACCTTAATATCTCAACTAGCTCTGGGGGATGAGCTGAGGGAACATTATAATATTATTCCTGTTCTTCCCTATGATGTTTATATTGGAAGACTTTTGTTCCACTCAAATGTTATTCAACCTGTGGACTCCTACAGGGTTCTATTTAGCAATTCTTGTGCTTCAAAAACAACATAAAACTGTTGTGCACAGGCAAGTAGGCATTTGAATGGTGTTACTAGTTTGCCAGTAGTGCTTATTTCTTGGTTAATGCCTGAGTCAACTGAGGATGTAGGTATTCTGAAGTACTATTTGAAATTAGAAATGGAATGAATAAGAGCCATTTGACTGAAGCTGAATCCTGACAAGACAGAGACTGTGCATTGAAGATTCTGTTCTCTGAAAAAGTATTGTTTCATTGCTAACATGTATTCTCTTTCTCTTTGGCCCTCGCCAGAATGCATGCGTGTTCCCTATTATTTTTAAACTTACTTTGGTATTTCCTCAGACATGCTGATAATCCATTCTTATTTCTCAATATCCCTAGTTTGGTTCCATTTTTATTGGAAATCTCCAAGTGGGCTTGCTACTGGAGAGTCTGATTCACTTCTTGGCATGTAAAGAAGTCTGACAGGTGGACAAAATGAAAAGAGCCAAACCCAGATTTTCTTGTTCATTGCTAAGATGACATGCACGTTGACCTATAAGTAAATCCCACTGAGTATGTTGGGACTTATTTTTTATGAAATATGCAGAGAATTGTGTTGCATGTTCCATTGTGCTCAGTAAAACATGACTATGAATAACTTGAGCTGACCCAGCACCAAGGTTCAGAGATAAGGAGAAGGACACAAATGAAAGACTAGAAAAATCCAATTTGAGGTGACATACCTCCCTTTGAGTAAATATATGAGTGAAATCTAGAGGTTACTGGAATAGGGTAGGTTTTACTGATTGTTTTGGAGAACCTCAAAGAAAATCCTAATAACTTTTCTTAGATAAACCTCAAAGACATTTAGTTAACATTATGTCAATTCTTCTATAAGCATCCTTCTATCACGAACACAAATAAGTCCAGATAATGGTTGATTAGCCATGCCCTTCTTTGATGTGGATCATGCAGTTCTCCACAAACATGTACGCAGGATCATTTTGTGGTATCTGTGGTGCAATAACTAACTTCAGGGTTGCACAGTATCCTTCTTGAATGACTGGCCATTAACACATCCTTCACTGGACTGGTAACCACTAAATGGCTCTAGCAGTTCCTCACTGGTGTCATTACCACTAAATCGCTATTAAGGTACTTACACAGATAAATATCCCCAAGCATTACTACTCATGTATAGTACTGAATGTGAATACAAAACTGACCATTGTTCTGGACCTGCTTTATAAATAATCCCACTGGAATCTTCTGAGCAACAACAGCCATATGAGTCTAGATTTCATTTTGATTTCCCACAGTGCTACTGATGTAGCTTCACTATGAGGCATTTGGAGAAATTAAGAAGTCAGCTCTCAGACAAGTAGTGCTGCTGCTGGCCACCATCACTGAGATGGAAAAATCTCCTTGGTCCACACAGTGAAGGGACCCCCTCACTGCAACTGAGCCAGATCAAGATCTGAACTGTCCTTCCTATGCTAGCTGGCATATAAAATATACTGAGATACTGCATCAGGAGATGTATACGTATCATGTAGTTAGGTCCTCTAATTTCACATTCACAAAACTGTCTTGCAAGCAGTGCAGTTCTCCCCAACATAGCCATTTCCATGTTGTTGGAGATTAGAGAGATCAGTGTGTACACCTCTAGCTATTTTCCTGTAGCTAGATTTATTATGACAGGAATCCTCAGAGTCCTCCAAGAGTCTTCAGGAGGTCCATGCAGATGATGTTCTCACAGCACATCTGGTTATAATAGCTGGCTGCATTCCCACTGATCCTCCCATCCTCTGACAACATAGAACTGGCTGTGTGAGTGGGGTGTGTGCTGCTTACAAAGTATGTTTGGTGGGATTTTGGTAGCTGTGTGGTCAGAACAGAATTCTGATCTCTGCAGTTACCAAAAAGGTGAGTTGTGATGGTGTAAGTCTGACCTATGTCATCATAATTCACTGACAGGATGCTAGCCATTGTCTTGGGCCTTTCACACATACATGTGCTAAGGTCACAGTACATTACCTCTTTGCAGCTTTCTGTAAATTGAACCACTTACTGAGAGATAAGAGTAACTGATAAGTAGAAGAAAAGAAACTTCTGGAGAATATTTTCAACTTCCATGGTTCCTTGCTGTTCATCCATTACTGATAATCACTGACTCTTTCACTACCAGAAAAGTCACAGACTGTCTCTTCAGCAATTCTACCCCAGCAACAAAAGATCCACCTCTTGAAATTGTTTCTCTTGGCTTATCACCTTGTGCAATTTCCATTAGTCTGAAGTGGTCCTGTTGGAAGTCATATACAAATAATAAAAGAAAGTGGTTTTTATGCTCATACAAGAACTATAGCCCATTGAAGTTCCTCAAAAGAGAAAGAGAAGGGGAAAATGAAAGAATGGAAAGAAAATGGGGTAAAGAACCCTTATCCTTCTTTAGATTTCAAGATTCAGTAAAGAAAAGTAAAAAAAGAAGACTGCTGGCTTCACCTTTCACTATAATAATCCCTTAACTCGTATCTTTCAATACTTCAAATCATTTTTGCAAGTAACCTGAACAACCCCAACTAAGGAGCAGGATAGCATAGCTATTGCTGCCATAGAAGTATGAAAACTGAGGCACATAATTGGGATATAGCTTGTCCTGGTCTGTATTAATCATTCTCTATACAACACTGGGTGAATATTGGGATCCTGGAGCCTAGAATATTCTCAGGTTTGTTGAATATACTAATAGCAAACAGACAGTGGTTGCAAGTCAACACCCTCTCAGCACAGGTTAAATATTTGCATGTGGGGAGTGCACTACATCAACATTACATAGCTCCCATGAAGAATGGAAACGTTATGCAACATATGTCAATGAGTGGGTGATATTGTACAATGCACAATAGGCAATGAACATCTGCAGTGTGAAACATTACTCTATGCACAACTCTGGATCTGCTGTTGTCAGTAGAATATGCCTGTTGTACTACAGTGAATAATTCACCTTGCATACATCATGCAATTTGTGCATGTGTATGTAACTAATAAAACGACAGCCAGTGTGGTTCTAAATTAAAGATATAAAAGTTGCAAGGGGTTTGGATTAGACGTAAGTGTCTACGGCTGCAAAAAAAAAAAAAAAGATCTTCTGCTGGCAGATGTCTCTTCTGCTAGCTGGTCTTGGATATGTGCAGACAGAGTAATCTGCCAGACCACTTAAACTGCTCTGCTGGCTAAGATATCCCAGAAGAAGGGCCCAAGAAAAGGGCAGGATAAGGGAGGGTATGAGTCACATCTAAACTTCCTGCAGACCACAAACATAGACATAACGGTTAGACAGTAAAGTTAGGCCTGGGTAAGGATAATCCTAAGTACCTTTCCCTAGAACGAAAGAGGCTTGGATTATGCACAGCTTTAGCTGGCCTATCAGTCAGCTCAGATGGCCCTAAGTACCTTTCCCTAGAATTAAAGAGGCTTGGACTAAGCACAGCTTTAGCTGGCCTATTGGTCAGCTCAGATGGCCCTTAACACCTAAACCAGTTAGAATTGGCCTCTAATTCTCCAAGTGTGGATTCTTAAATAGCTAAAATAATACCATCCACCAAAAAGAGGGAAGCATCCATGGGGGGTTTCAAAAGTCCACAATCCTTGCAAAAGTTCTTTGTTCTGTTCTGTTTTGTTTTTTTAACTTAGGAGAAAAAGGTATCCTGAAAGAAGACATGACTGGCTGACTGAAATCCCAAACAGAGGCATGTTACATTTAGATTTGTGGCTTAACAATGTTTAATCTTTTGCATTCCATCAGCTGGAAGTCAGGGCCTCTCTAGATTTTCATCATGAATATAAGAATATATCTACAAAGGTTGTTGTATCCACAAGTATCCACAAAAGTGTTGAAGTAACCTCTGTGGATACTTTCATCACACAGAGAAGGACAGAGAGAGAGAGAGAGAGAGGCAGGCTATGGAGTGAAAACACTAACCACAAATGTTCATTTTATCAACAAGTAAGAATATATCAACATGCCATTTTGCTGGGAGAAAAAAAATACCTGACATATGCCACATTATTATTATTACCCACACAAGTGCAAAAAGACTCCCCCACTCTGGTGAGGTTTATGCAAAGGCACTGCATTTGGTGCAATTTTGTGTGCATGTGAAAAACACATTTTTGACCAAAAATGGGAGGGCAAACTGATCATTCTGCTTTCATTGAAACACTTTAATATTTATTTTTATTTTGGTGTAGAAGCCCCCAGTTTTTCACATGTTGAAACACTCTTTCTCATGCAAGATTAGAAAACAGAACCAGTGTGGTGTAGTGGTTTGAATGTTGGGTTAAAGACTCTGAAGATCAGGGTACAAATTCCCAATCAGCCATGGAAACCCATTGGCAAGTCACAGCCTCTCAGCCTCAGAAGGAGGCAAAGGCAAATCTCCCTCTGAACAAATCTTGCCAAGAAAACCCTATGATAGGTCCACCTTAGAGTCACCATAAGTTGGAAATGACATGAAGAAACACAACAACAAGATACAATAAGAAAGTAAGAATTTGCAGGTAAACAGACTATGCCATAGTCAATCTTGAATAGTGTTTTTTTTTTCTTCAGCCCCCTCAGGTCTTCTATCCTAACCTAACTCTCAAAAGCAAGTTGAAAATTTTCACTCTTCCCAAACTCTGAGTGAAATTTGATTCAAATAGTTTCCTCTGACTCTCTTTCATGGAACATAACTATCTCCATGTTTACCAGAAAGGCAGTTTCAACAGCCTGTAAGCACTCACCCCTATTACATTTAAAACCTATATGGCTCCCCTATTGTGTTATCTGAGAATGGGAATGCAGTTCGACACATCCCCAAAATACGAGCTAGCCCCTGGGTGCCACAGGTGTACTTGGGATCCATATCTGGTGGGTGGGAAGACAGGCAGCTGAGTAGCACTAGGAGTCTCAAGGAGGAAGCACTTGTAATGGAGACCATTTTGAAATGCAGCTGCCACATTTAGGGAGTAACTACCAAGTGACTATAAAGAAGATTTATTGATAATGACACCATCTCTTAATGCTGAACAAGAAGTTACAGTGCAGCAAGGGACAAGTGTTCAAACATAAATCTGCATGAAATCTCACTCTTCACTGTAAAGAGTCTTTTCTAGGTTCTTCCCAATGCTTTTTTTTTTTTTGCTTCATTCAATGCAAGTTTAAAGTAGAGATGCAAAGGAATTTTGCTGGACCTATCCATCCTGACAAGAGTAACATTTCTGCACCTCTCCAGAACAGTTGAGAGAAATTATGCACATTGTTTTGCACATTAGCACATCTTCAAGGCTTACAAGACTTCTTTCTCTAGAAGCAATTATCCATAAACTATCTATAAGCTATCCAACAGTTGCATTTAAATACCAGGACTATAGGAATCAATGACAATGATGTAAATGCTAGCCCTGGCCACAGGGATAACAGGGGGGAAAAATACCACCTGTAAATGCAGCTCAACACATCTCTCTGCTCTGTGAGCTAAAACTCAGTGCTACAAATTTGAAAACATGATCCTTATTCAGTCTATGGTGTGTGTATATGTGGGGTTTCTTTGTGGGGTGAGGGTCGTTTGGTTTGATCCGATTTCTTCTGCTCTCTGAGGCTGAATGAGCTGGACAGCTGCATCCTGGAGGTATTGCAAAATATACTCTTAGAAGTATCTATAAACGTCTGTTCATTTCATGCATTTTTAAAATGCCTGTTAGTATGGCATTATTATTATTATTATTATTATTATTATTATTATTATTATTATTATTACTACTCAAGAACTACATTACAATTTGGGCAAGTGGTGTAGTGGTTGAAGGCTTGGACTATGACTCTGGAGACCTGGATTCAAATCCCTCTTTAGCCGTGGCAACACACTGGATGACCTTGAGCAAGTCACACTCTCTCCACCTCAGAAGAAGGCAAAGGCAAACTCCCTCTGAACAAATCTTGCCTACAAAACCCAATGATAGGTTTGCCTTAGGGTTGTGATAAGTTGGAAATGACATGAAGGCACAAGATAGCAGCAGCAGCAACACAAACAACAGACCTTGTGATAGCAAGTTCTGTAGACTACAGTTAATGCAATTGTGTACTCCTATAATGGCCCAAGCTCGTTACAAAGGAAGGCAATTAGGGCCAGGGCATTGGGAGGCAGTGTGGAGCAGGGATGAAGAGAGGCAAGGAAAAGATTCGACATAGTGCACTGCAGAAACCTTATGCTCAGATACATAGGGGATGTTTACACTATTGGTGATTCTGAAACTCCTTTTATCCTCTGATACATGTCCAAGGGATGAATCAGACTCTTCAGTGAGATGAAAGAGAATCAGGAAGAAATTCAGGTGAGTCATGATCCTTTCATTCCCAGTTAAATAAGCCTTCATGGAAGGCTTATATTTTATTCATTCATTCAATCAATCAGTCATTCGTTTCATATTTAGCTTCAGAAAGCTCAGGACAGTATGCATGTCCCTCTCATTCCATCTTGTCCACACAAAAACCCTGCGAAGAAGGTTGGAGCCAGAGAGAAACTGGCCTGGGGTCACTTGCTGAATGGTTGGCTGTTGATTTTAGTCCAGGGATCCCCACCCCTCCCCTATCATTCTAATCTGTATATTAGCCTTACATTGCGGTTCTCTTTACAGTGATATTTCAAGCCACGAGCTTCATTTCAGAGCATCTGCATTTTTTCCTCCTTCTTGTACACAAATATTAATTGTGCTCACCAGCTTCAGCCAGAAGAGTGAGTACTCAGTTCATCAACAAAGCAAACCTTCACTCTTTCAGGCTAAAAGAGCAATGATTTGAATTGTAGCATCTAGCACAACCCTAATGCAAACAACCTCGACAGCCTGACTGGACTTCATAAGTTGGAATTTTAATTAGCCTCTCTGAAATGTCATGGACAGTGTCATACATTTAAATTTAAAAAAAAATAATAATAACCTTGATCTGCCTGCGTTTCAGTGAAGTCAGTCTAAAGATACTGTCTCAAGTGGGTTATTTTTTTTTCTTCAGTTCCTGCCAACATTGGCTGCCTATTTCTCTCCTTCCTGTGTTTCCTCAATACCCCTCCTCTTCTTGCTTGAATTGAGCAAAGGCTAGCATTTAAGAAACACTTACTCTAAATCCATTTTGACTCTTGTATGGCAATTGTGTGTCATTTGCGATGATTTAGCCAATTTAGTCCTATGAATTAATTGGTTAATAAGCCATCTGTATGCATCAGGTGACATATATACAGATTCTTTACACACAGGCACACTTGTCCTTGCTTCACACTGTAAAAGGCTTTGGAGAGGGGAAAGGAAGGGCAGATTGCACTGTCTGGAAGAGAGTAAACAAAAGGCCTTCTCTAGTGCTGAATTGATCTTGACCTCAGTGGGACTTGCTGCTGACAGCAATTCCAAGCAGCGAAAAGGAGCCTACGATGATTCCAAATTTCTACTGTGAACCTTATCTGCATATGCTGGAAAGAAACATACAGGAGGGAAGCAATTTGGGTTAATTACCAAAAGCATTGGAAATTCATATCTAGATTCTGAACCTGTCAAAATTGAGAAGTATTTAATAATCAAAACATTTCATTCATTGCTATTTCTGTATTAATTTAAATCACATCTCCCAAGCTGCAGACACAGTAATGATTGATACAAAACTGGGCTGGGGTAGGATATCCGTATAGTTTCTTTCAGAAAACCATTGTTAGCCTCTCTGGCAAGTTAAGTAAGTAAATAAACATCCCACGATATATTCCCAATTTATATAAACAAGAAGTCAAGCATGGGTTTAAGGATGTCTGTGGAATTTGATCTTTGTGAATTTCGATGCAAATAGACTTGATCTTGTTCTGCATTTCCTGGACTAAGGTAAAGAATGTTATAAAATAATCTCTGTGGCTTTTGTTTTGTTATTGTGTTCCTTCAAGGTTTTTTTCTGATTTACAGCAACTCTAAAGTGAATCTATCACAGATTTTTCTTGGCAAGATTTGTTCAGATGGCAGTTGCCTTTTCCTTCCTCTGAGACTGAGAAAATGTGACTTTTCCAAGGTGATCCAGTGGGTTTCCATGACCAAGCAGGAAATCGAACCCTGGTCTCCAGAGTTGTAGTCCAATACTCAGTTCACTGCACCACCTTCTCAAATTGCAATGCAGTTCTTGAATAAAAAAAAAAGTACCAATAGGCATTTTAAAATATATGTTATGATCAAATACATTCAACATTGCATATTTTATAAGAAAATAAAAATCTAAAAATCTAACTAAATCTAACTAAATGGGTATTTATTTTCATGCAGATTCTTTTCAATTGTGCTTAAATGAGAAAACAGGATAGACTGGATTAATAAGCGCACATAGGAAGAATCAAGATGGACCCAAAATATATTGATTCATCCTTCCATCCCTGTCCCTCTGAGCCTCAAAAAATTTGCAGCTACCCTCAAGGAAACACTTAAGCTCCCAACTGTGAGCTGAAGATTAATGGATTTATAGTGCAGAGCTATGCATATTTACTATGAAGTAAGCCTGACTTTGTCCAATGGGTCTTATTCCATAGAAGTATATTTAAGATTAGTCTACAGCTGTTAGAGACCACAGGTGGAGAACAAATACCAAGCTGAAGGCCTCTTGAGAGAATAGGAGGAGAAATTTGTTGAGGCTGATCAAGGTCTTTCCAGAATGTCATTCTGTTTCTGACATTGCAGTTCTGAAGCCCTTGGGAACTTACTTATTGGTGGTAGAAGAAACCATGAAACCCTCCCCCCACCCCCTTTTTTTCTCCATATTTTCTACTTCCCAGTGTGTTCCATTCCACATTTAGAATTAGAAATTACCATCTTTGTTTCAAGGCCCAAATCTCTTAAACATCAGTAATCACAACCAGAACCTGGAGCATATAGATTTCAGGTGGTTAAGACCCATGTATACTGGCTTCTATGTGTATAAGCCTTTATGCAAAGCCTCATAATGATACTCAGAGGCTGAGCTTCAGGGCTGGGTAGCTTAAAATTCTGTATGTGGAGCTACACACTGATTGTGGTATACTACCCTTCTGTTGAATGGAAATATGCAACCAAATATGCAAATGAATGAGCAGTTGAATGTGCAAGCAGACAGCCAACTGAAATGTGCAACCCCATGTAGATTTGCATGTACAAGAACAACACATATGCAGTTCTTGTTTCTACAAACTTTAACTGTGTGGACATTCTTTAGACAAAAAAATATGCAATGGCTTCCATGGGTGAACTTAGTAAATGATTTCAGCCACAGTGTGTGGATGCCAGATGTATCAGAAAGGGGAAGGCAAGGACTGATGGTTAAGTATCAAATCCTCTCAATCTACACCTGTAGAAATTAATGTCTGCTGAGGGTAACTATGGAATATCTGACACCTATGAATTGAAGACAATAGTTTCATAATATGGCTCAGTGTTGCAGTACGTTTCTGAACTGAATGCAATCTCCTCTTCCATTCTTAAGCACAGTGAATTTCTAATTCCTTCCCATGGAAAGAAAAACAAAACCAGGACACACATTAACTTACCCATCCATCACAAATAGGTTTGTTTGATCAGTAGCCACATACTGCTTCTTCTTAATCCTGCAAGTGGCTAAGCTGCTTTACAGCTTTCTTGTAGGTCATGCACACAGGCAAGAACTTTGTGCTTTCCTAATTAGCCAGCTAGCATAGTTGAAGAAAGGATCTTGTTTTCCCCTAGTAATAACCAGCCACATGGCTCTGGAAAGCCTGCGAGCAAAATAGAAGGCAATTCTTCCAACCAGGGCCTATAATTTAGAGAGAGATGACCTTTACATATAGAATTTTCATTCCTTTCATATTGGAGATCCCAAACAAATAAGCAAGTCGTCATTATATCTTACAGTGGTGAAGTTCACAGGTTAACTATTCATTACATGAAATAGTACTTGCTTTTCCCTACTCTGAATCTACCACCAATAAGTAATTTCATTGGGATATGCCTTCTGCTGCTTTGAGAGAGGGAGAAAAATATTTCTGTGTCTACTCTCTTTACATTGCTTATAATTTTATGAATCTCACATTATGTGTCCCCCTAGTTATTATATCTTTTTCTTCTTCAGGACAATAGCTTTTGTCTGCTTAATTCAGCCCCTTGATCATTTCGGTTGCCCTGTTTTCTATACTTTTTTTTTGGCTCTCCTATGACCTTTAAAAAGAAAAAGAAAAAAAAAGATGGGTGATCAGAACTTTAAAGATTATTTCAAATGTGGATTTGCTGTGATATTCCTTAAAGCAAGGGATGGGAACTGTGGGATCTATATACTGTGTGCAGCCAAATTAGGTGTTTTCTGGGGTTTTCACCCATCCAGGTCCCCCAACACAGAAGGAACACCACTGGGTCTAAACAAGCGTCATCTCCTATATAAAAGTATTTCACATATTTGCATCTTTTAGGATTCCAAACAGCAGTTGTAGAGGGATGGGTGTGATCCATATGGATTAAAGAATCGCAAAAAAATTGGTATGGACAACTCCCAGGCTATCTACAATTGGTTCATCCAGGCCTTAAAGACATTTAGATACATTCAGGGTGCTGCCCAGTATTTCTCTGATTTATCAAACTTCGGAAAATACTGGACAGAATCCCATGGCTAGAGATGCTAAAGGAAAAAGACACCCAATATGGGCAAGATTTGTGAAGAAAGAACTTTGAAAAGCATAATCATGAACAATTGCACAGAGCAAGAAAAACGGGAAACATCAAAAAAAAAGAAAAAGGCAATTGACTGCACAGTAAACTTGAAGAAGAAGTGAAAAAAAAAAAGCATGTATAAAAATGAGAAGGAAGGGTGAATCCGCAAGAAAGAATACAGATGGGTAGCCCAAGTTTGCAGGAATAATGTAAAGCAAGCTAAAGCTCAAAATGAGCTGAGACTGGTGACACAAGCAAGGAGCAACAAAAAGGGGGATGGGGGTGATTCAAATATGTTTTAAGCAAGAGAATGATTAAGAAAACATTGGGACTGCTCTTCAGGAAGGATCGTAAATGCTTGAAACTGACTATAGGCATACACCTAATTCACCAAACATATTGTTTAGGTGCCCAGAAAAACTGTTTACAAATTTCTGAAGAAGGGGTGGAGGACATATTCTGGTTATTGACCTATAAAGCCCTATGGAGCTCACGCTCTAACATCTTTGGAGGAGGTGCTTCTTTTGATCCCATCATTGTCACAAATCCATTTCATAGGAACCCAACAGATTCTCTATAGCTGCTCTCAGACCTTAGGAGGATAAGCTGCCTCCCTAGGGAGGATAAGCTGCTTTCCTCCTTGTTGTCCTTTCTTGAACAGGTGAAGAACTTCCTATTCCACTGGTGTTTGGCAACTGATTGTTCTACTTGCTAGGGCTTACTGTTTTAGTGTGTTGTACTGTCCTTATTCCCTCCTTTTAATATTTTAAGTGCCTTAAATTTTATGGGAAGCTTAATACTATTTCAGTTCTGATTTTTTTGTACGTTTTTAGCTACACATTATTTCCTTTGAAATGTAAGCCACTTTGAGCGGGAAGGCAGGGTATAAATAAAATGCTTGATTGCTTTATTCACAGCCTCCCTCGCAATTGTCTGTGCTGACTAGGCTTGATGGGACTTGCATCCAACAGCATTTGGAAAGCTCCACATTGTCCACCCTTTCTCCCAAGAAAGAAACAAAGGCTGCAATATAGAACATACTTCAAAAGTATGAAACTGAACATATGCATGTGTGTGTATATGTGTGTGTGTGTGTGTGTGTGTGTGTGTGTGTGTATATATATATATATATATATATATATATGTATGTATGTATGTATGTATCAAGGAGAGCCCAGTGGCCTCCAATGAGATGGTAGTGAACAATGATATAGCTGGTTGAATGTTTTGGGAAATAATGTTGATCATATAAAAAGATGTGAAAAATGGGATACCAGGTACGTTCTTATTTTGATTTTTCAATTGTTAATTATGCCCACTTGGTTCAATTTTTCTACCACCAACCATTTGTACATACTTTTAAAATTAAGCGATCAGCTCTCAGGAGGAAAGAAAAAATTCAGGGATTTAGCAATGTATGGAAATAGTCACACTAAACGTGCTTCCAGACTGATTCAAAAGGATTAGAAAGTCCCAAGATTTGTTCCTGTTCTTTCCAGTTTTTGTTGTTGTTTGTCTTTTGTTTTTTGGAGATTTGTACATATTTTGTTTATGCCTGAGTATTTTCTGTCACCTCTCAGTATGACCTGAGACTTTTTAAAGTAGCTCCCCCAGTCAGTTTATTTTAGCCCAGTATAAAACTGGAAAGAAAAGGGATAAAATCTGGGACTTTTCAATCAATCTGAATACATCCTAAAGCAGTCATAACCTACTTTGTGGTTCCTTTTAGGGATAGTGGTGATGAAGATGATTCAGGAAGTCCACCGTAGCAAAGAGGTATCACACAAAAAAGTATAAGCAGGGCCCAAACTTGGAATGTAGGGGGGCACATTACCAGGGCCTAGAGATCTGCAAGTGGGGATGGCCACCCAGGCTGCAGGAAAATACCAGAAGGACAGCTGACGCTAAATTTCAGGACGTGTTTGAGGATATCTATGGGTAACATATTTTTCAGCAACTCTGTACTTAGTACTTGGCAGATTTATGCCTTCCTGCGTAACATAATATCTCAAGATCACCACTAATCAGGCTATACGCTCCTTCGAAGCAGGACTGTAACTATCGATTTGTGAAGGCCTTAATGTGAATACCTCACATAAAATTCTTAATTCCCTGTTGCTGCGGTCAACTAGATCTTAGGTGGAAAAGAGATGGAAGGACTTGAAAGATAGATGGGTATAATGTGGAACTTTGTTTGGAAGGGGGAAAAAATTAACACAGAAATTAGAAGCTGCAAAAGGACACTTAAACATGTCAAGCTGCAGAGATGTGGCAGCCTTTGTTATGCAAAGACTTCTCAAAACATCTTCTGCTGCTGGAACAGATAATGTTCTGGAAGAAATGTTTCTAAATTTCTATTAAGAGATCCGACATGATTAATTCTTAACCATTACAGCAGTCCACAGTTCATCTGGGGGACGGGGGAGCAAGGTTAAATTGCATTGCTCAATGGAATTGCAATATATTTATTTCAATGTTCTGAATGTGATTTTAATAATCAATAAAATATTTTTAAAATATTTTCAAAGGATCATCCCATTTGTTTTTTAATAAAGGCATGGAACTGTTGGTAGATGGTACAAAGTCCCATAATAATAAATTAAAACAGGTCATTTTAGGGGTACTGGGAGCCGCTGATGCTGGAAGGATCATTTACAGATCTCATTCTCTCTCTGTATATTTAAGGTAAGCAAATGTCTAATACAAGTAAATTGCCCGAAGTACAAATTATTCCCCTCCCGTTTATGTGTAGACATATCTATCTATCTATATCAGTGGTTCTCAACCTGTGGGTCGCGACCCCTTTGGGGGTCGAATGACCATTTCACAGGGGTCGCCGCTCCCTTTCCCACCCCGCCCCCTTTTGAAAGAAGGCAGCCTCACAACCAATGGGAGCACTGTTTCTCAGCCCCCGCACTGGAAGGAGGGGAGAGGAGGCGTGCTGGGCGTGTGTGGGGATGGTTCGCCGTCTTTCCCTGCCGGGTGGGGGGCAGAGGTGGGGATACCAAGAGGGGCTCGCGTGTGTAGCATGGTCGAGGGGCTACAGTGGGTATTGCACCCCACTTCCGAGTCCTCAGAGAGCCGAAAGGAGGAAGGAAGGGGCGCCTGTGCGACATGGGAGTGAGAGCGTCTGAGCAGCCATGCTTCCTTTAAGGGAGGGGGGAGGGGGGAGTGAAACAAAACGTGTCTGCTTATGCTGCTGCCATCTTTCCTCTCTCCCTGTCCTTTCCTCCCTGTGCCTTGTGTAAAATGTGGGCTGTTTCAGCATTGCCTTTGGGAGTGACTGGCTTTTTGAACTGTGGAAACCCAACATTCAGAACTAGAACTACTGCCTTAATTCTGGCATTGATGGACGATCTCTGTGCTTAAAAAAAAGGGGGGAGGGTTACCAGTTTTTAGGCATTAGAAGTCTATCCGGAGCAGTGATTTAGGGCAGTGTTTCCAATCTATTTGATGTTGGAAATAACTAACTAACTAACTAAATAATAAATAAATAAATATAGAAAATCATTTCATGGTTGGGGGTCGCCACAACAGGAGGAACTGTATTAAGGGGTCGTGGCATTAGAAAGGTTGAGAACCACTGATCTATATCTATCTGTCTATGACAGAATTGTCCTATACATGTGAACAGGCCTTCATTTCAAGTTTGTACTTAGATAATAATGCTTGAACCTTCAATGTATTATTTGAATATCACTTGCTTTGAATCTGACCATTTTAAAGCATCTTTCTGTTTCCAGCAAAACTGTGAATCAGACTTTCCCTTGCTGCTCTCACCTCTTTTTTCTCCCACAAAAAGCCCATATCATTTTCATCTAGATCATTCAAAACCTCTTGGGTTTTCATTTTCTTCCTCTTTTCATGTATCTTTTCTCCCTCTCATATGTAGGCTCCCTGTTTTCTCTACCTCCATCTCACCCTCCTAAAACCTTGTTTTCTTGTGGACAAAATGCTAAATAATCTAAAAGCATCTCTGACGAGAATAGTAGTAAAGAACACAAATGGGCTGGCAAAAGTGCATTTCAGTTCCACGTGGTTCCTGGCTTCTCAGAAGACAAAAACCAATTAGATAACACTTGCACAGTGGCTACTACTGTGCAAAAGGGTGGTGCAGTCTCACTAGGACTAATAGGGTTTTTAATAATAGATTCTCCTCTCTCTCTGATTTGGAGAGGGAAGTGGTTTCAGTTGCCGTGCATCTTCTGGCCAATGCTCAATGAATGGAGAATTAATGTTTTATGATCATCGGGAGCAACTTGAACAGTAAGCCTATTCTTCTTACAAGGGAGATCCTTGCAAATGAAGTTTGGGTTTGCTGTCATGAAATGAACTGAAGGGAACAGTGACGGAGAGCATGGATACTTCTAAATTAAAAAGCAGGGGAGGAAGAGAGAAAAGGGAGTCTCTAAGACTAATCAATCTGTTTTAGCATGTGCTTACTGGATTACAGTCCATTTCTCTTAGAAGAGTTTATTTCTGTTCTCCCTCCTTCCTTTCTTTTGCATCAAAACAGATGAACACTGCTCCCTCTTAGGAAAACAGAAGATTTGGTGGTCCCAGGCATTACTGGGAACAGGAAGGAGACAAGGAGAATTAGAGGAAGATCCAGAGCATTTCAAAAAGTGGACATTATTTCAAATAATAATAAATAACAAATAATAAATAATAAATAACAAATAAATAACCTTCTGCTAGTTCATTCAAGTAAAAGTCATCCAGGACATTTCCAAGTTGTTGCCATAAGAACCGTTATTTATAACCTTACCAATGGTGCTTAATGCATTGCTCCATCCTTCTATCCCTATTGAAAAGTCTTCTGTTCAACATGAAGGTTACATTTTATCCTTGGAGAAGGAAGAGGAGGAGGAAGTAGCTGTGCACAACAACCCCAATTGCCTTCCCTCTGCACTGGAGCCCAGGAGTCTTGTAGCAACCCACATTTTCTTTGACTTTCACAGGGACATGCTTGAATTCCCCTGCCCACCCACACACATAATCCTACCCATTCCTCCCTCCCTCCCTTTCTACTTTCAGTCCCTTTGAGTGTCACATCATTTACATTTATGAAAGGAATTTCCTGGGGGTGCATGGGTAGAATAAATTGCGTATGATCAGATCAACCTTGTGCATAATGCATTTGTCAAATCCCTGAGGGCTTTCCTCCTGGCTGAAAGTCTCTGTAATGAAGTATTTGACTGTAATTTAGTTAAAGATGCTCATGGTAGGAAAAGCACGCAGCAGCAGGGGGGTGGGTGGGTGCATGGGTTAGGAAGAAAGGAATACCACAAAATAAACCTGCCTCTAATTACAAGATGGACGGCCTGCTAAAAGTCCTCAGGAAATACCAAAGTGTTAGTAAGATGAATCCTCTAGTCAATTTCTTTCTGAAAGCAGAATATAGTTCTTCCCCACCCATTACAGCAAAATGAATTAGACATATTTCCATGTACTATGTATTATGTATTTTCATGTATTCATGTATTTCATGCATTATATCCCACGTTTTTTCCAATGCTGAGACTCAAGGTGGCTTCTACATATCAAATTGGCTTATATCAAATCAGACTAGTCCACCCCAGTTGACCCCAGTTTTCCAGGGTCTTTCAGGCAGAGGTCACGCCTCTGTACTTAAATTCCATTAAAACAAATGCAGGTGCTGGGAACTGAATCTAAAACCTTCTGTACACACATATTAAGTTTTTTTTTCTTAGACGGGTTAACCTAGGCCATTTCCGCACTACACTCTTTATAGTGTGATTATTCCACTTTCAACATCCTATGGAATCTTGGGGTTTGCAGTTTCAGGAGAGGCCAAGTGGCCCCTCCTGAAACTGCAAACCCCAGGATTCCATAGGATGTTGAAAGTGGAATAATCACACTATCAAGAGTGTAGTGCGGAAATGACCCTACAGCGCAACCCCATACATGTCCACCTGAATTCATAAGGATTGGCTCCCAGAAACATGTGTAGAGAATTATAAATTTATACTTGATTAGGGTATAAATGGTTGGCAGCAAGACAAATTTAAGCAGGATGACATCTTGTTGATTACAATGAGAAACATACTCACTTAGCTTTCTCTATATCATACTCAAAGGATATAATCTATGTAGCAGGACTTCATTATATGGATCTGGTGTCCTATATCTAATTCTACCACCAACCCACTGGAAAAAAAAATTAGCCTATCTAATCTTTTCACCCATTGTCACAGTCCTCTGTGGAAAAAAAATCTTTTCATCATTTGTATCATAAAAGGCATGGAAGTATATTCCTAAGTAATACAAGTACTACAAGTCGAGAGAGAGAGAGAGACAGAGAGAGAGAGACAGAGAGGAAAAATGTCCTTCAATTTCATCTAATCAAAGATAGATGCTTCATGCATTACAGATTTCCAATATGACACTGACTAGCTTTCAGTAAGCTTGGTTATGAACTGTTGAACTTAAAGGAAAATATCTACTGCAAGCCTGAAGAGTCAGCTCCTCACTCTACCTAGGAATCCAAACCTGGATGGCAGAAATCGAACATTGGCTTCTAAGGAATAAATGGATTACAGAAGAACATGTTGAAGAATTTAAACAGCTGAATTCTTTTGAGAACACTGACTTTGACCGAGCATTTGACTGCTGATAAAATTTTAAGGTATCTGGAATGTCTCCTTTCTCTTTTTCTCTATGTGTGTAACCTTCCTTTCTGCTGCATGTATCTTTTCCTTTTCTATCAATGTGCATCTATGACAACATGTGTGTTGTTCCTGCTTAAAAAAGAGGCTGTTGGAAAGATTCCAAATGAAGAGCAAACTGCCATATGCACACAGTTCCAGGTCCTCCCCTGCATGGGTAGTTGTCGAGCTCGAGGGAGCCTCTGCTACAGCTAGTTAGTGGTAAGGCCAGGGATGAAGAGGGAGACGACTCAGAGCAGGAAGAAAAAGTTGGTTTGGGCTGCAAGGGGAAAGGAAATGAGGATGGCTCACTTCTTCCTCTGCCAATAAACAGCAGCATCAGTCTCATTTGACAGCTCTTTACAGGGAGGTTTTGGAAAGAGCACAAAACGCTAGATAACAGCCTTACATACCGCATTCAAATGGATACATAAACACGTTTGCCACTTTCCAGCCATGATATATTTCATTTTATACTTCCTGGAAACTGAGTGAGACTTTTTTGAAATGAGTGTTGGAAAGGTAGAAAAATTCTTATTGATTTTTTTTTTTAAAAAAAATCATTCTGATAGTTTTTAATAACAATAGTATTAACAATAATTAATTAAGAATAACAATAATTCTTACATGGGTGGCACTTTCATCTATGATGGTTTACACAACTAAAGATCCTAACATGGGAAGAGTGCATTAGTCCAGTTGTGAGGAACTCCCAATGTCTCATTCAATAACTCTCATCAGGACCACACAGCATAGCCAACAGTAAGGGATTCTGGGATCTGAAATCCAAAACATCTGGAGAGCTGAAGATTCCTATCCACTTGTTAGATGAGAGTGTCTTTCCATTAAGTGTCCATGAAATAGTTAACACAAAAATATGTGTAACACTCCAGATTGAAACCACCCAACAAAGCAAAAAGAAGAATGGAAGACTGTTGCGTGATTTCTTCATGTATTCCACACCTACCATTCCTCCCCGGATTCATGAGCTGACCGAATAATCAATACAGCATTTGTTCTGAGGACTTCTGAAAATTTCACACTAATCTCTGCAGTTGACCTTGATTTGAATTGCTTGTGGTATTATAGTGTGAATGAAAATATTCCTGTTCTGTTATGAAATGGCTAGATTATCACCTCCATTATAAGATGTTGTGTCCCATAAATGATGGAAAGTAGTGTGGAGGTGAGAATAACTATAAATCACAGCTGTAAAGGATTTGAGAATATCTGGTGTGTTGCTCAGCCTAGCAATCTACCTTATCAAGGTGGATATAAGTAGGGGTGCAAAGAAATTTCATTGGACTCAGTAGTCTTGATGAAAGTAGCATTTTTAACCTCCCAACTCAGTTGTGGGAAAATCCATTGGAATATTAAAACATTTGCAAAGTTTACAAGAAGTCCCTGGTGAATAAAGTATATAAAAAACAGTGGACCTCATTTTAAAACATGACAAGTGAAAATTCAAACAATGGGAAAAGGACACAGAAAGTGTAAGAAAAAAGTGTGTAAATAAGGCAAAGTGAGCAAACCAGAGAAGTGTGTGTAAAATAACACAAATTTTAGGGCAGGAAGGAAACACAAAGTTTTACAATCTACAAAATAAAGGCAGAAGTAAAAAAGCAGATGGGATTCACAGAAACTCGGTGAAACTGAGATTTTCACACCCCCACAGGCAAGGTGGTACGCATATGTTTGCATTCACACCCACACAAACTCTCCCTCTACTGTGTTAATATTATCTTTGACACTAAGGAAGAAGGGATAGTATTAATTACACCCAATGCAAAACAGACCACATGCGCACGTGCACACACACACACAGGGTTTCCTGGCAGCTGAGAAACCCCATTGGGAAGAATAATAGGCCAACCAGAATTTTGTATCACAGAATGTGTACATCCTACAGTGCTACAGAGGAATTATTCTGGACAAAAACTCCACATGTTTTTATTGCACTAAAATCCTGTTTTCCTTGCAGAAAACAGGTCAGGAGTCCTGTTGCTAAATTACAATGTTCTAAGTGAACCCGCAAGATGTAGTGGTTTGAGCACTGGACTACAACTCTGGACACCAGGGTTTGAACCCCGCTTAGCCACTGAAACCCACTGGGTGATCTTACGCAAGCCACACCATCTCAGCCTCAGAGGAAGGCAAATGCAACCTCCTTAAACAAATCTCGCCAAGAAAACCCTGTGATAGGGTCACCTTTGGGTTGCCATACATTGGAAATGACTTGAAGGCACACAACAACAAACAGTGAAGTCAGACTTATGCCACCACAATTCACTTTGGGGTCACTGCATTAGTCAGAATTCTGTACTAACTAGTGAAACAACCAAAACTTGCACCCCAGCATCCATCTTTTATGTGATGCGCCCCCTACCCTCCAAGATGGCAATTTCCATGTGATTAGGGATCAGCAGAGATGCATCCAGCTGCTTTCCTATAGAAAGTTTCTAAAAAATGGGCTAAAGGGTGCTGTACTGTTTGAATTTTAATTCCTTCTTTTAATCTGTTTTTAGCTGTTTTAATTCTTTTGTAGTTTAATATTTACTATTTATATGGTTTTTGAAAAAACTGTGTTGTTTTAATATGCATTTAGTATGTTCAGCAAATGTGGGGTATCATCAGCAGGGACCTCCTGAAGACACCATAGCTAATAAGACATAGTTATATACCACATGTATGTCCCATATGTAAGCTTTCCAGCCCAGCTTCTTCTTAAACAACAACAACGACAACAACAACGACACTTCTGTGCAGGAAAGAAAAACAATTCCTTGTGTCCAAAACCATTTTTCTGCACAGGAAATAGACTGTTTAACACAAAATACTCCACACATTTTCTACATAGAATAATTCCTCCTCAACACTTTGGAATCTGAGAGAATACCATTGAGGAATATTTTCTCAACAGTGGGGAGAAAACTACTATAATGAGTAACCCTTACATGTATGGATGCAATATTCAAAGATTTATGTCCCTAAACTACACTGTACTGGGTTTCAGTCAGAATACAGGAATTGAACTACTGGTACATACTTTGTTTCAGAGTTGCCTGCCTTAGCAAAACTGTATGCAGTAGAACAAAAATGCCAGTGCTGGCAAGCATGTCCTCTATAGTGCATGGGAAGACATGCACTTGAAGACATGTGTGCATGTACACATAAAAACATCACTTTTCCTCTCATCAGTCTTGTTTCTGGCTGATGAGCACTAAAGGGGGAAAAGGAAGGATGGATATGGAGGAGCTCCAGGAAATAATGAGTGGATGTACTGTAGGTGTAACCCTTCCTCAGCCTCTAATTTCTCCCTGAAAATTTACTCCACTCCCCAATTAAGAGCAGTGTGGGGTAAGCACAGGGCAAGAAAGTACATAATTGTCTCATAACGAAGAGGTCAAAGTTCTGCACCGAAACTGCAAAGATTAATTAAGTATAAATAAATCAAGCAAGTAAGAAAATGAGCAAGCAAGCAAGGTAGGAAACATGATATACATGAAGAAAAGTTAAGCCAAATTGCACTTTGTGTGTGCTTTTAAGTCATTTCCAACTTGTGGTGACTCTAAGATGAACAAATATTTGCAATTTTTGTTTGGGGGTGCTGTTGCCTTTTCCTTTTTCTGAGTCTGAGATAATGTGATTTGCCCAAGTTTACCAAGGGGGTTTCCATGACTGAAGAGAGATTTGAACCCTGGCTTTCAAGTCATAGTCCAATACTTAAACTACTACACCATGGTTGCTCTGCAAATAAAACTACATCCATCTAAACCACTGAAACCAACCAACTTATATTTAAGAAGATAATTCAATTATCTCCAACCCAACTGAAATATTTCCCTACTTTTTAATTTTTGGACATTGTTCAGACCATTCCATGCAAATAGTTTGCTGTAGTCTTCAGACTGCTAACTTCATAGCACAAGAAGGCTAAATGAGCACTAGCACATAGCTGCAGTGATTAAATCACAGTACAGCACAATTTTGTATTGTGATTTAATCAATTAACTTATGTACTGTTGATGTGATTTAACCAATGTACTCATGTGCCCGTGCACATTGGTAACATATAAGAAGGAAAAAGGAGCAAACTGAAAACTATTTGCTATATGAACATCCATATACCAATTCCAACATTAATTTTTGAATTTTCCCAAGTTTAAGCAGAAAGCAGTCTGAATGGAATAAAAGCAGAGCAAAACTTAAAAAAAAAAAAAGTAACAGGAAATTCTGCTGAATCTGATATCCATTTATTCAGTTATAGATTCTAAATATTAGGACTCTTCCCTAGTTAAGGAAGTTGTTGAGTAATCAGAGTTTGAACTGTTTAATTTATGAATGGTTTGATTGAATCTCCATATATTCAGAAGTGAATAAAGCAATGTGGAAAGTGTGCTTTTATCTGTAGATGGTACTTCTGTCATCTTAGAAGAGGTATTCTTTCTTGTTGTGAATAAAACAGGACTGCCTCTTTTAAGTATCTGCTGACACCATTTTTAGAAGAGCTTATATTAAAACCTAGCTGAAGTGCCCAGCTTCCCAAGGATTAAAAATATTTTAGCCTCTAGCCACTCTAATTTGGTGCTGTCCTTCTCTCTCTCTCTCTCTCTCATTCTTCCTCTATTCTTTTTTCTTCTCATCCCTCATCTTCATCTTCTCTCTCTTTTGAAATGTTAAGGAGGTCATGAAGAGAGAAGCAGTACCATATGGAGCTGTTCTGGAGAAATCAATATCCTAAATGTGCTTGTAGCTTTGTCATAGATTGTGAGGGATAGTTAAGGAAGTCTGCCACCTAATGACTGAAGCTGATACTACAGTTTTAAGAGAGGTTTAATGAACTAAAATTATTAGGTTTATTTTTTTTTTAAGGTAACCCTGAGGTGTATACATCTAGGCTGCCCTTAATATGCCCTTAATATCTGTGTCAAATTTCAGGTTCCACATCTTGTACAATGGCAGAGAGAGATGTACAAGAGACATGCATCCGATTTTATTATTGTGTAGATAGCCAACAGTTATAAGACGTGTGTACTCTGGGAGACTCTGGTAGTCAATTAGAAGATTTGACTGATTACACTACCTGATCCATTAAAATTTGCAGCTCTGCTAAATATTATGATCAGCTAGGTTTTGAGAGTCAGTTCACATATGCATAAATAGTACTTGATTGTTCAATACTTCATTACGCTAACTGGTAACTGTGCGTGAGAATGAACTCAAATGAAAGAGGTGATAAGAAGTTATATCTGTGATATCAGGCCTAGTATTGTTCATAAGCTATTAAATGGTGTTGTGGTCAACAAAGGAAAAACAAGCATCCAGAAAACAACTGCAAATTGAAACAAAACCAATCAAAACTTTTTCAATGTTTAAGAACAAATTAGATGTGCTCTTTCCTAGAGGAAAGCTAGAAGAAGAAATCCAACAATCCTTTGTTGATTACATGTCATGATACATATGAGTGTATGCAAATTGTTTTGCAGCTTGAAAGCTAAGCTAATCAGCTGAGTAAAAATGTTGGTCTGGATGTTTAGAAAGTGCCAAGTAGCAAGCCTAAATCAAGGGGAGTTTTGATCTGTGGGAACATTTCCAGCTCCCTCTGCCAACCTCTGCTTTTATCTCTTGCTCTCCTCTGAACCTAGTACTGAGAACTAAGGCATTATTATATCCTCTAAAAGCTTTGAACACAGAGATGGCAGCATGACATCAAAAAAAAAAAATGGTAGGAGACATTCAACTAGGGGGCAATAATGCTGTGGAAATAGAAGAACTGAAGTTACATGTACAACCATATTAATAACTGATGAACCAATGAAAACTAAGGGCACTTTTGGGTCTTGCCAGTGGCTATAATAATACGCCTAATTATCTGATGCTTGGAATTAAGCCACTATCACTCTTCAACCTAAACACTGTAAACTCAGATACAAACACATGTCTAGAGTGTCATGAAGATCCAACAGTGGGGTGGAAAAGAAAATGACAAAATCTTTTTCTTTATTATATTTACTTATTGAATGTATATCCTGCCTTTCTCCCTAGATGGGATTCAAGATATAAATCCTGTTCAACTCATTAATTGCTTCTGTTGTGCACATGCACATGGCAGAGGGTGGTTTACTGTGAGTTGAATCCAAAGTTAGTCATACTTAAAGCAGACCCACTGAAATGAATGCATTTCATTGACTGATTCCAGTGGGCCTGTTCTAAGTATGATTATGTTTTGATTCAACCCAGTGTTTGAATGATGACTATTCAGCTCAGACACTTTCTAAACAGCTTCTTGTGCTTTAACAAAAAATCCCTTCCCTCAAAACACCTCTCTTTTTTTATGCCCGATGGAGAAAAACATTTCCATTCTTTTTCTTTTTCCCAGATTCCCAGACTGGTACCAACCAAGATTTGTGGAATCCTCCAGAAATTTCATTCCTCTTATTTAAACTCGTTTATTACTTCAAAATTACAGAGATGTTCTACTTGATGTAGAATCCCCTAATAACCTTCAAATGTAGCTACATGCAGAATTTCCATGACAGCTCTAATTTGCCACAGGATGGTGTGGAATAACAAGGCTTTTTTTAAAAAAAAAAAAATGATCAGGGTGGGGAACTTTGAATGGTTCAGTTATTTTGAACTACAACTTCCATCAGCTCCATCCAGTGTGGCCAATGGTAAAGGATTATGGAAGTTTCTGTGTTCTTGGAGAATTGATTCAGCCTGTAAAATAGTACTCAGAGATATTATAATAAAAGGAATAATATAATTCTATCACATGCACTACATGCAAAAGACAAAATACAGAGGATGAAGCAGTTACTAACAACAGCAGGGAGTCCAACTATGAACTAAACCAAGCAATCCTCTATAAAAGGCATGTGTCTCTGTGAAATCCCAAAGTTACTAAACTGCTGTGATGTCATGTAATTTTCTCTCACATCTTAGTTTCTCACAGAAGAGAGAACAGCTACAGAATATTCATGTTCTATGAAGTTTTAGGAAAGGAGACAGATAGACCATTTGGTTGAAGAGGAAAATGTAACAATGGTCCTATGATGAAGAAAGTTATACAGAAGGAAAACCAAACAATTCAGCAGGAAAAGCCACATGTCAAAGAGATGATCAGGAAACTGATGGTGTAACAGAAGGACTAAAGAAGAAGAGCAGAGTAGGCAGTAAGCTGACAAATAAAAAAGCGAAAAGAAGGAACCCTGGAGGAAGTGGCCTCAGAAAAGGATGAAAATAAGACAAAGGCCATTTCTATACTAGACTGTGATAGTGCTTTTATTCCATTTTCAATATCTGGTGGAATTTGTTTATAACTTACTGAGGCCAAAGAGCTCTCTGGCTGAGGATTCTAAAGGCCCTTCCCTAAACTGCAAACTCCAGGATTCCATAGGATGTTGAAAGTCGAATAATAGCACTATAACAGTGTAGTGATGAAATGATGGCCTGGGCGGGGGGCTTCACCCTTTTTAATAGAGAAGATGTATAAATTGAACTTTAGGAATATCAGAGTTATGGTGAGATGGATCAAAACTAAGTTAAATGTAAAGTTGAAAGCTTTCATGGCCGGAATCCATAGGTTGTTGTGGGTTTTTCGGGCTTTGAGGCCATGTTCTATTAGTATTTGCTCTTGACGTTTCGCCTGCATCTGTGGCTGGCATCTTCAGAGGATCTGGTGGCATAGAAGTAAGACAAAGTATATATACTTGTGTAGTCCCCGGGTGGGAGGAAGAAATTTGCATATGTTACAGTTGGCCTGTGTGATGGCCTATTGTTAAATGGGATATCCCCCAGGGTTGCATTGTCAGTCAAGGGATATGCATAACAGTGTGTTAAATACATTAGCATTCCATTGTATTGTTTCCTGTAGAGGACCTCCAGCGTCTGGGTGGTGTTCATTGCCACAAGTATATATATTCTGTCTCACTTCCATGCCACCAGATCCTCTGAAGATGGCAGCCACAGATGCAGGAGCAAATACTAATAGAACACAGCCTCGAAGCCCAGAAAACCCACAACAACCTATACAACTAAGTTAACTGATAATAACTCTCACTGAAATCAGTGGAACAAGTCCTGTCTCTTACCTCATTTATTCCAGTGGGACACAACTTCTCTGGTTTGTGCCTAATGTAAACATATTCCACTCACAATACTACAGGAGAAGCATGGCTGCCCCCTGAAAATAATCTTCTGCTCATTGTTCAAATATATATATATATAAATATTATGAATGTACATGCTTATTAAGCACCTGCACTTGTACTCTTGGGTGCAAGGGCTCAAAGAGGCAGCTGCTCTCTTGGTAGCTGGCACATGTTCACTGATGGTTGAAATTGACTTGAACTTTTAAAAACTGGCATATAATTTATAGAACAATGCAGAACAAGGGCTTTTTTCCTGGTTCTTGATTTGCTGCTCTGTCGCTGCTGTATCTCAAAATAAATCAGTCTGCAGTGTGAATCTAGTATGTCTATAATTCTTATACATGTAATGAGCCTTGACTTTGTTTCCACCAATGTTATTGTAATTGTCATCCAAACCAAGTTTGATTACAAGTCAATTTATATCTTCCACAGCTGTGGAACCTGCACACTTGATGTGACTCAAGAGCCAAATTTCACCCTGCTATGTTGTTTGTTAGCCTAGATATCCTGAAGACACCAGATCCCATATCTTGGAAGATAAGTAGAATCAGCCATTGTTAGTACTTGGATGGGAGACCACCAACAAATACCAGGTGCTATAAGCTACATTTCAGAGGAAGGAAGTGGCAAAGTCATCCTTGAGTATTCAGTTCCTAAGAAAACCCTATGTAATGTATGGGTTGCCAGAAGTTGACAGGCAATTTGAAGGCACATACTCGCAAGTTGTTTGTGGCTGGAACTCTTTCATTTCCATAGGAAATGGAAAAAAGTCTCATTTATGGTGCTCATTTGTAGAATGGTTTTACTTTACTCCCTAGTTACCTAGTTTGCTAAAAGGATAAACCAATTTAAAGAGGCAGTCACGCAACAACCAAATAAGCTAGATGAAATGCTGCTGCTTCTACTGCTTCTGTGTCTCTGTGTCAACTATTCTGATTGTAAACAACGTTCATGTGACAAAAGCAAATCAAGGAAGAGTGAATTGTAGTATATGAATGCTGTAGTGATCAGAGTGGAAAAGAAAACATTATATTGGGCATGTCTGCATGTCAAGCTCCCAAAATGCACTCTGTGAATTATCATGTTTACATATTTGAATATTAATAATAAAAAAACACTTCAAAAATTACAACTTTTGTCTGATTTTGAAATGTAATTCAGCTGGCACATGACAAGACATGACAGTTTGCCCTCTCTAGTCTAGCTTCAAATAAACAATTTGGTCTGGAATTTCCTGAGTAGGATATGGATTGTACAGATCAAGGGTAGAAAAATTGCAACTATTGGCACATCTGTAATCCCTCATCTATCTTCAATGTCTTCACCATTCCCATATTTATTTTAAAAAGGAACAATTTTGCAGAATTTTTTGCCCCCAAAACTACACAGAGAGCCCACCCCCTTATATGAAGCCTCTTAAAATAACCCAGCTGATAAACAGTCTAGGACTCCACTCTACCCTCAAATACCTCCATGTTCCTCTGCAGAGGAAATACAGAGGAAAATGGAGGTTTTGGGGCCTGTGGGGGTGTGTCTGGGGAGGGAATTAGCCTCTGGTTGCCACACTATTGTCAGCCACACATATAAATCAAGCTTTTACCAAAACAAATCTAAGTTCAGCTATTGGAAAAAGGGAAACCATTAGTCTGAACCTAACTATTTGATGTGTGTGTGTGTGTGTGTGTGTGTGGCAAGAAGAACCTTGCCATGAAAAACCAGTTTTAACAAATCATCAAAACTAATGATAGTGCAAAGGACTATGATAAACAGCATACACAGAGCTAGAAGAAAGAAACATCAGAAGACTGTCTGAGTTCAGACAATATACTACCTTCTCTCGTTGCTATTATGCAAATCCCAAGTGACAGCACTAGAGATAGATCTGTAGAAGTTAGTTGTTTTCCAAAGTAAGTTATTTAATTTTTTTTTTCCAGTAGCAAATGTAAGACTAAATTGCATTATGGTCTGTAATATAATGATGGCTAACCTCACTTCTTTTGTAGTCGAACAGTAAGCATAATTTACAGTTACAGTTATATAGTTATATAGCTATGCAGTTATAAGCCATTTCCACACGTTACTTTATGTCGTCGTCATCCTCTGGTCACAATCCCAGCAGCACCTTTGCTGGGAAGGGAGTGTGATGGAAACACTTCCCTCCACACCCAGCCAGGCAAGTGACACACGTCTGCCTTCCGTAGCACAGCCAGGCTGTTTCCCATGCTGAGCTGGGGAAGGAAGCACCTCCATTGTGCTTCCTGCCCTTCTGCATGGCAGGTAAGGATGGGAGTGTTGTGCGATCGTGGGTGCTTAGTGGATTTAATCCAGTAAGCAAATATATCACTATCATGACGGGTGGGGTGAGATAGCAGCGGAACTGTGATGACATTGTGCAGAAGCATGGCCCATGGACCACTGCCATCCCATCCCCATAGCGGGACTGCAATGCCATGTGGAAATGGCCATAGTTAATCTTTACATCCGGTTCAGCAACTGCAAGGTTTTCAAGAGACTGTGGGACCTCAACTCCCATTGCTCTAACCACTACAGCTAGTAGTGAGAAATGCCTGCAGACGGCTGTTCAAAAACATGTGGAGATTCACACATTGCATGGAACAATGATGGAGGAATATCACATGGTTCAAGTGCTGCCTCACGCTTCTACCTTGTGCTGTTTTGTGGATGTTGAGATGATGATGAGGTAGATAGGAAGAGAGTATGAGCTGGACCACATGACAGCAGCTTCAAGTGTCCAGATTTTTTTTTAACAAAGTAACTTCAGGTATCTTTTAAATTGCTTCCAAGAAACAAAATACTTTTGAGAAATTAGAAGTCTAACAGCAGCTGAGTAATTAGTTAATAGCTGTAACTAATTACTCCATGAAAGTAGCTTTTGTAACAACTAGATAGAATCCAAAATCATCAAACAATATATTTTTTTAAGACCAGACCTTTAAAAAGTATGTGTTGCTTATGCTCAGGTTATGGAACCTACTTTAACTTAAGAAGATTAGGAAAGTGCATGCATTATTAATTATGTTAGAATATATTCTGTTCAAGGGGTGAGAAACCCAGGTAGAAGTACTACTTGGTGAGAAAGATGATCCAAGGAAATCAGTGAAAGAGTGAGCTGTCAGCTTCTAAAAGGAAAAAAATCACACACATATACTACCAATGAAGGTTGTTCTTTTTATTGGTAGTTTGTTGCAAGTGACCAAGAGACAAACAAGGGATGCATGTTAGAAATGTCAGAGTATCAGTAGGTGCTCACTTCCTTATTACTGGAGAACTGCTTGAGATACAGTTCTCTCCAGGCCACCTCCTTTTCCACTGCTGTGCCATTGACCTTTTATTTTATACACCTGTTCCTGACAAAACTGATTAGAGTTATGGACTAGCTTCTGTATGAGAAGATGCAGCACAAGGAGATACTGAAAATCTTAGGGTTCTTTCATTAATGAAGCACTTGTTGCAGCAAACCCATAAGTTGAAAAAATGAGGGCAGAAGTTAGAAAACATGAACACTGACAAATGGAAGCAGAAGGAATTTCAATCACAAGTATGTAAATGCAAGCGGGTTGCTACAGCTCAGCTAAAATCTGGGAACTGTGTAGCCTAGGTTGAATAACTATGTCTCAGTTTCCACACTAGACTGTTATAGTGCTATTATTCCACTTTCAACATCCTATGGAATCCTGGGGTTTGCAGTTTAGGTAGGGGCTTTTGGCAAACCCCAGGATTCCATAGGATGTTGAATGTGGAATAATAGTATTATAACAATCTAGTGCAGAAATGGCTTACGATGCATTTCTCCTTGGCCACTGTGCTGGAAATGCCTGGATCTTTAAGAGGGCCCCTTCCAGTCAGACATTTGGAGCTTGGCCAGCTCTGGGGAACAAAGATTGTTTGAGCAGGGTGTACTCCATAGCAGAGCAGCTCTGACTGGCTCTGTGGAAAGCAGTTTAAGTCACCAGAAGATGGGCAGCGGTAGCAGCAGCAAGAGGGTGGAATGCAGCCAGCGATGTTTTCTTCTTAAATAAAAATTAAATAGAAATTATGCCCCCCCCGCAAATGAAATTTTCCTCCACCCTGCAAATTTCTAACACTGCTAAGAGTGACACACTGAAAAACATTCATACCTAGAATTCTTCTATTTGCTATGTTCACCTTCTTTGGTAATTTTGTCTATCCCCTTTCTTTCCATGCCTAAACTATGTATCTAAATGTTCAACTAAAATGTTTAAGTTACTGAAATGCTAGAATATGGGAACTGAAAGACATTTTTATTGGGAGGAGGACAGAACTCTTACTTGGGGAGGTAACGCCCTCAGTTTTTCCCCTCATAGCTACACCCAGGAAGCAATCCTTTTTCACCTACCTCAGGTGATGGAAAAGACTAGGTTGCCACTGTTGTCTGGCTAGAAAACCAATACATAAGATCCTTCTAGGCTAGCTAAAAGTGATGTTGAATCATGTTCCCACACTCTGTACACAAAGGGAGCAGGCTGTTGTAGCAATGCAGTCTCCAAAATTGGGCTCCTGCTGACTTCAGCACATGATGTGGGCTTACTTGCAGCCTGCTCAGCCTATGGCAATGTGGCTAAAGTCAGCAGAGGTGGACTCAAAACTGTGGCTGCCAAGGACTGAGAATATCCTGTGACAATACCCAGAGGGGAAGCTTTTGAAGAGCTGTGAAATTGCTGCCTCTCAGGCCTGACCTGATTTTGCTTGGGAAATAGGGTTGGCTGCTGATTCACATTTGTTTCTTTACAGTGTGCAAATTTGTAAAGAGAGATTTCTGCAACATGACTCCAATACACCCTCTGTTCTGATGGAAAATAACCACTGACAGGTTGCTCTGAATCTTCCACTACAAAAGGAAGAGGGAACACAACGACATAATAAAGGGAAAGGGAAATAAGTGGATTACATGAATGAATCCTGGAATGAATGAAAGGTCAATCAGTCAGATATTATATGTAGAATTCTTGCCAGTAAATCCCACATGTTCAAAGATAAGAGGAAGTAGAAATGGAAGGAGAAATCATACCTTTTTGAGAATGACACTCAGGGTCCCCAACACTAAGTCAGGAAATGGCAAGAAAGGCTTAAGAAATATCCAGGTTTGCAACTTCAGTAATTCTGTTGTTGTGTACCTTCAAGTCATTTCTGAGTTAGGCTGATCCTAAGACAAACTGATCACAGTAGGGTTTTTTTGGGGAGGGGGCAAGATCTGTAGAGTGGAGGGTTGCTTCTGCCTTTCTCTGAGGCTGAGAGAGTATGACTTGCCCAAAGTCACCCAGTGGGTTTCCATAGCTAGGCAGGAATTTGAACCTGGACTCCAGAGTCATAATCCGACACTCAAACCACCACACCATGCTGAATCTCCACAACAGTTCTATTCTGGTGTTATTACCTGCTAACTGGAGTTGCCATATATTAACTCAGATATAAGGATCTGTGTTATAGTGTATAATTTACACTTTTAAAAAAAACCCTGCTTCTGCATAGTACCTTAATTACTGGACAAAAACCTTTCCTGTCTGATCTGATCTTTGACTTCTGGAATGACCAGCTTTCCAACATAACTCATTCCTCTTTTCTTTTACATTCACACCTGTTCTTGTGGTCCTTTGGACATGAATGTTATCCTATATACCTTAATAAAATTGGACAGAGGTCTCACCCACACAACCACATTAGCACATGGTTATGAGAAACAACAACATTCCTATTCATAGGCCCTTTCCACACGGGGGTATTAAAATGGTGTAGCGCGACCTCTGACAGAGGTCGTCTACACCGTAAAATGGATTGGGGCAGATTACTTTAGTGTAATTCCACACCCCAATCTGCGCTAGGGCGACCGGAAGTGGCGGCACTGTGTGCTTTTTAAAAACCACTTTCAAAGAGGTTTTTAAAAAGCACAATTGTGCAGCCCTGTGCAGCCCCGTCGCAGCGCCCGGTGTGGATTTGCAGGTGCGCGCAAGGGCGTGCCTGCAGATCTGCCGTGGGCAGGCTTTCCAGCAGGTGAGCTTCTCCGGTTGGTGGAGAGCCTCCGCCAGTCATAAGCCGCCATTTTGGGCACCGCAGGACGCCGCAGGACGCTGCGGAGTGTGGAGCAGCGAAAATGCGCTGCTCCATGTGGCGACGGACTTACTGGGTTTCAGGTAAGCTCCGTTTTGGGACGTCTCAGGATGTTTTTTCCTTCACGTGTGGAAAGTGCCTTAGTCTTATGTCTCTTCAGATGCAATGGGAAAAAACAAAAACAGAACACTCTAACTTAACCACCAGCCAAAGCCATGGTAAAACCTTTGACAAATTTCTGCTCACCCAGGTCCAGCTACAGAGAGTCATGTGGAGAAAAATAAGTGCCTGAATCCCATTGGTTAGTCCTAACTAGTATAGACTCATTAAATCAATTTGTAAATGGTGAGACAACATATAGACAGATCACATTGATTATCTGATAGGATTCATGCCAGTGAAGTATAGCCAGTGCATTTCAAAAGCACACATAACTGGAAGCATTTCTGCTGTTTTAAGAGTCCAGGGAAGTAATTTTCTCAAAAAAATCAGTTTTTTTTAACCCCTGACATAAGGAGAGAAATTCATATTTTTTTTAAAAAAAATGTTTAATGACTATGGGTGTCGAGTATCATCAAATTTGCAAAGGGCTTGTTGTTGAGGGAAAAAAGAGCAATCAATCTGTATTGTCTTCTGATAACGTAATGCTAGAATCGTGACAACATTAACTCAATGTTTGGAGAATGAAGACAGGAAATTGCTGTCCCCCCACAACCAATTTGTGAACAATACAGGCATTCTGTCTTCTCCTTTCAAAGTAAGGAACATTCTTCTTATCACCAGTGTAAGACCTGAACCTACAGAAACATAATTGACATTTTCTTTTAAGAGTTGTTAATTAAAACAACGTGCTGTGTACAGTACTTTGTCAGGCATCAGGCTAGCCTACTAAAATTATCACTAAGGGGCCTATTAAATATCATAATGCTCTCCCAGAGAACCTAATTACAGCAGTTTTTAAAGGTTCTCAATCCGGCATCATGCAAAAAACTTTTTTTTATTTACTTACATTAAAAAAATCAAATGTTAACAACCTGACATAGAAAATCCATGTCCATGGAACAAAATATAGTGTAAAATGTTTAATTCTGGCTGAATAGCATCGTGAGAAGAAAAATCTCAACTGGAAAGCAAAGCCAGTGGTCAGGTAGAGGCCTTTGATGCTTGACAATCTATCTTTCTTATACTTGTTCATTTAGCCAAAAATTGCAGAAAGACTGGAGATTCTGTACCAGGAACTGGGGAATATGTGGCTCTCCTGCTGTTGCTAGGCTGGAACTACATATTCTCAAATTGTCCTGATTTGTCAAGAAGAATCCTGGTTAATGCCACTAATCCCACATTTTCAGCTGCTTTTAGAATGTCCCAATTTCTCTTGCCTTCTCCCACTGATCTCAGCTTACAGTTGGCCCTCAACATTTGCAGGTTTGACTTTCATGGATTTGATCATTTGTGAGTTTCTCCAATCCCGCCCCCACCTCACCTCAGGCACTTCTTTTCTGGAGGAGCCTTCCCTCTCAGCAGCTCCAATCAGGCTGCACAGCAATCTAAAAACCTGTCTTCACTCTTCTTCCTTTTCCTTTACCAGTTGCTGCCTGGCCAGCTAACGGTAGCTTGCAGCCTGATTTCTCAGCACCACAAATCATCTCCCAATATTCCCCCACACACAAGCAAGGAGATGCATACAAGAAAGGAAGAATAGGGCCACCATACCAACCTAACCTCTTTCTCTGACTGGGTTTCGATCCTGGGTACCCGTTCTCCACACCATTCCTCAACCTCCTTCCAACAGACATTTTGCTTTTGATATTTGATTTTTCTACTTTGCAGGAGTCCTGAACCCCTAACCCTAGGGAATGTGGAGGGCTGACTGTATTTCAAACTTGCTGCAAACTGAGTTTGAAGTGCAAGAGTAGTTTGCATTCCATTAATTCAGTGGGCACAGAGGAGAGGAAGTGTAGAATCCTGCCCTACCCAATAAGCTCAGACAAAAGCAAATTGCTGCAGCTTCCCATAGCTTGCATGTTCTTCCCCATTTTTTTCCTTCTTGACCTTAATCTGGTGTTGGTTGGCCACATGTGCAGTGGTTTTCATCTGCAAAATATTGGAAAGTATAGAATTCCCACTGTTTATGCCGGGTAGAAACGATTGGAGTTGCACCTTGAAAGTGAAGGGCCACATGTTATGCAGCTTTGTTCTAAGGTATGCCACATGTCTCTGTGGTCACAAACACTTGGGATAATTGGTATCCATATTTTTCCTAACACATAAATAGTAGGATGAATGTTGCAAACCATAGTATGTTTCGGTAGCTTCCAGTTAGTCACAAGTTGGTTGATCAATACATTTTGGATGTCCTTTCAAGCTTGCCAGGAGCTAGATTCTTTTCCTCGTCTGAAACACTTCGCTTGTGCAGTTCCAATATGTTGGCTTGTACTGGTAAAAGTACAGGCAAAGTCATGACAAAGACGGCAGCAATCCTTCCACCCAGGCCCTTCTACTGCCCAGGTCTTCATAAGGGGCAGCATGTTATAGCAGCAACTAATGTACCATCAGTAAAGGAGTACCTTCAGTGCTTCTCCTCTGTATGATAAAAAAAAATTAGGTCATTGGCTTTTGTTTTCTGCTTTCCAACTCCCACGAAGCACATTAGAGCTCAAATCCGCAAGATAAACCATTATTGTTATCATTATTGTTGGTATTTTTTAAAATGATGAAAGAAAATATTAATGTTACAAATAGCTTCTATTAGCATAAACAGAGCTGCATATTAATCTGCACACTGGTGTCTCTGCTGTCAGGAGACAGAAAGGCCCCAGAGGCCCTGCTGTCGCTGGGGAACTGATGAAGGCATTAACGTTAATGATAATGATAAGGAGGCCACTGTAAATGATACGCCAATTTCTTTTATAATCCTGTTTGGGCAAAGACTTCTCTGCTCACCCCCACCCCGCAAAGTTCCTGCAAAATAGCTGCTGTATCACAGAACCACAGTAGGATCATTCGCAAGGACAGGAGACTTCTAGGGAGGGTAATGAGCAGGCAGCAGCTAAGAGGAGATGAAAGCAAAAGTACAAAGGGCTATAAACTAGGCACAATGAAGCCTAGATTAATTTGGAAAGAGGAATTAACAAGAAAACATTCTCTTAATGAACTCAGATTCCAACTCTGCCTGTTAGGCATCTGAAATACCTTTACTGGTAGGTGGAAGGCTTTTGGAGAAAATGCATGCTGAATATGTCCAGTTGATGTTCAGCACTATGAACTGGAAATTCTTCAGCAAGCTTTCATTCCCATGTTTAATTAGTGCTCCTGACAGCTATGCTTTCAAAAGCAAAATTTCAAATGTTCAGGCTCTGATCTTAATATCTAAATTCTAAAGATTTGCCAGTTTGTGTACACTATCTCTCTCTTTCCTGACACACACATTTCTATGGCATTCTAGTTCTAGCCTCTCATTGCATTTAGGCTTTAGATTTCTTCTTTCTTTTTCCTTCCACACATATTTTGTACCGATATTGTGAGTGACTGATATCCAGACTTGCATGACTTGCAACAAGTAATGTGATCTAGCAGACTTTTCTTCATCTTTGGTCTCATAGAAAAACTGCTATTTCTGTTTTCTGTTTTCCTGTTTCTGTTTCCTGTGGAAAGATGCATTTTCACCTGTCAAGAGTAACAACGGGATGAAATGCATCCCACCTTAGAAATCTATAGATAGTGATACATTTCATTTAAGAAAAATGCATATAGACATGTGTACATTTGAAAAATGTGTACAATTAGATACATGCTTATTGAAAAATGTACAAACACATATTCTAGTGAAAGGGGAAAGTTCACAGAGAAGCAGTTTGTACATGTATATGACTGGCAGCATGAAAGCTCCCAGAATTAAGCAAAACAATGGACTCATTTGACACACATATTCACTATCTTGTAAAATGAAGGGAGGAGACTTGAAATGTGGAAGTGTTTGTTCTCTTGAGCTAACAATGGAGTCAAACCCACTCTTTCATATGGTCTTATTCCTTCAGAAAAGGCCTTTTCATAGCCATTTTGTACTACAGATTTGTTTCCATTTTTCTTGGTAATTGAGACACCTTAGAATCAGAGAATTAGAAGAGTCTTAAGGAGTCATTGAGTCCAACCCACTGTTCACAGCAGGAATTCCATCTACAGCATCCCTAGAAGGCAGTTGTTCAGCCTCTTTTTGAAAAGATCCAGAGAAAGAACCCTTCTACCTCTCTAGGCAATTGGTTCCAAGGACATTCCTTCTAGGCAGTAAGAGGAATTCAGAAATGGAAGTAATTGTCTAGAAAAGGAGTGGTATCTCCTTCTCTGGACATCTTCAAAAAAAAAACAAAACTGGACAACTACATAGTGGGGATGCTTTAGCTGGAGATACTACATTTAGTAGGGGGTTGAACTCAATAGTCCGCGAGGTCCCTCCAGCTTTATGATCAAGTAGCCAATGAAATTTGGATATATGCAGGTATAACTGAAGGAAAAGGAAACTAATCTAAAATGAGATCATCATTATATTCCAAATTAAGTTTTGTTTTCATTTTGCAACATCATCACACAGCCAAATGTCACAGTCTGGGTGCTCAATTTATTGTTATGGGAAAAAGTTTGCTTGGAGGCAGAGAAATGTAATACCAACCCAAGTTGACTATAAACACCTACAAATTGCTACAAAAGATGGTCCAGGGACATTCTTTCATCCATAAAAACCACACTTCATCAAAACTGTTTGCTCTAAAACATTCAGCTCAGTCTCATCTGCATTTGTACCATGAGCCCTAGTACTTGAGATGTCCTTCATTCAGACTCAAAGACACAATGACACAAAGAGAAGGACAGACACACACATACACATACATTAACCATTCCTGTCAATAAATGTTCCCCCCTCATACTTACATACTTTCCCCCTTTTTATGATTATATACTTAGCAAGTGACATTTGGAGACAAACAACATTATTAGATGTTTGACAAAGGAGAAACAATTGGTGAGTATCTACTCTGGAGGTCATTGTATTGGGAACTGTTTTGCCAAGGCAGATGTCTCTCTCTGTGGTGAACAAAGTGAGGACAGACGCAGCATGTATAATTAGATGGAAAATGTAAGGTAAAGGATAATACTTTGGGCAGTTTCTAATACCCTAATATTTTCAGATCCGGTGCTAGTTTAGACCATGAGCCTGTTCCTGCTTAATCTATCTTCTTGGTAATCTTGGTTCATCAGCTTCTTGAGAGTTTGGTTTCCTCAAGACTCAGCAGGTGCCTTGTCGTGGCACTTGTATGGGCTGCAGTGCTATGCACGTCTTATCCATTGGTATCAACAGCTCAGGGCAAAATGTCGCTTTTGCTGGTTTAAGGTTGAAGTTTCAGAGCCTGCCATCTCTGTTTAAAAACAAATTCTGATTGAAAATTTATGGAACAGATTTAGGGTAGCCATAAGTCCAAGCTGACTTAATGACAGCTGATGACGACAACAAACTCTGTTAAAAAGAATAGGATTAAACTTTAGGAAATATGCATATGATTTGGGTACTTTTTTTTTTTTAAGTGTTATTATTGAAATTGAACAAAAAAATTTTAACTTACAATTTTACCTTTCCCTTTTCTCTATCAAATGCATGAATCAATTCTCTGAAGTCAATTGTCTTGCAACTCTTTCTTTCTTTCTTTCTTTCTTTCTTTCTTTCTTTCTTTCTTAGAGAAGAAATGTAAGCTGCCCTTGGAAAGGAGCTTCTTGTCTCAGGGTGATTAAATAATTCCTCTAAATTAGCAGTTCTTGGTTGCTTTCATGCTCCTATCAAAGTACAAATATATTGACAATTATGCCATAAAAAATGTAATGTAAGATTAGACAGGGTTTTCAAATTAAGGTCCCCACACCAGGAACCTATGTGTTTCACTGAATACTGGGGGCACAAACTCAAGTGGCAACTATATATTTTCAAAAATGAGGTCAAATGTTTTAAAAAATGGTGTTCCAACACTTGGTACCAAACTGTGGCCAGTAGGGCTTCTGTTCTCAGCAATGGCACCAGATCTCAAGGTCACAACAGGTTTTCTCTTAGGTTGGGAAGATGTGGAAGAAGCTGCCACAGATGGTCGAGCCCGTTTGGCTGCTACCACTGGCTGAATCAAGGGTGCCAGGGAGGAGCACCCTCTGTCATCCTGTCATCATTCACAGCCAAGCCCCTGGGCCTCCACAAACTCAGATCTCACTTCAATCTAGGGCAGCACTGATGACTCAGCTGGAGATAGCAGTCAGACTGAGAATGACACCATTGACACAGAAATTGGGGCTAAAAGAAGGGGTACTCAAGACCCCTTCACTCCATCTCCTCCACAAGGAACACTCATATTCCAACAGCACCACTTTACTTCCAAGACAGTAGCAGTAACTAACTACTGAGGATGGGCAGGGCTTGGAATAATAGCTGTAACTTATTATTTCTTATTTAAAAAAATTAAGCAAGTGACATCAAAGCAAAAAAAAAAAAAAGGTGTTCCAGCTATTCAGTGTTTGTCCTCCCAGGCCTATGTATAACATGAAAATGCCATGACTCTTTGTAGAGCCTGAAGTTTCTAAGTTTGACGCTCTTCCTCCATCCTGTTTCAAGACTCTACTATTCAGGCTTCATGACTTCAGTGTCAAATCACTCTTTTACTTTCCTTTTCCCTATATCTGCTTTTCGTAACTCTTTGCTTGTGGAAGAGCCATAGGGATCTCAAAATCTTGCCCACAATTTTGCACACATTCATTTGGTCCTAGTAACATTATCTCTTAAGTATGAATTTAGAAAATAAACAATTATGCGAAGCATTTTCCTTTTTCCCTCTTTCTTTTTTTTGATATACAGCCTCCTCAGTCTACAAAACCTCTTCCACACAAAAGTACAAGCTAAATTTTGATCTTGAAAAGTCAATAATCATTTCTACAAAATCATCACAATGATAGGACCAACCCACAGCATGTGGTGTGACCTTCTCCTATCTATATTGGTGTGACAAGTTAAATCTAAAGAACAGTAGTATCAGATTATCTGTAAGGCTTCAGCAGTACTATCTTAAAAGGAATTAATTGGCGGCAAAGAATACCCACTGAGAATGGGTATTTTGTTTAAATTCCCCACAAATCCAAGTTTATTTCCCATAGGACCTGTTAGCGATCACAAATTAGCAGTCATTAAGAAGAATTCATATAAATGCTCCACCAAAGTGAAAGTATCATTTTGCCTCTGCATCAAGGGTAACAGAAGCCCTAGTTGAAAGTTCTCTTTACCATAGCTTCTGTTTCTGGCTGTCTACTGGACTTCATTTTCATGTTTTAAATTTCTTGCAGATGATGACCTTTTCTCCTAATGTTGATGGAAGAAAGCATGATAGCACATAAACAAACTAAATTTCTCTTTCTAAAGGGATATCAACTCTGACTGATCCCCTTGGCATCTTGTCACCTAGGTCATAGAGGGTTGCAAAGTGTACTAGATCATTTAAAAAAAGTCTTTTGGTCAATGCAGAAGAACTTCTGCTATAAGATGACTCAAGCTGGGTACCCTACCACGTTTTATTGAGTTATCACATGTACAACAGGCATACAAATACACATTTTGATGAATATCAAAAATCTGTAGGATGCTGACACTGACTAGCCATTTTAAATTTTGTCTGAGAAACCACAGGAAATGTGTGATGCTTGCATGTGTGTACATTTGTTGCAGTGCTCTTTTTAAAAAATAGTTTACATTCAAGGCATGAAATATCTATAAATGAGGATGATATTTTGACATTTGCTGAGGCACTCGACTGCCTTTGAATTTTACTGATAAATGTCAGGATGGTAAATTTCAGTCTTCTGATATCTTACATGTTACCAAGAAATGCTGTTATTCACCAAATTTCTGAAACTTACCATAACAGAACCATCTGTTCTGAGGGGATAACAAGTGTTGGTTTGATAATCCCATGCACAGACTAATGAGACTACAATTGCCATCCCTTTACAAGAAGCAATTCAGGCTAACCACATAGGACTTCACAACTAGTTCAGGCAGTACAGAAGAAAGGACACCCACCATGCAAGATGCTTGAATAGACAAGTTGGAAACCTCAGTGATATCACAGAGGAACAAAGGATATGGACATCCTTACGTATCCATGACGATGGACACCCAAAATCATGAGTTAGCCCACTCTGAATGCTGCAACAAACATATATTTCACAGGCATTCATCAACAGTCTGAAAAATCACATTTCTACGAGGCTGTTAACCAATACCTTTTAAGCATTGCAACCACCTTGGCTTATTGGTAACGTGTCACAAACATTTGCAGTGAATATCACAATTCAAATTGAAATCAATTCAACCCAAATACCGAGTCTGAGTCAGGCAAAGGAATGGAATTCATATCACTTCCACATGATGTGATCCTGAGAGTACAGGAAAATCCAGACTTTCACTTACCTAGAGAAAGAAAAAAAGAAGAAAGAGAAAATAACAAGGTTAGTTGATTTCACTCAAGCACTCTCATATCCCCATAATACATTTATTTTTTCATGAGGTCATGCACATGAATCTAAACATCCTGTTGTCAGATTTTCTTTTACATATTTGGAAACAGTAATGACATATGATGGCTTTGTTAGCCCACGCCTGTTTCCTAAGCAACTATAATTGGTTTGTAGTTCCATTTAAGGCTATACAGGCTATACATTAAGGAAAAAGAAAAACAAGCCTGGGCAAATGTTTTCATCAATATCTTGTCCCATTTAAATGAGGAGGAGAAAGAGGAGGGAACAACCACCACCACCACCACCATGACAACATTAACCACATGAAGAGCCACAAATGATCCCAGCTAGGAACAATGGGGTTTAGAAGATCCCACTTTCTAGTGATAGCTGCTAATCAGAGAATGTAAAGAGGCTCCCTTTAAATCAATAGAAAAGGCCAGGGGCATGGATATTTCACTTCTACCAGAAGTTCTTCTGGTGGAAGAGCTGAAAGCAGACCCCACAATCACATGGGTGTTAGAAAGAAAATAATAAAGATGATGTCAAACTGTGTTCAGATGAAAGCTTTTTTAACCCTTAGAAAGGGTCAGAAAGCTATTGAAGAAATCTTTGGAATCAGAAAATATGTTTGTTTTTTAAATAAGCCTCATTTATTTGTCACTTAAAAAAAATAAAATCTGGGATTAATTTTAGGAAAGTTAGGATAAAACCAGAGAGATGGACTAATTCAATTTTCCAGATTACCTTCTGGCTTTGTGTACTAATGGTCCAAGGACAATTAGGGTGGGGGAAGAGACAGACGAAACACTTAAAACTGTTGTTTCCTAATCTAGTGCTTTTAGCGTATGGATGAGACAACGAGGTTGCCCACTTTCCTTTGAACATTTAGAAGCGTTCCACTCAAAATAAAATTTCCACTGTATAGAAATTCAACAAAACAGAAGCAAAGAGGATATTCTCTATTCAGGTTGAGCTACAAAATGAGATTTAGGCAAAGTAGGGATTATGTAACCCTTCAGGTGTTGTTGGACTACAAATCCCAGCATTGATTATCTTGAACTGTGATGACTAGAGTTATTGGATTTTTGTGCTGCAAACAAAAGCTACATGATTCCTTGCCATCAAGAACATGTGGAGGGCAACATGATTCCTGCTTAAGTTGGGAGGGACATCAAGGCATGACAAAGGTGGACAATGAATAGAAGTAGTGAATTAAAATTCCATCTGCCCCTCCAAATTTCACTTCTCACTTATACTGAGCTGCAAAAAAAATGTTAATCAATTAGTAGCATCATCCCCGCACAATCCGTTTCCAAAGATACTAACCAACAAATCAAACTAGTTCATAAAAACACATAATTGATACACATTCCCTAGATGACAATTGAATAACATAATGAGGTGATGGTTGTACAGAGGAATCATTTTTATAAACCTCAAAAGAAACAATAATCCCTCTTCTCCCACAAAATAATTTTCTATGCCTGCTTTATTTCTTTGGCTTCCCTCCCAATACATATTGTCATATTTGAAGTCAGAACTCAAAATATCCAGTCACTCAATGGTAAACATTCTGCCACAGAAACAAATAATTTCTTCTCAATGAATAGTAAGTATACAATGCTGAGATGCTGTAATGGTAATAGCAACTGGTGGTTTCTACGGTCCTTTCTACACTAGACTGTTATAGTGCTATTATTTCACTTTCAATATCCTATGGAATCCTGGGGTTTGCAGTTTAGGGAGTTGCATTTAGAATTCTCAGCCAGAGAGTTCCAGAACTCAACAGGATGTTGAAAGTGGAATAATAACACTATAACAGTGTAGTGTGGAAAGGCACCATGTCAGTGAGATGGGAAAACTGTTCCAAGGTGCTGAACCAATTTGTGGATAGGATTCAACACACTGGATAGCATCTTTAACTCAGCCTACAACCCAGAGCAGCTTCACCATCCTTCTGATATAGAAGTCACCAGATTATTTGTGGCTGTACCCATTTGGGGTCTATAGTTTTTAGCAAATCATCCCCACAAATGAGTGGATCTGAGAAAAAAGTGGGTCCTAGAACAAATCAAGCCTGAATTCTCACTAGAAGCCAAAATGATTAAATTGAGGTATTATACTTTAAACACAATAGCTTAACTCAGTGGAAAGGACAAAAATGCCCAGAGAGCCAGTTTGGTGTAGTGATCTGAGCACTGAAGTATGACCCTGGAGACCAGGGTTTGATTCCTCACTCATCCATGAAAATGCACTGGGTGACCTTGGGAGCATCACATACTCTCAGCCCCAGAAAACCCCGTGATAGGTTCTCCCTGGAGTTTCCATAAGGCAGAAACGACTTGAAGGCATACAGCAACAACAAAATGGATGGCAGCAGGGGGAAAAAAGGAAGACTGTGACTCAAACAGACTTTGAATTTACAAGACCCAAACAGGTCTCTTGAAGACTGTGGGTCAAGGAGGTTTTTGTTAGTAGGATCACCATAAGCTGAAGGCAATTTGATGGCAAACAACAATAACAATCACACTCTGGAAAGCATCTTTAAAATTCAAACCTGCCATGTGACACAGGGGTTGGGGCCTTTGTATGTGTGCTGCCACTTAACTCAATTGATGCATGAAAGAGTTAATCAGAAGTTCTCATTAAAATGGTTATGTTTCTGTTGAGCAAATGCACACAAGTACACAAACATTCAAGTAACATGTGCTTAGTAGGACTGGCATAATTTCTTACTGTAGCTCTTCTAACCTAGTTGTACCTCGACAAGAATATAAGATCCATGATGGATTAGGCCAAGGGTCTATCAAGTAGAACATTCTTCCATAAAGTGTTAACAGAAGGGCAAAACCATCTGGAAAAAATGTGAATATTTGACACTATAATGGGATAAAAAATGTGCACATCAAAAGAAATGTGCATGAAGATGCATACAAATTTTTCCTGCTAGGTTCTTGAGTTATTTAAGTTGCAAACTGAGGCAGAAACCAGACAAAACAAGGGACCTGGTAACTAAGAGACTGAAAGATGAGCTAATGGGAATGTGGGATAATAACTTAGCTTCTCACTGATATTTCTTTCTTTTATTTTATCATCTTTCTTTTCTGTTCTCAAGACTTGATTCTAGAGTTGCTACTACATTTTAGAGAACAGAAAAAATTTGAAGTTGTCATCTTACACAATGTGACAGAGAAACATTAAGAAAAAGGTGGGAAACAACTTTGACAAGAATAGCAAGAATTAGGGGTGGGTAAAATTTGCAGCCAACATAGAAGTAAAACAGAAATGACACATTCATGCCCAGCCCAAACCTTCCAAGTATTCTAAGGAGGCAAAATGTATTTTTGCAAGACAAGCAAACTATCTTATAGGGTACCAGTTGCATTGCCTCTCTGAAATAGACATATGTACTAGGCTTGGATCCAGGTGTACAGAAGGCTAACCGAAATCCTTGAGCATTAAGTTAGTCATGACTACTCTGTCTATTTTGAACACATTAATATGAATACATCTGTATCATATTAGCTCTGAATAAATGAAAAGTACATTGTATAAATAATTATTTGTCTGCAGTGCTACATACCAGGGATGGATGAATGTGTGGTTTCCCAGATGTTGTTAGACTGCAACAACATCCTCATTTCTTACCATTAGCTAACCTGGTTAAAGCTAGTGGGAGCTTCCATCAAACAACATCTGGAGAGTCACACATTCCCCATCTGCTCTATCTCCACCTTCATTTGAAAACAGAAATAAATTCAATGAGATAGCCACGTATGGGATTGTGTAATCACTCTTGTGACCACTGTGAGGGATTACAAGGTCCAGCCTGTCAGTGCTGTTTCTTTATGTCCCCCCCACCATGATCTGGGCGGGGGAAGAGCATCCTCAACAACAATGCCTTACTCTTCATGGACTTGGGAAGTTTCATGGCCAGTTGAGTCAACCTTGAAAATCGTAAATTTGTTTGTTAACTCTCTATTAAGTGCCGCTGTCACAGCTAAGCATTACTGTAGCAATCTAGAGAACACCCTTTGGTCCAGCTTGGCACACCACCAGTCTTAAACTTCACTAATGCTTCAAGCTTTCCCCTACCTCCTTGAAATTGCCCCAAGGGGGAAAGAAGTCCAATTCTTTAATTGTGTTATTAACTGAATTATTAATTGATATGAAAACAGCATTTTACTTGGCATAAAAAGTCATTTGCAAATGAGATAAAATGTTCTCAGCATTGCCTGCCTCCGAGCAGAGCTGGAGCGAGGTCTCTGACAGCTTGATTATTATGCACATTAGTGCAATCTGCTGAGTTTCTAATGCACAGAGAGAGGAATCCTCCAGTATCATATTCATCAGCCAGCCCCTCTCTCTCTCTCTTCTTATTGCCTGCTTTACATCTCTATCTGGAAGACCTCAGGGGGAAATTTTTCTTCCTGATCAATCCCAAATGCCATCGATAGCAAATGGCTAATGGTAGTGGTGAATTATGGTTTTTTCTCTACCCACAATTTCTCTGTATGCCACTTAAAGCTGTTACCCCAGTTAGAAGATGGCCTTGTGCCATTATGCTCTTCCTATGCCCCCCATCTTTTGCCCTCTCTGTGATACTGGAGAAAAGTGATACAGTTAAATAATATTAGACTCTAGATTTTAATTGTCATATTTGTGTGGTAGACAGGACTTGTAGATAGCAATGTCCGTTACTTCATTTACTGCAAAATGTGAAAAGCCAGGTCTGCTGTATTTATCTGCCCCCCCTGCTCATTCCATTGATTCAATTTTTTTCTCTCACTCTGAATTGGAGTCACTGCTTTCCTGTGAACCGTTATCAGAATGAGAGTGTTGCTTCCTGTCTTTACTTTCAAGACACTAGTATGGTAGGTAAAGTACCCATTAGCAGCTATGACAGAGTTTGGAAAAGTTACTTTTCTGGTTGTTGCTGTTGTTACAGCTATGTATCGTCAAGTAATTTCTGAGTTATGGTGACCCTAAGACAAATCTATCATAGAGTTTTCTTGGCAACATTTGTTCACAAGGGATGTGCCTTTGCCTTCCTCTGAGGGTAGGAAAGTGTAACTTGCCCAATGTCACCCAGTGGGTTTCCATGGTTGACCAAGGATTCCAACCTGCTCTCCAGAGTCATAGTCAAACCACTATACCACACTGGCTCTCTACTTTTCCGGTCAATGCCCACAATCTCCTAGTCAGCATGGCCAGTGGCCATGACCACGACCATGATCAATGTTGCTGGTGACATCATCCCAGGCTTTCCCCCACACCTCAAATATGTGAAAAGTCCTCCTACTGTCACAACCTGCAAACTGAGGTTGAATACATATTCCAGCTAAGTGCTAATTTATTTTTAATTTGTTTAACTGGTCTTGGAAAGGGAATGTGATGGGTTTTATTTTGCTAGTCACAGGTTATTGTAGTGTACTTGTGTCAATAAATTAATGAAAGCATAACAGTAAATAAGAAATTTTGAGCAATAACAAAAATATTTTGGTACTAAAGCTCTTTCCCTTTATTCTTGCAAGTTTATTTCCTCTTGCACCAATTTATATTCTACCTCCTCCTCATATATGGTCAATCTTGCCAAAAGTGGTACTGTCTATCTTTTGAGACAGACAATGGCATTTTGGGAAAAAAGTAACTTTATTCTGATGAAGAGGACAATTTTTCCATTTTAAAAAAAATGGTCCAAGAAAATAAGAAGAAAAATTCAGGACAACTGCTTATTTGCTGTTCCATATCAATCAACAAATAAACAGGAATCTATCCCCACTGATTCATAGCTTCAATAAACAATCACCAGAGCTAGTAAACTGCTGATCAATTCTGTCAGTTAGATGCAAACCTTGTAATTTAGTAATAACTACTCAATGACCACTGATCTTCTAATTAATGCATAGATTTTTTTTTTGTTCCCCCTTTAATCATTTACTTCAATATCTGAGTCACACTACTTTATACTGCTTGCTCTCCACTGAGCTAACCAACTGACGGCTACTACAGTTCTTTGGTAATAAAACACAGAAATATATTGACTCACTGCCAGCTCTCTCCTTCTGCCTCTCTCTGTCTTGCTACCTTGCTATGGGCTAGGAAGTGCTGGCATGTGTGTAAAAAATAGAGAAGGGGGAAAGCAGTTGCTGTGACATATGAAGTTCAGGATAAGGTTAAGAAAAATAAGGTCTACTCTTTGTTCTCTCTTACACAACACAGTTATAGCATTTCAGTACCACTTTAACTGCCATGGCTCTATCCTATGAAATCCTGGGATTTGTAATTTGGTGAGGAATTTTGAATTTTCTGCTTGAAAGGGTTAGTGCCTCATCACACTAGAAGTTCCAGTATTCCATAATATGTAGCCTTGACAGCAAGTAGTATCCAAGTGCTGTAGTTTTATAATGTAAAGGAGACATTTTTATCCAACCAGCCTAGTACACACATTGACTGGCAATGACAGCCTGGGGTTCTAGATATGAGATGGCAGGGAATAAAAAGGAACTTTATTTACTCAAAGCACTAATTCTACCTCTTTAATCTGTGAATTTTATACATAACTAGTGTCATGACAATGCAGTTTCATGTTCAGCTGCATTGTGCATCCATTTCTTCCAGCTCCACCTGTTTTATAAGCTCCCTCTGTATGTGAATTTATCTAGACTGATTCTTTTGAAAGACTACTGAACTTAGAGAAGGGTGTTCTTCCCACTGGAATGGGCCATGGAGTGAAGGAACACAGTGGGCCTTTACACACTACGATAGACTACATATTACACACTACACTACACTATATTATTCCACTTTCAATATTATGTGGAATTCTGGAGCTCTCTGGCTGAGAATTCTCAGTGCCCCTCCCTAAACTGCAAACCCCAGGATTCCATAGGATGTTGAAAGTGGAATAATAACACTATAGCAGTATAGTGCAGAAAGGCCCATAGATTTCTTGCCACACAAAAGAAAATCAGTGTATTTGACAGAAAGTCCTAGGCTACGGAAACACAAGTTTAAATCTCCACCAACCCCGCTTGCTGGTCCCTGGAATTCAGTCCCTGAGATTCCCAATTTCTTCCCTGGAGAGCTGTTGCACACCAGGAGAAACTTGTCTTCTCCAAACCAGAACTCTCGAGATGTGTCGCAATACAAATCCAACAATCATTGAGAAAGCTGACATAGAGAATATTGGGCTGGATGAATTAATTATCTAATTTAGTAGGTGCAAACTGTGTATGAAGGTCCTTTGGAACCATGAGCTACTTCCAGCTTCACCTACCCCATAGGATTGCTTTGAATATGGGAAAAAAATATGAAAGAACCATCTCATCCTGGATATAACAAAGAGGTACAATGGTGTTCTAAATACATTTGTTTCTCAATTCCTCAGCTGAAAATAAATTAAAATATTAGCCAGGGCTGAATGTTCTGAATTTTGAATATTTGTGCTTGAAGAAAAGTTCCAGTCTGCTCAGCTGTGATACAGAGCTATTAAAGCTCTTGACAAGATTGGTGGGAGGAACAGAAAGCCAAAGGCTGCAGTCCTAGGCATATTTGCTTGGGAATAAATTTCATTGAACTCACAGTGAGTCATTTTTATATATATTATTTATTTTTATTTTAAAAATGTATAAACTAGCCTTCATCCCCACAGGATCCAACAGCAATATAGATAAGTTTGAGACAAAAACTAAAACTTAATTCAATATAAAGAAAATATAATTTCAAATTAGGAGGCACACAACAAAACTTCAAATAGCAACCCCCTTCATTACAACAATCAATTAATTTAAAAGACGGGAAATCTTAACATTTAAATGTAAATTACTTGAACAAAGATAAAGATGTTAACTTGGTACTGAAGAACAAAAAACAATTGGTGCAAATACTTTTCTGCCTTGGGAAGGCATTTCAAAATCAGGGTGCTAGCATTTACCTGCAGGAAGTAAGCCAATGCAGTGTAGTGGCTTCAGCATTGGACTATGATGATGGAGACCAGAGTTTGAACCTCCACTCAGCCATGGAAACCTACTAGGTGACCTTAGGCAAGTCACACTATTTCAGCCTCTGAGAAGGGCAAAAGCAAACCCTCTCTGAACAAGCCTAGCCAAGAAAACCCCATGATAGCGTCACCTTCGGACCACAATAACTCAGAAACAACTTAAAGGCACACAACAAGAACAAAAAAAAAAATGCCTTGTAGTTGTGTCATGCATAGCTAGCTAGTAATGTCCAGAAGGACTAAAGATAAAATGAACATTTTCAGGTTTGAGATTTTGTTTTTGGGGTAGTCCTGTGGAAAAGAGGTGGGAAATCTATGGAAATGGTAGATGCTTCCCTAAACTCATCAAGGGCTACACCATGCCATTATGCCACTTGCTCTGCTATCAGATCTCCAAATTCTGGTAGTGCAGTGGCAAAAAAATGTGGAAATTACTTTGAGTACAAATCACATTAATGCCAAAGTTGTGTTTCTGTTGTTGTTGCTGCTGTTGTTTTATTTTCAAATGATTAGTCACCAGAGTGTGGATTTGGTTTCTGGTTTTAGACCTAAGATGATTGGTACTGTGATGAGAGGATGTAAGCTGAAATTTTAAAGATTAATAGTAGATGTTCTATATAGAAATTATGTCATTAGATATAATGGTAAAGAGTATTTCAAGGTTTAATAAATGAACACATGGAACATAGGAAGGAGGAGGATGAGAGTGTAAATTTTATGTTGTGCTAATGGGAAGTTTTTTTGTTTGTTTTTTAAAATAACCTTTTATTATTTATTTATTTAAAGATGTTTCCTCCAAATATGTCTCTGAAAAAGGCTAGAAGCTTCTTGTTGTCTTGAATGACGGACTGGGTCACTTGAAGACTAAAATGTCATTCTCTCGCATTTTGTTCTAGTACTTGGATCAATAATTTGTAGGACTCCAAGTGGATCCAGCAAAGAATGTAATAATAACAACATTTGTATGCTCTGCATATAATCAAACAGTACGGATATCTGAATGTTAAGCTACTGAGGCAGCCGGCTCCCACTGCTCTTAAAGAAAAAGCAGTACCTCATACAACACTGCTCCTATGGTGATAATGTGGAGCCATTGCAATAGCAATTTAATGCTTAGACTAATAGCACAGCGCCATTAATATAACTGACAGTGTAACAGTTTCATTATTGGGGCAATGGTATGGCAGGTGTCCATGAGCTGCTAATAGAATAGTGATACCCTTGGGACTGTCTTTTCAGTTTGTCACACCATGGCTAGGAAGCAAGAAATTTCATGTTTCCTTGCATATTCCTTGGAGTCCTTCTCATGCACATGGATATTTCAGTTTGTCCTTAGAAACAGCAATATCAGAGTGCCTACAAAGGATAAACAAGGCTTCAGAAAGTTCTCCAGCAGCAGCCAAGCATGCTGGCAATATAACCATTGCTAATATTTCCTAGTGTTTTTTTTCAAAGACTTACCAGAACCCCACTGTCAAGCTGCCCCCAGAAACTTAAAAAACAACTGCAGTAGAAGAAGCACGCCAGGCATATCAGGAGCTTTTCTGCATTCAGAGATCTCATAGTAGAGATGCAACAGGCACAGCAGCAAACTTCTGCTGTTCAGTCCCCCAAATGTCATCCCCAAACACTGAAGAAAGCAAAGCAAGTATTGCTTCTTAATATACTTAATTTAGCTGAAACTTGGTTGCAAGCCTGCAACATATGCACACTGGTGGACTGAAAATACTGCACAGTCCTCTCAGGAAAGATTCCTCTCATCTCTAGTTTTATATGTAAAATTTGTAAGGCAGTTTATACATGAATGAAGCATTAAGAAGCAATTAAAACAAGTTAATGTACTGTTATATTAAACCAAACATTGAATAAACCAGTTTTACAAGATAATAAAAAGAAATTACACAACCCCCCCCCCATTAAAACCTTCCAAAACAACCAAATAGAGGTTCAAAGCTTCTTCAAGGCCAATTTTCCACAATTTTTTTAAAAAAATAAATATCCTAAGTATGATTATGAAGAAAAGAAACAGAAAATAATGGAGGTGGGGGGAGGGTAAGTATACAAGATTAAGAACAGACAGCAGTGGTACAAGCTGACCATATTTCCAACAATAAACTTCCGTATATAAAATACATGTTCACACATAGCTAAATCTGACCTGTCTCCTCATCTGTTTTCCTGGATTCATTTGTGTACATCTCTTCTTGAGTTGGCCTGTAATGTTCTGCTTTAGAAGAAGGGTCTTTAGTGGGAGTGACATTGATCCTATTTCTAGAGTGAGATAAGCCTCAGGCAGCAGATAGTGGGGGACAGTAGTAAAATCCATCCAGCTGTTACTTCTGCACTTACAGTTCCCATCACCACCGTAAGCTTGTTTGGTGCTCCCTAAATTAGCCCTATCTCTCCTCTGTATTGGAAGACTGCCAGTCCATATTTTGCTCCCGTCAGGGAGCAAAATATCTTGGATCAGCCTTGGATATATGGAGAAATTCCTCCTCGCAAAAGTGACTGAGCCTGTGATGAAATGCCAGTGATAGACCAGGCACTGTGAATTGTGGATAGTGTTTTAGCAGTGGAGTCCTATGTCCCAGAACTCCCCTTTCACTTGTCTAGTTGTTAGGCAGCGAGAAAGGTCCTTTCTGCAGGATGCAGCCTAAGCAACCGATTACATCTGTGAGATATTGAGGGATGTGGATGAGCTCTTTTCCTGTCACTTCCAAAACCCCAAGCTGCTGTCTTGGAGCTTTTCTGTTACTTCCCTTAAACCTCTATGGAGGAAGGGAAATGGAGAACTCTGAAACACTGTTTAATGTCACAGACAGTTCGGCAACAGACAATTTTTCACCCCGTTAAATTCTTCTGCAGCATATTATATGCTGTTTTTCTCTTCTCTTCCTCTCTCTCTTTTATGATTTTCTTATTATCATCTCCTGCTGGTTCTATTCTCAGCTACCAAATAAATAAACAGCTACACATCTGTCAACTGCCACATCAGAACTATCTCACCCCAGAAAAATCTGTTTGGCAACATGAAACAGCCCCAACTAACACCTCAGACAGCTACTCAATCCCAGCTCTCATTCAACATGAACATGTAGTTACTCTGCTTCTCATGAATCATGAGCCAGGTTGAAGAATTCTGGGAGTTGTAGTCCCCCAAAAAAGAACTTTTCCGAGCTTTGATTGGAATAAAGCTTAGCACCTGTCAATATCAAAAGGCTAGAATCTAGCAGTATCAAAAATTATCCGCTGCAGATGGAAATATATGCAGAATGTGTTTCTCCATTGAGTGAATGTCAGTCCTTGTCCTTACATGTGTGTATGTGCCTTCAAGTCGCCCATTGACTTATGGCAACCACATGAATTTCATAGTGTTCTATACAATACTATAAAACTAGGAAGTAAAGACATTCCACATGAGAAAGTGTGTACTCTCATCAGCCTTGATGTCTCATAGTAATAATAGACTTCAGTTAACGGAGATGGTGCCAATCATCAAGAATAAATGCTTGTTAAAACTACATTGTACAGAAGTGCATTTAGGTCAGCTCAGACTAAAATATATTTCTTCATTTATTGCAAAACATGGTAACCTTGCCACTTTTGGGTGTCACCTTGAATGGACTTTAGGCTTAAAGTCATGGATTTCTTTCCCAAAATCCTGCCTTGATAACAAACAGAACATACCAGTCAGGAAGGAGAGGGCTTGTTTTCTGCTGCTCCAGAGACCAGGACAAGGAGCAATGGATTCAAGCTGCAGGAAAGGAGATTCCACCTGAACCTCAGGAAGAACTTCCTGACAGTCAGGGCTGTCTGGCAGTGGAATATGCTGCCTCGGAGTGTAGTGGAGTCTCCTTCCTTGGAGGTTTTTAAGCAGAGGCTGGATGGCCATCTGTCGGGATTGATTTGAGGGTGTTCCTGCATGACAGGGGGTTGGACTGGATGGCCTGTGTGGTCTCTTCCAACTCTACATTTCTATGATTCTATGATTCTATACATCAATTTGTACATGTGCAAAAAATGAAGAAAGAGCTGGTTGAAACCAGTTGTTTATTCAATGCAGTGAGGCAGCACATGTAAATATGCTGTCATTTATAGAAAAAAGACAAAGAAGAAGAAAACAACAAGAGCTATCTCTAAATGCATCTGTTAGATGCTCTCAGGCCAATTTAAGAGATTAGGATTGCAGAAATTGGACATAGATTTGTGTGTATCTCCCAGAACTGATATAGGGCTGAGGCCCTTCTACCTGAAAAGGACTGCTAGATTCTTAAGTATATAAATTTTCTTTGAAAGTTATGTTTTTAAAAAAGTGACTCATTCCTATTACTTGTTACAATGCTTAAAGTGCAGATTGATGGAGTTCCTCATTTGTTACTTATAGCACTGTACATTACTTTTCTGTTACTTTTTTTGGGGGGTAGATCTTTAGATTGATAACAGACTGGCAGAAAAATAAACAAAAACCTATGAAAGTGTCTATAAAAATGCCCTTTCACAGTAATAGTAGAAGGTAACTACTAACAATTACTCATTAGACCAGCCAAGTAACTTTCTCTTACACGTTGCATTGTTTTTGAAGTATGGCAATATGACGCTCTTGTTATCCCCAAAAGTAACAAGTTCCAAGTAATTATATTTCTTGCCTGCCAATACTGAGTTCTCCCCTCCCCCAAGATACATCTGAAAAGCAGTTTCAGGATTGATGTAAAGTTGAAGGCTTTCATGTCCAGAATCCATAGGTTGTTGTGGGTTTTCCAGGTTTTGAGGCCATGTTCTATTAGTATTTTCTCCTGACATTTTGCATGCATCTGTGGCTGGCATCTTCAGAGGATAGTTTCAGGATCCCTAACTTTGAGTCTTTGCATATTCAGCCATTTTAATGCTGAAATAGGGTTGAGGACTCTTTTCTCCCTGAAGTGCTTCTTATTCTTAATATCTATATCTATATAGCTATATGGAGGCCAGGTAGAACATGATTCCCTCCATGAGGGAAATTATTTTGAGATATGAAAACAGCATAGTGTAAAGATCTGAGTGTTGGACTAAGATTCTGGGATGTTTTTTGGACAACTCATATTCACTCAGCCGGAGGGAAAAGCAATAGCAAACCTCCTCTGAATTAATCAGGCCAAGAAAAGCCTAAGACAGCATTGTCATAAGTCAGAGTTACCCTAAAAGCACATAACAGCAACAGCAATTTAATTTGGCTTGCACAAAGGGAGATAATTTCTTTTCTGATCCCTTTTTGAAGAATTTCCCAGAACCCACAAATTTCTTTATACTGGTGAGGAAAAGAACTTGAGGTTCTTTAGTAACTGCATGTGAGAGAAAGCAGTTGCCTGATTGAGAAGCCCACTTTTGAAGAGTTCCAACCCAGCAATTTTTATTGACTAGAATTATTCCTTGTGGGATGGTTTCATTTCCTAAATTAATTAATTAATTAATTAAAATAAAGATGATTTCTTCTTTCCCTCCCACCACACATATCAGTAGGATTGTGGTAGGTGCATGGAATCAAGGGAATCCCATATATCTGTGCTGTGAAAATGAATTTACTACCAGAAATGCCACTCGCCTAGATTTTCTGTTTTACAGCTTCTTTATTTTTATGAAACATATTCAGCAGTGTTCTGAGAGTTTGGCAGCCCACTGACAGACAGAGAGAACTTTTTTTTTTATCTGGAGGTAGATAAAGTGGGATACCAATTCTGGTATATATTAATTTAAAAATTATGCCCCAGTTCCGTTTCATGGTTTGGTGGCAATGGGGAGAGAAGTGAACAGCAGTACAAAGCATTTTTGGATTTTTGAAGGCCTGCCCTGGCCTGGTTTCAGCACATTCAGCCAAGGACTATCAAGTGAACTGTTTGTGCTTAGGTTAGCACAGGATCCAAAACAATCACAGCAAAAGCAGAAGTGCATTTGAATGACACATTTAGAATATTGCAAATGTTGCAGGAAAACAAAAATCTCTTAGCCACCTCTCAAATTAAGTGGCATAGTAATTTAATCAATGGTCCTGAAATTAGAGCTCTTTACTAATAAAGTCAAATTCTCAGTTACAAAGTTTGCCCTGCATCCTCGCTGAACTTGGAGACAAGAAAGTGTGTTTGCCTCCCTTGGTCTGATGTTTGTTCCATTCAAGGTTGCCAACCTGCCAGATAATATGACATGTGTGTGTGCTTTGAGCAGAAATGGAGACCATAGAAACCAGGTAAAGCTTTTCCAGTGATGAAGCTCAATATCACCTTTTAAGTGCAACACACAGCGCTGATGGGGAGACGGACATACAGCAGCCATTTTGAAAAGTAGTATTTCAATCAAAGGTTATCATATACAGGAGAAGGAATCTGAAGAAAGAAGGAAGCTCCAGACAGACTGTTTGTTTTTAAAGGGGGGATTTGGAAGAAAGAGCTTGTTCTTTCCTTAGTTACACCTTTCCCTTCCCAGGCCATTTCTGCACTACACTCTTATAGCGTGATTATTCCACTTTCAACATCCTATGGAATCCTGGAATTTGCAGTTTTGAATCTGCAAACCTCAGGATTCCATAGGATGTTGAAAGTGGAATAATCATGCTATAAGAGTGTAGTGCGGAAATGACCCCAGACAAATTTTGTCTGCCTGTCTGCCTGAAACTTTGAACCTGCAATGAGGGAAGAAATAGTTGGGCTCACAAGAAAAACAAACAAACAAACAAACAAACAAACAGGTTTTTGTCCTGACTTTGCAATTTTGGAACTACTGTTGTATAGACAACTCCACAGCTTGGAAAAGTTGCTTTTAAGGACTAAAACACCCAGAGCTGTAGAGATGGTGTGGACAGTGGTCATACTGGCTGGGGAATTATCAGGGGCATAGTCCCAAAAGTAACTTTTCCAACCTGTGCTCATAATTCCTTTGTAGCTTCTGCCCACCCCCCACCCCCCCGTGTCCATGATGAAAATTGGCCAGATCCCAACCTGATGGCTGTCTACATGCAAGAGGAACCTGAATGAGAAATCCGACATATTTCATGAAGGCCTGGAGATTGTTCCAGATGTATGTTGGTTGGAAATAACAGCAGGGGAGAGATATTGCCCTCATATCCAGCTTGTAGGTTTCCGATGGGCACTTGCTTTGCCACTGTGGGAAATAGGATGGGGGACTGAAAAAAGTTCTTACGTTCTTTAACTGGAATCATATTAAAAATGGGATACAAGATTCCAATATTCAAACACTCAAAAGACAGATGGAATAACAATGGCTATATTGCACTCTTTTTTGGGTAACCATTGATTTATGTGTTGTTCTAGTTTGTTTCTCTCTTCTCTTAAATTCTTTGCTATTACCTAGCTTCTTTTATATGGTCTTAAGGACAAATTGATCTTTTCCTCTGTATTAATGTTTTACTAATACATGTGTATGCATTAATCCTTTTGTCATTTTTTCTACTTCAGTGTAAGAAACCATTAATGCACTGATATTTATGCCCTTATTAAGCTTACATTTTTCTTCTTGTAATATGGTTTTTATAAAGATCTTTATCTCTCTGTGCATTTTTTTTTAAAGAAAGGAATAAAATTTACTAAGACATTCACCTCACTAAAGGGGCACAGGAAGCAACATAAGGATTGCTTCTGTGGTTCCTCCTCTGGTGGATGGGGAGGCCTGCAGAAAGTTGTGGTGTGTGTCAACAGAGCTAGGAAAAGTTTTTAGACTGCAATTCTCATAGCCTCCAGACAGCATGGTGAATGTGTGGATGGGAAGGTGGAATTCTGCAAGCCACATGACAAAAAAGTAACATTTCCCAAGTTTTTGGTATGTATGCATCACTGGTGATATTCTCTCAGCATAGGAAATATCAGGGGATTGGCTGAGGTTGTTATTTTAATATCCCCACTCCAGGCTAAAAATTACACCATTCTTTAGGCTAATATTAGAGTACTACTCTCTATCATAGCGTTAGAAAGGACTAAGCCCCTGCCCTGAAAAGATATATAGCTAAAGCACTCCTGAAATAGGACCATCCAAACTCCATTTAAAGACCTCCAAGAAAGAGAGTCAACCACACTCTCTTCCATTGTTGAACAGCTCTAATACTCAAGTTCTTCTTAATGCTTCGGTGGACTCTCTTTTCTCATAATCTGAATCCATTGGTTTGTGTTCTGATCTATGAAACAGCAGAGAATAAGCTTGTTCCACCTTCTACATGAGATCCCTTCAAATATTTCAAGATGGCTAGCTACCATGTCACCTCACAGTCTGCTATTCTCCAAACTATGGTCCTTTCCTCACCTTACCTTTTTTCCGGCGCTAGGGTGCGGGGATCGCATGAGCAGCCTCCAGCGAGAGGCTCTCACATCTCTGCAGCTTCAGCTCTGCACGAGCTGCCTGCTCACTCGAGAGCCCTGCCTCTTCCTTCTGCAGCACAGCCTGGGAGTTTCCCAGGCTTCGCTAGGGCAATCACTCACCATTTTCGGCTTCCAGCCAAAAATGAAAAGGTGCACGACTGGCACCTGCTGGCCCCTGGAGCATCATGCAATTGTGAATGCATCATGTAGATTACTCCTCAAAATCATGCAACGCTCCAGGCACCCTTTCACATGGCAAATGCCATGCAGAAAGGGCCTAAGTATATCCATTTTCCTAGGCTGTTCCTTATAGGGCTTGATTTACCTTTGAAATTAATGGAAGAAAACATTTTGAAAAAGAAGAAAGACAGACAGACAGACAGACAAACGAAAGAAAGAAAGAAAGAAAGAAAGAAAGAAAGAAAGAAAGAAAGAAAGAAGAAAAAAATCTGTGTCTTCTTTCCCCAGCTGTAGTGAGCTGGCAAAACTTAGAAAGCAGCCATGGCTCCAACATGGAACCCCACCCCTGAATTCCCTACATAGAACTGCTCCCTAGAAATCTCCCATTACCACTACCATCAACACTTTTTCACCCCATTCCCATTTTTCGCTCCCTGAAATAATTTCCTCCCTTGGGAAGAAGATAATAACCATCTCAGCAGCATAAACAGGAAAAAGACAGTATATCTACTTTCCCCCCTCCACACAATAAAGAGCTTGGGTCTACCTTGCTCATATAAAATAGTCACTAACTTCACATAGAGTCTGGCAGCAGGCCAACAATGTAGAATGTATTGCCGTGCTCAGGAATACAAAATGTTGCATTTGTGGCTCTGTCACCAACAGTTCTACTATCTCTTCCCCACTAGTTCATTATTTCATCTAATTTACTGACTAACATTGTAGGTGGAGGCAAAGAAAGCCTGTATAGTCACATAGATCATTTGGTGCCACACAAGAACAGGCATATTACAGAGGCTGGTTAAGTACAACTTTGCCTTTTCTTTGCTTTCACTCAAACTTTAATATACTCTGTCCTGCTATTTTTTCCCCCAGATTGCTCTCTCACATCTGTGGCATCATTATCTGACTTGGCAACATCATTCACCTACAAACTTTATGAGTCCTCATGCAAGTGATTTGCTAAAAATCCAAATAGTGAAGGTGGAAGACATGCCAACTAGTAGTGGAATACAGGGGCTGTCAGAGGCCATTACAGGATTAAATTTTTCTTCACTTAGTAGCAACCCAAGGTCAGCAAAGCCTCTTTGTCAGAACAAGTAGTTGTGCCAAGTCTCATGCTTCTGATTTTTCCCACAATATTCAATGATCTAATGAGAAAAAGTTGTATAATCCTCCATGTCCTTATTTATTTCTTTATATATATATAGTTTTTTTCCACAGTACAGGACCCAAGGTGGCTTAAAACAAAAGTTAAAACAAAGTACAACTAAAACCTTTTATAGTGCAAATGTTATTTAAAAAAAAAATCCCCTTTAAACACACAAATGTAAAACATTTTAAAAGTACTTAACACATAACTATGAAAGCAAAAATACAACTGCATTAAAATTCCCTTCTGCTACAGCCAATTAACAACTGACAGCCTGCCTAAATAAAAAGGTCTTCACCAGTCAGCAGAAAGAGCGTAGAGAGGGGACTGATCTGTTCCTCCTTGGGAGAAAATTCCATAGTGTGGGAGCAGTCACCAATGAGGCCCTTGATTTTGTCCTCATCAAATTTTCCTGTGAGGTTGGTGAAACTCAGAAATAGCTCTCCCCTGAGAATATTAAGATCTGAGCAGGACAGCAGCATCCTGGCATGAGAACACAACAGGAGTGGGACCACAACGATACTTCTGCATGATGTCACAGTTCCACCCTTCTGATGTTGTCAGCTAGCGTGATCGTGGGGTATATCACTGATGGAGAAACTTCATCAGTGACCCCTGATAGCACAAGTCTTCTGTCACAGCTGGCTATGTAGAATGGCCACAAGCATTATCACATGCTTCCTTCCCCATGGGAAGAAGGCCAGCTGCCATGTTGAAGGAAGGAGCATGTCTGTCATCCTTCCTTCTTCAGGCAGCCTATTGTGTGCAGAGGGGAATGTTGGGGCATGCTCCCATCCCAGCAGAGGCGCTGCCAAGATGATGCCCAAATGATGACAGAGTAAGGTAAGGTGTGGAAAGGGCCATAGTTTTTCAGATATCCAGGCCATAAGCCACATAGAGCTTACATTGTTAAGGGCTAGCACAGAATTTTTAAGGATCATTGTCTCTCATATAAAAATATTAGTTCACTTAGGCATCTTCTGTGCTACTGCTACCTATCACATAGACATTTGTATAATAAGCAACTATGATCCTTTTTGCATGGCATTTTCAATGCGAAAGGCTACCTTGAGCGTTGTGCACATGTGAGGAGCGATCCACACTATGCACTCACATTTGCGTGACACTCCAGGGCCTGATACGGACCATGCACACATTTTTTTTCATTTTCGGCTTGAAGCCAAAAATGCTGTGCAGTCACGCATTGCTCTGGGGCCCCGCATGCACTTACCTTGCGTGCGGAGCCTTGGGAGCCGGGCCGGTCACACTTTCTGTCCAGTGCAGGCTGGGAAGGTCCCAGGCTGCACTGCGAAAGGAAGAGGCGAGTCTCTCACATGAGCAGGAAGCTCGTTTGGAGCTGAATAAGCAGGGAAGTGAGAGCCACTCTCCAGAGGCTGCTCGCACGAGCACCGCACCCCAGAGCCAAAAATGGGTGAGTTGCGGAAAGGGTCCAAGTTAGGAATGGCCTGTTTGGTAAAGGGGAGTCTTTGAAATTTAGTTCCTTGGGCAAGTTATCTACTGTTTTTATTAATTGCTTTTAAGTGATGATTACTGTGCTGTTAGTGGTGTGTGCATCCTAGACTGTAAAAGCTAGTTGTCAGTTTTCCAAACCAGCTATGCTAATTTTTCATTTGACTCTATATAATTCTCTAGATGGAGCCAGTGTGATGTTGTTGTTTTGAGCACTGGGCTACAACTCAGAATTCAATTCCTCATTCAGCCAGGGAAATCAACTAGGTGACCTTGGGCACATCAGACACTCTCAACCAACAAAAAACTCCATGATAGATTTGCCATATGATTGCCATAACTTGGAGATGACTTGAAGGCACACAACAAAAAATTCTCTAGAACAAGAGAATACTGATTGTAGGCCCTTTCCACACAGGCCTATTAAAACAGTACAGAGCAACCTCCAACGGAGGTCTTCTGCACCAGGGAGTGGACTGGGGCAGACTACTTTTCATAGTTCCGCACCTCTGTCCGCTCCAGAGCGACTGGAACTGGTCGTGCAGCGTGCTTTTTAAAAACCTCTTTTAAGAGGTTTTTTAAAAGTATGAAGCGTGTGACCCCGTGTCGCTCCGTCCCTGCACTCCGGTGCAGATTTGCAGGCGTGCACTAGTGTGTGCTTGCAGATCTGCCAGGGGTGGGCTTTCAGCTGGCGAGCTTCTCCGGTTGGTGGAGAGCCACCCCCAACCAGAAGCCGCCATTTTGGATGCCAGAGCAGCGCGGAGTGACAAGCTCGCACTGCTCCTCGTCCTGACGGACTTGCCTGGACCTACCAAAAAGCCAGTGAGTAGCGGCAGGGAGCATTTCCCTCACCGCATGTGGAAAGGGCCATAGAATCCTGAAGTCTAGATTTCTCCCTCCTCACCCTTAATGACTCAAGCCAGAATGTAGCCTATACTATCTATTTTATACAGCTACATTGAACCCATTTTCCCCTAGGGAGACATCTTGTGATTACTGAATACAATTGGCACTGCTGTTATCCTTTCAAGCCCCAGAAGCTATATATCTTCAGGACCACATATTCCAGTATAAATATTCTCACCCTTTTGGCCTCTCAGTGGCTTGGGGACAGAGAATGCCAAAAGCCTGCCTGTTCAAAGATGGGGGAGGTTTCTACAAGAGTGACATGGAAAGACATTGGGTAATGAAGCTGTTGAAGTACTCCTGGTACCATATAAATGTGTAAGTTCCCTAACATGTGCAGCTGTACTTTCAAGGGCTGTTAGGCAATGGATTTAGTCAGTTCATGTTTGTGTAAGTGGAATTCCATAAGTGTAACCATTTTACATGGGCCTAAACCCAATAATTAGTCTTGACTAAGACCTTTTCGCACCTTACTCTTTTGTGGTGCTGGGGTGCGGGGCTTGCACGAGAAGCCTCCGGAAGAAGGCTCTTGCATCCCTGCTGCTTCAGCTCTGCAGCTGCTTCCTGGTCACCCCCCTCTTCCTTTCACATTGCAGCCTGGGACCTTCCAGGCTGCACTGAGAGAGGAAGTGTGACCGGCCAGGCTCCCGAGGCTCCGCACTCAAGGTAAGTGTGTGTGAGGCCCCGGAACAATGTACGACCATGCAGCATTTTTGGCTTCAAGCCAAAAATGAAAAAATGCATGCGCGGTCCGTGTCAGGCCCTTGAGCATTGCACAAATGTGAGTGTGTCATGTGGACCACTCCTCACTTTTACGCGATGCTCAAGGGGCCCTTTCGCTTTGGAAATGCCGCATGAAAAGGGCTTAAAATAGAGCCATTGGATCAATTACAATCATTCAATGGGTCTAGCTGGGAATAACCAATAGGATCTAAGCCATAAATCTGTATATCTGTGGATGGTGTAGAACAATCCACCAGCGCCTTCAACATGCTACTTTATTCACTGGGAAGTACTCATTGGGCATTCTTCATTGCTTAATGAGACAATAAACAGACACAATTAGCAGATATACAATCGCCTGCACATTCAATATTCACCAGAAAGATGATGTAGTGCACTTGGTGTGTAAGCAACATGAGTGTAGATTTTAATGTACAATCACTGTGTGGAATCTAATAAAGTAAGCAATATGATAAAGTAGATTCTTCTCACCCAGTGCTTGCCATACCTTGAGCAAAGACAGTGGGCATATGCCTGTTTAAAATGGAACTATCATCTTTTTGAGAAAATGCAGAAATCCCCCAGCCCCCACCTCTTCTGTACACACAAGTAGCAGCTGCTTAAAGCAGTGTGTAAATTCATGGCAAGAAGCAATAAAGGTGAGTTTTATACATTGCCATTATTGCTTCTACGTCTTTGCAATAATGTTTATTGACATGTTTGAATGGAGCACAAGCTGCAGTTCAGTTCAACTGCCTGTGAAAATGGGACATTTGTCAAGAAACAAACCTTGTGGTTTTTACTGGCTTCTCTCTCAGAAAATATGAGCATAATGTTGGGAAAGGAAGAGAGGAGGGAAAGGAACAGGGCTGTCTGGAGTGTGCTGTTTGCATGTTGTGGGGGGTCTGAAATAATAGTCACAGATCTCTAAGGAGTGGAGTGAGGGGAAAAAACCACAAATGGGAAAGCTTAAAAGGGTTGTGAATGTCTTCGCAAAGTTCTGCATCACTGCACATGCACAGATTAGAAGCAGGCACGCTCACCAATTACTAGATCCCTAGGAGACACAATAAAATTAACCTTCCATGGCCAAAGGAAGACATGCTTAGAAATGCTGCCTCAGCAGCACTATGTTCATCTCAAGACATTATCATGAGAGAACTTCATTAGTAGATTCACTGACAAGCAAAATATCTCTATCATCTTTTCCTATTTCAACACACCCGTATCCAAAAACACATTTCCCATCAGTTCCAACCATTTCTGGCCTGTAAATATAGTGGAATGGCCATTGAAGAAATCTGCTGTATTAACTTCTAGTCTTGATGTCACATGGGAAGGTTTTTAAGTTAGTACGAGAAAGCCAGAGGTTAGCTGTCTTGTTCATTTTTCTTTTGATTCATACCTTGTCCCATACTAAGAAATAGGTAACAATATATTAAGTACAAATGCCTCCATTATATTGATTAAATTCCATCTCTTCTGAACATTGGCCATTGAAAACCAATTTAAATAAACAAGTTTTGCACCACTTTTGGAAATTACAAAGGCTTGAACTTTGGAAGTATTCCAGGAGGCGGGGGGTGGGGGGGACAAGCTCCAGAGATGAAAAGCAGCTGCTGACAACATATATTTATATGTCCTGTTTCAGTCTTGAGTTGTTGCAAAGATGGCTGAAATTCCCAACTGAGCTCAAATACTATGTAAGTGATCATCAGCATCTTTCTGGAAATCACATAATGCTGTCCAAGATGCTAATAATGTTGTCTAAGTCCAATGCAACTCAGAGACTACGTTCAATAGGCATTTTGGAATAAGATTTTCCTCAGAATCTTATTAACAATAGTGGGCCAGGATTTCAAATATCCTCTGGGGAAGTATTTAATTAGAATTATTATTTAACTTATTATTAAACTCCAAGTGGGTAGCTGAAGTGAAGCCAGAAAAGATTCTTATGGTACTAGAGGCCACATCATTGTATGCATTTGATGAATTAGGTGTTGGTCCAAGAAAACCATGTTACAATAAATCTGTTGCTTTCCAAGATACCTCAGTTTTGCTATTCTTATCATTAAAGGGAGAGTTGACAGCTTATATCCCCCAAAGAATATGGCCAACAACAAATGCATAGAAGGAAACAGAAATAAAGAAGTAGGTGTATAAGACACTGGGTTTTAGGGATGGAAATAATATTTGTAAATATTTAAATCCCAGATGAAAAGGAAGTTTCACAGATACCAGAAAATTCTGACAAAGAGAATCCTAGATGGATCAGAATCTTTGCAGATTGGGAATTATTCTGTGCAATAAACATAGTTCCCCCCGCCCCTCTACAGAAAGTGGCATTTTCTGTGCAGAGATGACATCTCCAGCAGAGAAAGTAGGTTTTCTGTGCAGAAACCCCCAGTGTGGATTTTCCCCCCCAACAGAATGAATCTCAAACTGCAAATAGTCCTTGAAAGCTGCACAGTTTTTTTGAAAATTTTATCATGAGGGAATAAAATGGTTAAATTCTTTGTAATTGTCTATAAGAATGAAATTTATGAAGAATGCCATTCCTATGTGCTTCCCAAGGGTTTGAGGATTCAAGTCCCACCTGGAGTAGGAAGATACATTTTTGCCTTCACTGTGCTGAATTCAGCCAGTCTGATCTGATTTTAGAAGCTAAGCAGGGCTGGTCTGGTTAATATTGGGATGTGAGATCTCAGGGAATATTGGGGATTTCCATATAGGGCTGGCAGAAAACCTTAAGTGTTTCTCCCAGTCATAGCTGATAATACTGTGCTAGAGAGATTAATGCTCTGACTCAGGTTAAGGCAGATTTCTATGTTACTAGAATTCAAAGTAAGCTGTATATGAATGATATGCATTGAACATTGCCCTCAAGAAGAGCCTCTAGTTCTTCCGTTCCATTACTTTAGGACTTATTTTTCTATAGCTCTCACTGTTTTAGATATTGTGATGTAACAGAGTATCATGACACCTTTTATTATTCCATCACACTGTTTAATTTGTTTCAGTGTGACAATGGCATGAGAGAGAGGTGCCACACCTCTCTGACTGCCTTTGACCTCTTTGTCCTGATGTCCCAGAGAATCCAACTAGTCAAGGACAAAGTAGTTCAGGTCCTCAGGGGTCCAAAGGTATAGGCATCAAATGCAAAGAAACTTTAATTATATTGGTGTGGCTCCTCTTTAATTATACTAAACCACATTTGTTAAATCCTTCTACATTCAAAGATATATCTCTGTGTTTGTGTGTATGTGTTTGTATCTTGATATAAATTGCTTGCCTTTTCTCATGAGACATTTTAAGAATAAAAATGTCATTTACTGCTTGAAACTTGCTGCTTATAAGGATGAGAGAAGCCTCCACACCCCTGTTGTGCATCTCCGTCCCAGCCTACAGATATTCTTTTCTTTCTGAATTATCCATGTACAATCCGGCAAGAGCACTTGAGTCTTTCTTACCCACAATTCTCTGCTGATTTTGTTCTATTCTTGACACTCAGAACTGCTGATGCGTCTCAAATTCCAGCACTGCAGTTCCAGTCCTAAGCCCTCTCAACCCGTTACTATGGAGATTGGACTCGGCCCAGCCAATGCCTCCTCCCACTGTACCCTGGCACAGTCAGTTTTCGTCAGGCCTCATAAACTCTTCAAGTGATGATTCCCTCTGCTCTGGTTTCTGAACAGGTCCAAGGAATAGCAGCGGCCTCTCATTAGCATCACTCCACTGATGCTACTGCTGCCACTTGGACTGTTTTTTTTTTTCCTCTCACGCATGGATCAGATATTGCCTAGCTCAAAGAAAGTAATTTAGGAATAAATTATTATCCTTTGAAGAAGAACATAGCAGTTCTTAGCAAAAGGTGCCTGATAATCTGTTTGTCAGTTCCCACAGTTCTCCTACAGTGTGGGACTTAAATTACACAAATGCCATCTCACTCATTTTTTTGTACATTGCAGCAAAGTGCAGCTCTCACACCTTTTACTCAACAAACACAGAAAAGATAAGTTACCAAGTTGTTAATACGTCTCATCCAGTAATTTGGGTGATAGCCAGACGTGAAAGGGAAAAGGTGGGGAAAATATTATGTGTACCTTATAAAATAGGGAGGGAGAGAACAGCGATCCTCTAGATCAGTCTTTCTTAACCTGGGGTCCAGGGACCTCTGGGTGTCTGCAGAGCTCTCACAGGGGGTCCACGAAGCCCTTCTGCTGGAGACCAAGAGGGGCATGACAGTGGAGTGTGTGTTCAGATGCCAAAGGAGCTGTTTCAACAAGGAAGCAGTTTCAGCACTCACACCCTCCAGCTACACCTACAGTGAGACAGCAGCAGAAGTGTGCACACTCCCAAACTATGGCCCTTTCCACACGGGGGTTAAAAAACGGTGTAGAGCGAACTCTGACAGAGGTCATCTACACCGTAAAGTGGATTGGGGCGGACTACTTTTGCATAGTTCCACACCCCAATCTGCGCTAGGGCGACTGGAAGTGGCGGCGCCATGTGCTTTTTAAAAACCACTTTTTATGTGGTTTTTAAAAGGCGCAGGGTGTGCAGCCCCGTGCAGCCGCGTCGCAGCGCCCGGTGTGGATTTGCAGGCGCATGCAAGGGCATGCCTGCAGATCTGCTGGGGGCAGGATTTCCGGCTGGTGAGGTTCTGCAGTTGGTGGAGAGCCTCCACCAGTCGTAAGCCGCCATTTTGGGCACTGCAGGACACTGCAGGACGCCGACGAGTGTGGAGCAGCGAAAACGCGCTGCTCCACTGGCGACGGACTTACCCGGTTTAAGGTAAGCTCCGTTTCAGCGTGTTTCCAGCCGTTTCTTTGCCCGCGTGTGGAAAGGGCCTATGATTCTGGAGATCAGGGTTTGAATCCCCACTCAGTTATAGAACTCCACTGAGTATTCTCAGGCAGGTTACATTCTCTCACCCTTGGAGAAAGGCAAAGGCAAGAAATCTTGCCAAGAAACCCCTCATGATAGATTTGCCTTTGGGTCACCATAAGTAAATTTTCAAAGTGGAGACACATGATGGCTAGAAAGAACCTCCCCTTGTCGATTGTTGCTGTGTGTCTTCATGGCACTACTGATTTACCGCAATTCTAAGATGAACATATCATAGGGTGGCTTTTTTTTTCAGAGGGTTTGTGCCTTTGCCTTCCTCTGAGTCTGAGAGAATGTGACTTGCCCAAGATCACCCAGTGAGCCGGGATTTGAACCCTAGTCTCCAGAAGCTTTAAATAAATAAATAAATATTTGAATATTTAAAGAATAATTGGACACCTAAATTTAAATATTTAAATCTTAAGTCTAGGTGTCCTCAGCAAAAAATTATATTTACAGGGTGTCCCCAGTAAAGAAAAGGTTAAGAACTATTGCTCTAGATGTTTCTAGATTGCATCGACCATAATTAGCTATCATTGGCTATGCTGACTAGGGCTGAGCAGCACAGTAGACCAAAAATACTTGGCAAATCACAGTCATCCACCATAATGTAGGGGGTCAAAACAATAAACTTTTCTCTCAACCAAATATCTTACAGACTTTTCCCAACAATTTGAGATAGGTTGACTAAATCCAGGTTGCTTCTACAGAGTCCTTGGGAAACCAATTCTGTATGCAAATGCCCACATGAAAGTCATTGTACTTGTATGGCACTTATAAGAATTGACAAGGAACAGGCTGGGAGAAGTAAGTGAAGAAGGAGGGGGATTGAAAACATGAAACACACACACGCATACACACACTGTAGCAGTAGTATGGAGCCATCTCTTTCCAGAAGCTGACCTGAGAGGCTAGCAGCTGGAGATCAGAGGTGGCAAAGGTCAGCCTTATGGAGACACAGTGCCACACTTTTGGCAGGCTTGAAGCCCTCTGTGAGCCTCTAAATCCCCCATTCCCACCAAATTATATTTGTTTAAAAATATGCTGATATTTTCACTCAAAAACCACGTGGAAAGCATCCCCAATCGCACAAAAACACCCATATTCTCACACAAAGAAGCACCCCAGAGCCCTCCAGCACCCTCAAATCGCTCTGTTTTCACTGGAGACCTTCTCAAAATGGTGACCAGAAGTGACATAGCATCATTCCTGACCTCCTTTTTGGGAGGGACTCTGATGAAGGTAAAGATATTTGGGAGTACTATTGGGAAGTACAACCTGAAAGGGGATTGAAGAAGGGCAAATTGGACCCTGATCCCCATGCATTTGCCTGCCCCTGCTGTAGATTAAAACACTCCTTTCACCAGAGACAGTGACTAACTGTAGTCTGTTTGCATGCAATTGGCTACTTGTGGATGAAGATCTGATCCTATGCATGAGAGGGAAGCAAATGGTTCATTGGAAGGGATGACTGGAAAGCAGAAAAGCAGACAAGGGGGAAAAATCTACTCAGAGCAAATCAGAGAAAACCCATGGACAAGGAGGAGAAATGGAGATACCTGTCAAGACCCTTCTCTCTTTCTGAGAAGGTTGGTTTTGGGGTGTCCTGGGGTAGTTTGTACAGCTTGTTCAGCAAGGATGAGGGGAAATTTCCTCCACAAATACGAGGGAGGGATACTGTTCTTCATCCAATAAGACATCTATTTCTCAAGGCTTTTAAAAGGACAACTGCATTGCTGGCAAAATTAATCTGATTGGGCAGTGAAACATTCACAGATTTTAATTATTATTATTGATGAGAAACTACAAATGGATTGATTTAACCTCTCAGATTTCACAGTGCTGAGAGAATCATTACTGATGGCTTGTTGAACCAGACTTAACCTGACTTAGTGGTTCATTGAAAGAATATGTGTCCTCTATGCAGCGGTGGTGAGAAATGTGTGACCTGTAGGCAGCTTCGGTTCCTTGAACCCCTCCTCACTTAATCTGAACTTTTTTTAAAAAAAACAACAACACCACCACCTCTGACAAACATTTTCCCCCAGCTCAAAAATTATTCTAAAGGACACCTTTTCACCTGAAAATTCTATTTTGGCCCCTTTCCTGAAAGAGCAGATAATCAAATAAACAAACCAGAAACTGTTTGGAAGTTGCCTGCAACATCCTTTGTGGTTGAAACCAGGTCTATCAAGTGTAGCTGCAGGCTTTGAAAGTGGTCCTCTCACTTTCAGAGTGTACCCACACTGGAGTATAGGGTATAGTTAGTTCAAATTCTGACACCTAACACAATCAAACTGCTCACCTATTACTTCTTTGGTCCTTTGAAAGTTGTAAAAAATATTCATATGACATTATCATTACTGTATTCTAGATAGAAGACTGAACTATAATGAGTTGTTACCACAGTACTATGCCTTCTGCTTCCAGGGAAATCACACTGAATTCATGTTAGTCATATCATTTAGCCTAGAAGCGTGAACTATATGAAAAGCAATCTTCCACCACCAGCATCCATTCCAGAAACAAAATATATTTCTCCTGCAAGGATTTTATAACCAAAATCTGAGGGAGTAAATTGAGCTTGACTATACAATTGGTTATTTGATCCATGAGAATGAGTTTGAGTCACTCAGCAGTCAAGAGAAATGTGACTTTGATCAGCTTGAAGAATAAAAGGTGATTCAGTAGAAGGTGTACCTCAAACTTCTGGGACATATCCCTTTCTACAAAATCATATCTGCTGCCTCCACATATACTCAGCAGGAATTAGCAAGGATGCTTCCATAGATTGAACAGCAACAACTGAGGCTAAACATCTCCATTGCCCAGTGAATGGCTCTATAGCACCATCTCTATTCCATTCGCTTTTGAACTAGCAGGTTTACAACCCTCTAATTCCCAGCTACAAGTATTGCTTGTCTTGCCAAGGAACCAGTAGCACATTCTGTCATTCACGCCACTGGAAGGCCTCTCCTGCCAGAGTTTATGGCTATTGTGCCAGCTGCTCAGAGCTGGTAGCAGATGGCTGCATGGCACACCTGACAGAGAACAGACCTTCCAAGGACAAAGAGGGAGGCAGAATGGTCCCAAAGCACAGCAAATTCATTCCCACCCAATGGAAGGTAAATGGGATGTTCCAATCATCTAACATCTCAGACGAGATTTGGATGCCAGTGGAAGCAGGGAAAGGTACATATCTATAATAGCTGCAGGGTATACCACTCATAGCATATGACTTCTAAAGAAAAGCTAGGAAATCCATCAAGTGCAACTAGTGGTAGCTTTTTCTATAGGAAAACCCTACCATTGTCACTGTTGTTGTTGATGATGATGATGATGATGATGATGATGATGATGATGATTTATTATTATTATTATTATTATTATTATGTTATGCTGCTGCTGCTGCTATTGTTACAAATATTTCTATACTACATTTGATCCTAAGGAAAACACATCAAGAGGAAGAAGGTGTTATATGAAAACTAACTCTCCACTTGAGTTCTCTTAGATTTCTGATTAAAGATCTATTGCAGGCTGAAGTCTTGAGAGGTTATAGGGAAGCACCAGGAGACTGAAGGATGGTCTTTATATCTGTTAAATATAGACCAGCCTATAAGATATGCAGCATGGATTGCTGACATTTTAGGCAGCTCATTATTTCAAACAGTTAAAAATGCAGACCTGTGCACACTTAGATCAGAATAAATCCTTCTAAAAACAATATGCCTTGCTTCTAAATTGAGTTGAACAGGATTTCACATAAGTTACTTTGTTTCTCTGAGACAATACTGAGATCTTGTGAATCCAAGTAGATATAACGCTTAGATTTAGTTTTGTATGTAACTTGCTTTCATTACCCACATGCTTATCTGTCCTGAACCCTTGAACATCCAGTCCCCTGTGTATTTCTTGAGACTATAATATATTCTTAATGTATGTGATATATTTTCTTGAATGAACACTATTTTGTGGGGTTCAAGGTTTTTGCCTTCTCCCCCTCTTCCTCCTCCTTTGATTCGCATATGATAAAACATGTTGTTGTTTTTTAAAGTATTGTTGAGGTTGCATGAAACCATGTGTGGCTTCAGTTTGAGAACTGCCATTGCAAAGCACACCCTTAAGTTTGGAAAGAGGTTACTGCTGTTCTCTGTCATGGAGTCCCTTACTTCATAGATAAAGTTTCCATGCCTTTAATGGCAAGCCAAAATAAATATAGATGCAGTACAAAGGAAATTTTATAACTCAAATAAAGGGCTGAAGTCTTTCAGAAAAGAAGGTGTCAGCCCTTTCAAAAGAATGGATAGGTTGACAGGTCAGGACAAGCCTGAACCTTGAGATTTCAGAAGCAGAACCTGAGACCTAGAGATGACCCCCTTTTGATTTTATGGGAGACAGAGTGCTGGTACAGTTACCAATGTAGTGTTACTACCAAGAGTCCTTGGCAATACCATTAAACGTGATGCCCAATATGTTAACCATGGCCCTTTCCACACGGGGGTAATAAAATGGTTTAGCGCGACCTCTGACGGAAGTCGTCTACACCGTAAAGTGGATTGGGGTGGACTACTTTAGCGTAGTTCCACACTCCAATCCGCACTGGAGTGACTAGAAGTGGTGGCGCCGTGTGCTTTTTAAAAACCACTTTTGAGTACGTTTTTAAAAAGCACGGGGCGTGCAGCCGCATGCAGCCACGTGCAGCCCTGTCGCAGCGCCCGGTGTAGATTTGCAGGTGCACGCAAGTGCGCGCCTGCAGACCTGCCGGGGGTGGGCTTCCGGCTGGCAAGCTTCTCTGGTTGGTGGAGAGCCTCCGCCAGTAGTAAGCCGCCATTTTGGACACCATAGGACGCTGAGGAGTGTGGAGCAGCGAACTCACGCTACCCCGTGTGGCGATGGACTTACTCGGTTGCAGGTAAGCTCCGTTTCAGGACGTTTTACCCCGTTTCTTCCTCCACGTGTGGAAAGGGCCCATAATTGCAGAATTTGAGCTTTCAAATAATAAAAAAAGCACGTCTAAATAATGAGGAAATACATATACACACTGTCAGCACTTGAGGTTCCTTTTCTTTTCCTGAAGACCAGACAGGAAAGACCAGGCCCATAAATCCAGGAACCCTATCTGTGTGTATGTGCCTTCATGCCACCTATCGACTTATGGTGACCCCATAAATTTCATAGGGTTTTTTAAAGCAAGGAATACTCAGCACCTTACATGATGCCAAAACAATGACTTGCGGTGTAGTAAACCCCTCTCTTTTGATCCTTTCCAGTTTAACTATCAAGATAGCACATGGGAGACCATCACAGAACGCAAGAGATTAAGCAGGAAGGCAGTCCATTATGAAGAACCAATATGCAAGTTCACATACATTTAAATAGTTGAAAAGCATCTTTTGCAATGAATATCAAAATGACATTCAATCCAAGCTCAAGACAAATGCCCTTGCTTCTCTCTGTGTCCCTTTTCTCATTACAGAGATAAATCCCAGCTGTACCTCTCAACAGCAGAAGAAGAACAATATTACACTTTATGCACACACATGCACACAAACATACACACACAGAGAGAGTACAACTGGTAATCACTACAGAAGGATTCCTTGGGATTCAGTGTCTTAGGGTGACACTGGAATGAGTAGAGAATGGCAAAAGACAATTTCCACAAGTTTTGTATGCAGTGTCTTATGGATAAGCTTGGTAGCACACGTAGAGCATCACAATTATATGCACTTGCCACATCTATGCAGCCCATGCATCGGGCATTCTTTCTGTGGGGGGGTATAGCTTGTGGATGTTGATGAACAACTGTTTCCAACATCCCATACTATTGGTATCCTGGCTGAGAGTGAAACTGTTGTTCAGCACCATCTAGATGGCCACAGGTTCCCCAGTCTTGGCATAGGGCTATGTGCCTAGAGCTGAATATATAGATAGCAGAATAGCACATTATGAATGCTGCCTCAGAGTGTGGTAGAGTCTCCTTCTTTGAAGGTTTTTAAACAGAGGTTTGATAACCATCTATCAGGATTGCTTTGACTGTGTATTCCTACATGGCAAGGGGTTGGACTCAAAGGCCCTTCTGGTCTCTTCCAGCCCTATGATTCCAAGCATACTGTGGCAAATGCAGAAGGACTTGCATGTCCATCCTTTTCCAAGCAGTCAATCAACTGTACATAATCTCTGATCCCATTGACTACACCAAACCACTTTTAGCATTTCTATTTTTGGAAAAGGGGACTAGAATAAAGTTCAGTACACTGCAATTTCTTCAACATATCCCCCACTGGATATAAAAGTCCTGGTAAAAACCATTCCCTGTTGTTGGAAACTAGAGCTGTCTATACAAAAGCATACAAAAAGTGTACTTCCTTCTCTTCTCCTTCCTCCTTTCTTGTGTTTTCCTCATATAGATTGATTGTAGGAAAATACATGGGTTTTTGAATATGTGCATTTTATGACTCTGGGCCTTTCCACCCAATACTGTTATAGTACTATTATTCCACGTTCAACATCCTGTGGAATTCTGGAGTTTGCAGTTTAGGGGTGGGCATTTAGAATTCTCTTTCAGAAGAGCTCTTTGACCTCAGTAAACTACAAACCTCAAAATTCCACAGGAAGTTGAAAGTAGAATAATAGTACTATAACAGTGTAATGCGAAAAGGTCTCCTGACTTTCTCCAGATTAAGATTGCTAATGAATCTTAGAAGCATTCAAATTCAGATTCAGTCTGCTTCAGATGAGTCTTGCTCAGACATTTCCCTAATCTGTCCAAATTATCCCAGTTTTGTCTCAGATTCAAGTGAATCTGAAGCACACTGAAAGTTCCCATCTATTATTAGTAGATCTATGAGCTTTTCCTCATGATATATCTCAAACTTTGCTTCATGTCAGTTTTCCTTTAGAGATCAATGTGAATATTTGGGTGAGGTGTATGTCTCATCAAAGCAAACCCATTTCTTGAAAAGCCACACTTGAAGAAGCCCCTGACTGTGCATATCAGCTACTCAGTCCATGTACCTAACAGTGTCCCCCCTCTCCCCTCCATAAATGCTAAAAGGATATAAGAAGCCCTCAGGTTCTTTAAGAACAAGCAAGGCAACCCAGCTGGGGCATTGACATGAAAGACAAGGAAGGGTGACACCAGAGTGGGTTTTTTTTCTCTTCAGGGAGGCAGGGGAAGGATAGAAAAAGAGAGAAATTGCCATGAGCACTAGCTCTTTCTTAGGTGTATACTCTGCATCTGAAAAATGAATGCAATGATATTTTCACTTAATCAAGTCTGCTGGCAGAGGTGTCAAGTGCAGAGAAATCACTTGTCATTCCAACATTTGCCAGCATGTGCTTGCTGCACCAAGGAAAAGAGGGCAAAGGGATTACAGAATTAAGCGATGCTAGTACAGCAGCCAGAGAGCGGCCAAGATTTAGCTGTCACTTTGAAGAAAACGCCATTTCATTTTGTGATTTACAAAACACGGAAGTTACCTGGCCTAGCCCTGGGATTTATGAACGGCGGGGGGGGGACCCTAAATCCCAGCAAGGGGGGTCCTTTGTCAACTGTATTGACCCTTTGCACACCAAAGTGACGCTATCACATCCAGGCAGGCACTGATAAATATAAGGCTGGCCCAGAAGGTTTTCATGTCTCACTTCATTGTCATGGGCCATACATCTTGAGGAGATGGATGGATGCTTAATTTGAAAGTAAGAATTTCTATACCTAGGACGTATCTTATCCATTGGCCTGTCTAATCAAGTCTTGCTGACACCTGCTGGAAGATACTCTGAGATTTTAGACTGTTTTTACCCAGTGAGTGTGTTTATAAAATTATGTATGGACTTTGGAAGTGGATAGAGTTTAGTTTTGACCTCCTTCCTATGACACCAGAATCTGCTATCACAGACTTGCAAGGGATCCTGATCCTGCCACCAGTTCAATGCAAGATAAATCATTTGGAAGGGAGCTAAAACACACCTAACCCATGGCCATTCAGCCTCTCGTGAAACAGTTATATGAAATTTAAAACCTTTTTAAATGTTTTTAAATCTGTTTTTTAAATCACCAGTGTTTAAAATGTTCCAGTTTCCTTTACCTCTTCTCCCTTTGTCCTCAGCTTATTACAGCTGCTGCAAACTGAGTTCCAGGTGCACAATCAATTAATTCAGCATGGTGGAGAGAGAGAAAATGGAGGGGGCACCTTGTCCTATCCAGTAGGCTCAGGCAAACACAACCTGCTGCAGTCTGTCCTAACTTGCATGTTCTTACTCATTAATATTTTTCCCATCATGACCACACTGATGATATATTTATTTATTGTCACATGTGTCCCGGTTTTATCTGTGAAATATTGAAGGGTATGGATGTCTCATGCTCCCTTCCCATTGCTTATGCTGGCTAGGGCTGATGAGAGCCGCATCCCAAAATTGGAGGGCCATATATTTTCTAGTTTTGTTCTAAGGTGTGCTGTAGTCACAAACATTGGAGAAAACTGGTGTCCATGGCTCAAGTTTTTTTCCTAACACAGACATACCAAAGTGAATGTTGAAAACCTTAGTATGTTTATGTAGCTTCTGGTTAGTCACATGTTGGTTGATCCAAACATTTTGGATGTCTTCTCAAGCTTGCCAGGATTTATCTGAAACATAAGTGTTGCAGCCTCTCCTAGCCTGTGTGCTCTTCCTCACTAATAACTTTTGTCATCTTGACGACACTCTAATGGTGCTTAGCCACACATGTCTGTTTTCTTCTGTGAAACGTTGGAGATTATGTATTGTATGATCTCAGGATGGTATCTAATAAATTCAGTTTAATCAATTTGAACAATATGAAACAGTAAAGAATATTTTAAACAGACTAGCAGCATATTAAACAATTTCACAAGTTAAAATAAGACAACTAAAACACTTAGCACAGATTAAAACAATATAAAAATATAATGGATGTGCATATTTGGAGAAAATCAATTAGGTCCCAAAGGTTTAATAAAAAAATCATGTTTTTTACATGATGCTGGAATGATACCAACATTGTCATGAATTGGACCTCCAAGGAGAGGACATAACCAGGACACCACCTCAGAAAAAGCTGAGAATTCACAGCTTCTAAGGCAGCCTTATTGACTGCTGAGCAGTTTGTTCTATTAGGGACTTTTGGCTAATCTTTAGCCAAAATCTTCCTCCCTGTAATTTCCACCCTTTCAGTCTAGTTCTTCCATCTGGAACACAACAGTGAAGTTGAAAGGTGAAAGATTCTGGTCTAACTAAGGCAAATACTTTTGTTAAACCACATAATTTATTTTATTTTCGTTGTATTTAATTGTGTTTTAAAAAGGGATTTAAACAAATCCAGGGAAAACAGATGCTACCATTCATAACAGCTAAATGCAAAAACTAGTTGTGAGGGGAAATCATCAGATTTCTTGCCTTCACTTCTTGCTTGTGGACTTTTGAAAGGCATTTTGGTTTACCACCATTGGGAATAGGATGCAGCACTAGACAGACACTTATCTGGCCTGTAAGTGTCTGAAGGATACTTCTACTCTTCTGATTAACTTGAGATGAAAGCCATGTGTGAAAACCTGTCTTCTCCCCATTCCTGTGTGTTCTCACAAGCCACTTTGAGTATCATTTTGAGAAAAAGATGGGATATAAATCAAATAAATAAATAAGCAAGCAGCACACTAAGAGGTGGGAGAATCAAAGACAGAGATAGTTTTCTGAAACAACCAAGGTATGCTGACCATGCTGACTGTCGTGTTCTGGGAGTTATAGTCCAAAAAGTCATTTTTCCAAGCTGTATAATCAGAACCACTGCCTCCCTATCCAGATGGCACCATTTCATATAATGAGGTGTCTCATCTGCTAGTTGGCCCATTCAGAAGCAATATGGACTAAGCATGTAACACAGGAACCATCTGGAATCCCTAAGGAGGTTTTGAAGTATGTCCACAACAGAGAAAGAGTGTCACTGGAGACATGAAAAAATCTAATGCTCTTTCATCCATTGAAGCTTGTAAATGTTGTGTTTTGTAATATTTGCATGTTCCGAATGGTTAAGTGAGCCTGTTAAAGATCCTTAAGTGATTAATTGTCTGTCTTTTAACCAATTAATTAGCTGATTATATTCAACAAATGTGGTGTAGGAATTACAAAGCTAGTATGTCTTTGTGGCCTTCATGGCAGTGAGTTCTCTAATAGTCCAGAGTTCTAGCATTTTGCTGTTTCTCAACTGATTTTTTTTTCTTTTTTTGAGGAGGGAGGAAAGTTTAATCGATTGCATTGATTAATCAGTTAAAACTGGCAGTCCTAGTAATTGTATTGGACACTGATATATATCTCTACCTATCCTTGCTTAAGAAATATCAAGTTTTCCCAATGATTTCCAACAAAAACTATAGTCTATAGAAAAGCAACAAAGATTTTGACCTAGGTGAATATCCCAGAATATCAGTAGTGCATGGAGTGTTCAAAGCTATGAGATAAGTGTTTTATTTACCTAAAAAACAAAATATTGAAAGAGCTTTTCAGTTCCTAACTCATTTGAGTACTACTTCTGAGAGCCACTTCAAATTCTGACTTCAAATACTACCTTGGTTTGCTGTCAGCACCCCACCTACCTGCCCATATGGTGATGCCCAATAAAATGGCTCATTTACCTCTCAGGTAAAGCCTTTATATGTTTTACAAATGGTTTCCCAGTGGCTCTGGTTTCCCAGTTCTTCCCTATCTTTCCCCTCCTTCTTTGCCATAAGTGTTCCTTATCTGCCTCTCCAGTACACAGTGCTCTTGTAGAAACAAAAAATTGAAAGGTTCTGCTTTTGAATAAAACTGAAAAGCATCCTCACTGGATATTATTTTCAGACTTTCTGAAATATGCCCCAAGGCTCAGTCTAAGTGCATTTGCCTAGAAAGCATCAAGAGGGAGGCTTGAACCAGTATTGTACATGGAAATTGCTTTGCACCAGTACACAGAGGTCTGTTTGAATTTGTTTCCAAAGGAGATCACCAATACTGAAGAAAAAAAAATGTTCTTCGCTGCTCACTCTCTGTCTCTTCTAACTCAGGGTGTACCTACTTTAGAGAACCATATCTTCACTTCTCTTCAAGGTTTAGAGGAAACTCTGACAAGTAGTTTTGCTTTTGGATTTCTTTTCCTTAAAAGAAAGTAAAGCACTAGGTTTGTTTGTTTTAATTGGCTGGGATGAAGAAGTAAATGTATACATACCATTCTCTTCCCCTGAAAACATCCTTAACAAATCAGAGAGCTAGGTAAAAACTAACAAAATGAAACTTCAACAGGAATGAATGTAAGGTACTATATGCAGGCATGAAAAATAAATTGCACTAATACAGGATGGGTGGTACATGGCACAATAATAGTACATGTGACAAGGATCTGGGGATTTTATAAGACCATATGGTAACCATATGGCAACAGTGTGATGCATCTTCCAAAAAAGCCAATGCAATTATTGGCTGCATCAAAAAGAGTACAGTGTTCAGATTGAGGAAGTAGCAATGTCATTCTGGAATGCTGGGTCCATTTCTGGACACCACAGATCAGGAAGGAATGTGTCCAGTGGAGGATAAAGAAGATGTTAAAAATTCTGGAAACCAAGATCTATGAGGAATGGCTTAGGGAGCTGGATATGTTTACCCTGAAGAAAAGACTGAGAAGTGACATGGTGGCTGTCTTTAAATACTGAAGGGATGTCTGGTTGAAAATGGAGCAAGCTTGCCTTCTGTGGCTTCAGAGACTAGGACCACAAATCAATGGATTCAAACTACAAGAAAAAAAAACATCCAAAATTACAAGAGAATTGAATATATGTATGGCTGTTTGACAGTGGAATGGATTGCCTCAGAAGATAGTGGTAGTTTTTAAACTGAGATTGGATGACCATCTTTTGGGAGTGCCTAAGCTTCATATTCTTGCATAGCAGGGGACTGGCCATGACGACTCTAGCGGACACTTCCAGCTCCAGCTTTCCTGTTTAGCATCCCATCCTCCACCGCTCACCATTGGCCAACAAGATGCTTTCAGGAAGCCCACAGGTAGAAAATGAGGGCAATAGCTCCCCTCAACTCTTGCTCCATAGCAACTGGTTTTCAGTGGCACATTCTCAGAAACTTGGATGTACAACAACTGAACAAAGCTTGGAAAAGTGAATTGTTGGACCACTACTTCCCAAGAGCCCCAGATAGCAAGTCTTGTAAACATGACAACTGGGAATTCTGGGAGCCGGATTTAAAAAAAGACTATTCTAACTGGATCTCTTTTCCTCCAGAAATGCACATTATTCCTTAAAAAAAAAAATTGGCATCAAATTGCAAGTCACATTAAGCAAGCAATATGAACTTTCCTTTTCCTTAAAAGTAAACAGGGGGAGCTTGATCCAAGACCATAGCACAAGAGTGGAGGTTTAACACTTCTATCATCCACATGAGTTGACCCTCTGAAAATCATACTCCCTCAAAGTAGTTGATAAGTTTAAAAGAAAGAAAGAAAAAGAAAACATAATTGGTGTCCATGCTAGGTTTTGTTTCTTTGTCAGTTGCAAAGTAATGATCAGACAACATTTTCCTGAATTTCAGTACCATGAGTCCTGTTTCCAGTTCTACATGAACACCAGTTGGTGGGAAACAAGATGCAGAGGGGTTTCTGCGAGAAATCTGGCTGCAGAAGAAAAGAAACACGGCAATGGAAAATTGAAATTTCTCAGGGAACCCAAGATGGCTCCTTGTCAGTTGACAAAGTTTTTATTTATATTAGCATTATGTACTAAGTGTATTTATATTCCACTTTGACGTCCATAAGCTCAAGACATCGTATATGGTTTTCTTCTTCCAATCAATCAGTCAGTCAGTCATCTTATTTATACTACATCTTTTCCTCAAGACTGAGACTTCCCATATTTATCTTCATTACAACTTGTTACTCTAGTTTCTAGCCCGGACTTGTGGGATATTAGATAGCACTTTGATATCAATAATTTGCCTTCTTTACCTATTCCTCTCCATGTGCTGCGAGGCCCCTGGACAAGCTCGCAGACAGGCATGGCCGCTAATCACTGTAATATTCCACACAAATACAGGCAGGCCAGAAATAGCCGTCCCGCCGCTTCAGGAGACCTCAAAGGCAAGTACTCTATTATGTATGCATCTACTTACAAAGAACTCCCTGCCCCGAGCAGGAGGCTTGATTAGGAGAATCCTCATCTGTCAAGCACTCTGCGTTTGCATACTGTCTAGTCTATTGATAATTCGGACTTAACTCAATCATGCTAAATTCTGACCTTTCAGAGGCTTTGTCTCCAGCCCGAAACTCATTGTTTTCCCCAAGTACGGACTAGCCTACGGCCACATTTTCCCCTATAAAAACCCCTGACTTTGAGGGCTTCTTCGGATTGCTCCCGACTTCCATCCCACCTTTCTGCCACTTTGCTTGGCGAGCCTTCCCCTCAGTCCCACGTACTGAGAACTCCATACCTCCGAACTTCTGCTGCAGACTACCCGGGCTTCAGGACAGGTGTAGTATTACTCAAACCAACAACTCCTCTAAAAATCCCTCTATCCCACTCCAACCTTCACTTCTATAGTTATCTGAGTGAGTGTGCTGCATACACTGTTTGATTGTATTTTAATAAAAACCAAAATTATTATTTCACTTCTGTTTGCTCCTTGGCTCGGCCTGATCCTGTAGACATTGGGTGAAAGATCTCACTCCATTGCCCTGCCTCTCGTATTGCTAGCTTGTGCTCTTTGCTAATTTCCCCAACTTGTATAATTTGGAATGCATTTAGATGTCCCTCGCTGGACCCCCAGAAATCAGGGAACTCTACAGAGTAGATCAGACTGAGACACCTCTCAGGGAATTTCATAGAATAGAAATTTAACCACAGTGCTACTCTGGCTGTCTGAAATGAGTTTATTCAGTATAGATCCAAGAGACAGAGGGCATTTCTGCACTAGACTGTTATACTGCTATTATTCCACTTTCAGCATCCTGTGGAATTCTGAGGCTTCTAGTTTATTGAAGCCTTCTAAATGTCCTTCCCTAAACTGCAAATGGCAGGATTCCATAGGATGTTGAAAGTGGAATAATAGCAGTATAACAGTCTAGTGCAGAAATGGCCAGAGTTATTCCTTCTCACACCTCACCTTCTGGGACAGGGAGAATCAGGGGTATCAATGGGAAAAAAGACATGACTAAACTAAGAGTTCAGAATGCAACAGACTAGATGTGCCCCCCAAGCATTTAAAGTGTTAAACATCACCACCCAAGGAAAACATCTCCTTGCAATTTAATTTCATCTTGTGTAAGAATTTCTTATGAGGACCTGCTCCCACTGCAGTGAAATGTTAGACTGTAATAAATGATTATAGCTATAAGAAGTTCTAACTGTCAAAGGCATCAAAATGGCTTTACTGCTGTTATGAGTAGATTTAACTCAAATGCTTGACAGTCCCACATGTTCACCAGTGCACTGAGTGATTCAGTAATGATAGTGTACATGCCTTCCCAAGGGAATTCCAAGTGGAGATACACAGCTGCTTTGAGCATTCAAACCTCTTCCCAGCAACAGCAAAGTTGTCTCGAATCATGCGCTATGACTGGGCAAGGGACTGGCTCACTTGTTCTATCAGGAAACAAAGAAAGGTGCTGAAAATGTTTACTGTTCATGTCAGAAAATTCCTGACAAGGATAGTACCATCCTTCTTTTATTATACTATCAGGGCTTCCCCATCTGCAATACTTTTTTGACTGAGCTTGTGGGATTTAAATCTTGACTATTTTGTCATTCCATGGAAGAAAGAATAATTTCTAACATTTCTCCATAATGGACAAGATTACAAGAGGGTGTGTGGGTTTGGTTTTTTGCTTTTCTTTCTTCTTCCTTTTATTATATTTTATTTTGCCCATGGGGACTCACCAAAGGTACTGAAATGCAAAAAAGAAAAAAATGTGATGGCAGTTGGAAGAATGTCTTCATGAGTCTCTCTCTCTTTCTCTCCCTCTTTCTTTCTTTCTCTCTCTTCCTCTCTTTTTAACATGAGAAGATTTGAGAGTATTCCTTACCATCCTAGGTGGGATAGAAGGTGCAAGAAGAACCATCAAACCAAGATAGTCAGTGATTATACTCTGTAGAATCCCCAGTGGAAGCTAGCTAAATGTTAGGCACAGACAAATGTCCAATGAGACCTATCATGGTATAGTTGCAGTGTTCAGCTGTGACTCCAGGAGACCAGGATTCAAATCCTGGCTCCAAAGAAACCCACTGGGTGACCTTGGATAAGTCACACTCTCATCCTTAGAAGAAGTCAATAGCAAACCTGATCTAGTCAAACTTTGCCAACAGAACCTATGACAGCATTTCTATATGTCAGAGTCAATTTGAAGACAGATAACAAGAAATGTTTTCCCTAGCAGAGACATTAATGCAGCATACCTGCAGCAAAGCTTGAATATATTAGTATAGTATATATATTATATAGTATATATATTAGTATAGTATATATATTAGTATATATATTATATAGTTTTTGGATTGCAATCTCCAGATTTGCTTGAGGGAAAAAAAAAACCTTCCAAGTTCTGACCTAATGGTAAGAAATGTGGTTAACCATCTAATCTTATGGAAGATAAATTTACATGATACATTAGTCATGTAGTAACTGAATATGGTAAACTGATTGTTGATAGATGCATGTGTCACTTTTTCACACACATTGAGTCTCTCCATAGACAGTTGACTCTAAATGCATGCCAGCCCGGGAGACATTAATAGAAACTGTCCATGACACTTTGCCATATGAGCAATGATGCTGGCCACTTGATCATTTCTAGTTATGACTTCTGCTGTTTCTAAAATAATTCTGAATTCATCCATTTCAGAAATGAATGACCACATTCTATGGATTCAGGTTATTTGCCTAGCTATTCATTTATCCTCCCATAACTGTTAGCAACTAAGATTGCAAGTATGGAAAAGTCAGGAACCAGAACCAAGTCAGAGGGTCCTTCTGGCCCAACATCAGATTTTATGAAGTCAGTTTGTAGATTACAACAAGCAATGCACAAAACTCTTTGGAGGAAATCCCATTTTTCATCATCACTTGGATTTGATACCTAGCGCTAAGTCAGTCCTGCTCTTGCTCTTCTCTTTGCTGCTCTTGCTGTCATTTTGTGCATATAATTCTGTGTTCCCATGTGCATCTGTGTAACAGCACACTTCTCATATAGCTCATGCTACTCACAATTGGAAAAGCCACAGAGACCAAACAGTGTCACAAGTAAGGAACCCTTCTAACTCAGTAAAACACTGTTGTTTCAGCAGAGAGTCAAGGGAGGAAAAGCTTTCCTGCCTGCAGTTTTTTTTTTTAAACTTACAGTGAGTCATTTGGCAGCTTCATGTCAAAGAAAGAAAGAGCGGGGAAAAAAGGAGAAAAAAGAGGGGAAAAGAAACAGGATCCCTCTTGGCTAGAACATGCCCACATCTACAGGCATCTGTGAATAGCACATGGACAATAATACATTGTCAGAAAATGTTCACTGTAAAAGAAAGAGGAAAGAAAACTGTGTGTGCGTATATGAGGGGGCATATTAAAGTATATAAGAGTGCTCTGTTGGGATAGAAAGAGAGAGAGAAAAGAGGGGGAAAACATGAGAGAAACATCAAAGTGAGAATTGGAAACTCCTTTTTTCCCCTCTTGTAGAATCAGATCTTTTTGCTTTTGTAATATGTAGCAAAGCCCCCAAATAAAGGATGTAACAAAACACACATAGTCTTTGTTCTCCCCTTAAACTAAAGGGCACAAGTAATTCCTACGAAGCTCAATAGGAATTATTCATATTCTGACATAGCATTCAGTGTACAGAGCTGTGATTTACAGTGAGGAGCACTTCAGAAGTAGTAAAAGTGAGGGAACAGAGATGGAATTGTTAGCAGCTCCGTTTGGTACCCATTATTCTCATCTGTTGTTCCATATTGCTATGGTGGAATAAAACCTCTTCCTCTCTGCTATTAGGACAACATATGATCATTAAGCACTGAATAGCATCTTGAAATAGTGTCAATGCACTTAAATCAATGTACAATGAAACTCAAGGAAATTCTGATGCTAACATGGTATTTTTTTATAAGGATGGGGAAGGGAGATGTGTGATACTCCAAATGTTTTGAGATTAATTTGAAACATCTATCACAACTGGCAATGGCGGGTGGAGCTAATCAGATCTGGCATCCAAAAATATCTGTAGAATAACACATTACATATTCCTGGTATAAGGCATATTCATGTATGGTGGCCAAGCCCATTATGGAAGCATTTTGTGGTATGGTGTAACGCTAGGACACTCTCTAGCACTAAGGTTGAGCTGCAGTTTATTCTTAAGCATACTCATGGCTACTTATTTCACTGTTATCTATTTACCTGCATTTGAATTAGCAACCTTTGCATAGTGGCTTCCTGTTTCTTTGCTCCCCATAGCAACTCTCTACCTCTATCACTCTAACCTACAGCCAATTTTTTCTTTTCCCCCTCCATAAGACACATATTTTGTATATTTTATAAAAAATACACAGCTTCTTCCTTTTTCCCCCTCTGCTAATCCCTGTATGGGCAGGTGAATGTGGCCATGAGACTAATTATTGTTCAGCTTTTGCCTTGCCAGTTTGATAATTCTGCATAAAAGATCTGCTATGGTTTCTCAGATTTCCCAGCAATCTGACATGAAGAAATGGTGAGATTTGCTGGAATCAGCCAGAAGCAGTGGTATAGCAGATAACATAACCGTAAATTAGTGGCTCAGGGCATTCATCAGAACTGTCCTGTGCTGGCAGCCTGCCAGGGCTTTACAGCTGTGTAATCAGCAGTAACTAGCAAACAACGTTTGTTAAAGAAGTCCAAAAGCAGTCCAGAGCTACCAACTCTGAATTTACCAAGAATCCAAGAGGAGAGTGTCTACAAGCAGAATCTATAGTCTAGGCAAAGGTCCAAGGGCTGAAGAACACGAGAGAATGCAGAAGTCATCAAAGCTGTCACCACCAATAGAGTCAATAGGTTCCAGAAGATTTCTGCCATTTTGACCTCTGATTATATAGCCTCAGCGTTCTGGCCACCTGTGGCCTAATTAGCAAGCTGTTCCTTTTCCACTTGCACTGGCTGCTGTAAGTACTGTCCCTTTCATGTGTCTAGGGTGTGGCTGTTGGGAAGAGTTCTGTCTGGGTCCTGACAGGAACAGAAGCTACCAAAACATTTAAAATAGGACTTCTAATTTGAAATACAGAGTGACCTTTGTTTCCTTATATGATATCCTTTTCCATGAGCTACCAGTCCTGCAATTCCCTATGTATAGGTACATGGAGGTACATGGTTGCCAAAATGACAAGGCTGCATGGTAATGTAAGACATTGATCCCAAGTACTGTGGAAACAAGTGCTGCTACTAGGACTTAGGACCCAAACCCAGCCAAATACCACCAAATACCTCCAATGGCCAGAGGTTTTCAGTCTGCTCAATAAATGCCCCCCATTGCCCACTCTTGACTGAGAAACTCAAAAATTGCATTACTAAGCACCTACATCATGATTATAATACAGATCTTCCAGAACATTTATTATATAAAATGTTGCAGCTTATAAACCCTTTTAAGTCCACATTTAGAAAAAGAATTAAATATCCCATTGATCTCACGTGATGAATTTTTACAAACAAAACTAAAAATAAAGCAATAAATAAGTTAATTTCCTCCTGCCTTCTCTCACCATTGCCATGTTTTTGTTAGGGCAAGATGAGTTAAGTCGCTTAGCTGTTTTCTTTATTAAGTGTATGGGATTGCATGAAAAATTAGGTTTGCAGAGGTAATTACAGGTGACCCTTCACACTGACCAGTCTCACTTTCATGGGTTTGATTATCTGTGAGTTTCTCCAACCCCCCCCCATTTCAAGTGCTTTTTTTTGGGGGGGGCAAGGAACTTCCCTCACAGGAGCTCTGATCAAGTCATGCAGACTTTAAAAACCCACTTCTTATCCTTCTCCTCTTCCACCACCAGCTCTGCCTGGCCAGCTAAAGACAGGTCACAGCCTGATTTTTTAGCACCACAAACCATCTCCTGACACACACTTGAGGAAGGAGATGAGCAAGAGAGAGGAAGCACAGGGCCACCATGCTGAGCCTCCTCCTTTCCCTCTCTTTTCTCTGACCTGGTTTGGACCCTGGATGTCTGCTGTCTCCGCCATGTCTTGGCTCCCTTCACACAGACACATGCAAACACATATTTTCATATTTGCAGTTTTTCCATTTTTGTGGGGGGCCCTATGCCCCTAACCATAGTGAAGGTGGTGGGCCAACTGTAATCATTTTTCAATGAAAAAGACCATATATATGCACATGTATCTGCATCTATATCTGTGTCTGGATAGATGATAGATAGATAGATAGATAGATAGATAGATAGATAGATAGATAGATAGATCAACAATGACAAAAACAACTTAAGAAAGGACTTTGTCTGTAAAATGTTTAGAGCTACGTCTGAAAATTCAAATCAAAATCTAAAAGACTGTCAGCTTAATAGCTTATTAGGACAAAGTAAAAAGCCACAAAGTAGTCGACAAGCTCTGTAGGACCTCTCTTCAGGCTGAGTGTTAAAATAAAACTAAAACTACTTAAAAATCTACATGAAACTTCCTAAAACTAAGACAACAAAAGGGAAAAGGTGTTTGGGTCAATGAAAGAAATACTCCAATTTGGATCACACAGTTGTTGTTGTTGTTGTTGTTGTTTTAAAAAAAGATTGAAAATATCATTTTAACATTAATATAAACGCTTTTTCTTCAATGATACAGGAATTTGTATGTTTTTATGTATGGCATGGGTTTAAAGATCCAAAAATCATTATCTATTGATTTCATTACATTTCTCCAAACCTCACCTGCAAGTTCTTCCTGCCCTTCTTTCTTAGCAGCTCATGTACAGAAATTTGTGCACAGTTTTTGCAATTTTTTTCAATGAGCACATTTATTGATGCATTCTACCTAATTTACACTTTTTCTTCCACTGACTAAAATTTGTGCACATTCAAACTTTAAAATGTGCCCATTGTTTTGGGAATGTTTTATTTCTCCAAAGTACCTCCTAAGTTTTGCAAATGTGCACATTATGGAGAGGTGCGAAAAGACTACATTCATTCAAACTCCCATTCAACTCAATTTTTTTTTCCATCCCTACACAGGATAATTCCATCTGTGTGGGAAGAAACTGCTGTTAAAAGTTTACACTAGTTTATGCTTGCATCCTTCAGATATGTGCATGATAATATGCATGCTCTCCATTTCCACTGTGTGCAAAATAGCTAGAGAGCCAATTCACATGGAAAGCAATTGCACTGCAAAAGTAGTAAGTGGCCTAGCAATGAACAGAGTCCCATATCCGTAATTGATATGTCGCTTTTCATGTTTTACTAATACGACAAGCTGTTTTGTTTTTGCAGTCTCCAAGTAGTTGCAGCAATGTCCAGGGCTTCCAAAGCACTAGGAAAGTGAATCTTCTCCAGGTTTTATTCTGCAGTCCACATGAGAAATCCAAGGTACTAAACCCTAGCATCAGAACAGCTTCAGCACTTTTAAAACCTGTATTGGATTCTCTATTCCATTGACGTGGCCACTGATGACATTTTGAATGAAAGCAGATTCTGGCCAAAAATACTTTGAAGTGGGGAAAAAGGGGGTCAGGGCAGCAGTGGAAGCTGCTGCATTTGTCAAATCTCTTTTATGAGAACTTTTATGTGTTGTTTCTAAGGAACAGATGAAAAACTACATCATTTTCCTTGTACTGCAACCTACATCTAAATCACTGGTGGTTAACACTCTTTATGGTCTACAATGAAATGTCTCATAGTTAAAAAAAAGGAAGGTGTTATAATCTGACATGGTGCTACTGAGCAAAGAACACCTCAGGGGATAACTTTTGGGGAAGGTGTTGCTGTAAACATCTGTGGACACTACTTCCCCATCATCCACTCTCCTGGGCTTGCAGAAACTGCTAAGTAGTCTTGTCATTTGTCTCCAACAACTATTTAAAATCACAATTACTGAGTGACTTTCACACACAAGATGTAGATCTGAGCTCCAAGTGGTAATGAGGTGTCACCTGAGACTATCTGGTGTATCAAGTGCTGCCGGCACCAGTTTCCCTGACCAAGACCTGCTGTTACAGTGTAGTCTCCCCCCCCTTCCAAATTTTCACTTAATAGTGGGAGGAAGGGTATATTTTTAGCATACCTAGTTGTCTGGTGGTAATGAAAACATTTCTACAATGCCTGTCAAGGATCAGAAAAGATAAAGCAAAGAAAAATTTAGCAGCCAACTGAGTAATTTTTAAAAAGAATGAGTTTTAGAAGAGACCTAAATCTCCAGTAGCTCCTCTATCTCTTAACCTGGCATGAGATCATGATCTCCTTATTTCCAACTCTATGCATGATACCCCTGCTTCTGTATTTTGGAGAGATAAGTAGGCTGTCAGGGAACTTGATTTCAGGATCAAGGAAAGAATTCACTACCTCTTTTCTAGCCTGAGTTGCAAAGGAATCTGGCCTGTAAAAACTCATCTCTTCTTTAAGGAAGGGCTTATAAGTCTCCTCAGTTCCTTCCCAAGGCCAGACTTGGATAACTTTGCTGGCATCCCTTGCTAGACTGAGAGCTTTATGGCACAATGGCAGCCCAGCTATATTATGCCTAAAGGAACAAAACAAAGACCTCAAGACATCATAGTAATTGATGACTAGAAAGATTCAAACAGAAGCACAGTGACACCCTTGGGAAAGTAGGGAGGGGAATTAGTCTGCCTTTCATACCCACATTCTGCATTCGTGGGCCCCAGTGTAAGCTAAGACATTAATGCTGAATGTTCATCAATCAGTAGAATGGAGATTTTCAAATGAGGAAAACAAGCCGAAGGGTTTTAAAAATTTGAAGAAGCCACAAAGATAACTGAGTGAAAGATTAAGATACATGGAAAAGTGTGTTTGTGCATTCATTCACTCACTTACATACAAATACACACACACGGACACACATGATAAAAGAGGCAGACTATTGTTGTAGAAACAATCACTCAGTACGCTTGTGAATTATATGCCCCAATATAGTTTTCCAGCTACTGATAGACTTGCCTTGAACCTGAATATTGGTGTCAAGAAATAATACAAACTGAAATGTGGTTCTATGGGGATGGGGAGATGTATAACGGTGATTAATGGGCTACAGTTCCAAAGGTGGAGGATAAAATAGCTCAGAGCTCTTGGAGAGTGAACAGAGGGAGAGCATCTCCCTATCCTTTCAGACAGTCTGCCTAATGGATCCTAATGGGTTCAGCAATGTCAAAAGGAGTTTGAAAAATAACAAAGAACAACATGCCCAGCCCTTCTCTACCCATCACTGACTTGGATGTATGAAAGGGATATGGAAGCTCCATCTTGTCTCTCCCACCAGGGCTGGCAGTAACAGAGATGGGAGCCCCCTTGAGTAAGTCTCTTTGGCTTCTGCATTTGTTTTCATTTTGTCACCAGACGTTTCTGTTTAAGCTGCTTGGAAGGATATCTCAATAACATCCCTTCTCTGCTCAAGGAGACAGAGACAGATGATGTGCTTCCCGTTTCCTTTCTTGTTGGGTTTGGCACTTTATGTCAAAAACATCCAACGGTCGAAAATGAAGGAAAAGCTTTTTCTTTCTTTTTTTAAGCAGTTTAGGAGAGTGTTTTGGACAGTTTTTGAAGGTCTGCTACTGGCTTTTCTTTTCTTTTTTTTGTCTCATTAGAGAACATCCAACCATGATCATTGCAGTGGACATCCAACAGATTATAGATGGGTTGCTTCCATTTCCTGAAGCCTCAGCTGGAAAGGGTAGACTTTCACAACATCAGTCTTGTGACGAATGAAAACCCAACATAATGTAGACATGTCTAAATCTGTCAGCCTCATCTTACTGACACTCATTTCCTCACTGGCATTCTCATGCATTCCTTTTTCTGTGTTTGGATGCAGGACTTTTCTTTGTCCTAAGTGGAAATTCATACATTTTTGTGTGCCTTTTTTCCCCCTAATATGCACCTTTTTTGTTTGTTTTTTTGTTTTTTTTGTTTTTGTTTTTTTTGCATTGGCTAAGGTATGTTTATGCACATTTTTCAAACATATACATTTTTGGTGTCTGTTTTAGAAATGTTTTCTGCAAAATTTTCTTTCTAAAAAACTCTGAAAACCTTGCAATTTTATGGGTTTGCTAATGTACAATGTATTCCTTTCCACTGACAATCTAAAAAGATACAAAATGGTAGTTTTGCATGGAAATGAAAATCTAATGAATGCTTTCTCCAGACCTAGTAATTTTACATTCTTCTATTCTGACCACCATGGTCCCCCCTTCCCCAATATTGGTAAGATTTACATTTGGCAACCGGAAACTGGAGTTGCTGTTGATATATATGATCTGAAGCGCTCATATGCCAGATCAAAAAAAATTAGCATGGGGTTCAAAACAATGAAATCTAAATGAAGAAGAGGAGGAGGAGGAGGATAACGACAACAACAATAACAACAACACTACACAAATTTCCCAGGTGTTATATCTAAATACCTCTTCTTCAAAACTTAACTGATAAGTAAGGAAGGTACCTTAGTCCAAGGGCTACATAGTTTCCAGGAAGATAAGGATGGGGTTCATTCCAGTGGTAGGTGGGAGAAAGACAAAAACGTAGGACAAACAATATAAGTATATTGCAGCTTAACACCCTTAGTGCCAGTAAATTAAGACTGCATCTGCATGCCACTTTCAAGGCTCTGTCTCCATCCTATGGAATTCTAGGATTTGTAGTTTGGTGCGGCAAGCTCTGACCTAGAGAACTATAGTGTACTCCTTTGAACCACAGTTTGAAGAATTCTACATATCTCACCCAACTACAAATCTCAGAATTCCACAGGATGAAGCCATGATGGTCAAAATGGACTGGAACTGCTATAATGGTGTGGTCCA